>JARPMR010000011.1:5572500-5918977 GCA_029955525.1 Oeneis ivallda | reverse complement strand
ATAAGGATATAGAACCGAATCAAAGGTACCATTAAGTTTTTACTTGGACAATTATATGGCTACATTCCTAGTTAGAAATAAAGAGCAGATTTAATGGTAGTGAAGCTATAAAAACCCGTTAGGTCTTACCACAAAAAATATCGAAGTAGGTATGTATGATGTCTAAAGACGTATGACAGTTGGTAATCTATCAATTAATTATTCTTGTTCAAATTTTTTATGGTAAAACCGTACAAGTAAAGAACGAATAGGTGCTCAGATAATTAAATTTGGTCGTTAAAAGGAAAACGGTCCTTGTAGCTGTAACAGTTGAATGAGACTGATCAACTGATCTTCACAGTATTATGTTATGACTAAAACTTGATAAGTTCATTAACATATTATTAGGTCTCTTGTAAGGATCGCCACAGAACACAATCTTGTGCCGCCTGTGTTTAATGGCTGCAAGTGACTCGCTTGAAATCGTCGTCGTTTTTTTCCTTTTTGTGGTATACAGTTAATAATATATTTTTATTAAGGTGGATTGTACGGGTCTGCCCGCGAAATTCAAATTTAATTTGGTTTTTCGCAATTTATAAACTAATACGACAAAGTAGGCTTATGGCATTGTAATTGCGCCAATGGCAGTATCATCTTCACAGGTTTATATAAAAATCTTTGAATGAAAATGTCCAGTTTAAGAAATTACTCAGAATATCGAGATGGACGTGAGTTACTCACAAATTAGTCGATATTCTGACTAATTTCTTAAACTGGACACTTTGAAGTAAAGATTTTTATATAAACCTGTGAAGATATCTAATAATACTGCCATCGTCACAATTAGAATACCATAAGCCTACTTTGTCGTATTAGTTTACAAATTTGAATTTCGCGTTCAGACCCGTATAATCGACCTTATTCATTAATTCGCCTAGTGGGGGCGGGGCTCGTGCGAGGTCACCATTCTAGCATTAGTTCTTTAACTTACATCGGTTCTTGGTTCATCAAAGAATAAATAAATGTAGAGAACCCCACGCTTAGAATAGAATAGAATAGAAATATTTTTTATTCAAATAAACTTTTACAAGTGCTTTTGAATCGTCTGACTCTACCACCTGGTTCGGAATTCCCTTAGGTAATTCGGAACCTACTGCACCATATTGTTTTGTTGCCCATGTTTTAGTAAATAAAGGAGATTGGCGAATTCCATAGAGTTTCTGACCCAGACGAACTGAACCGTGGGCCCACGTTCACAAATCAAACTTCTCATGCTTGTTTTAGTAAACTAGTCTAACAAAAAAGTTGTTCAATGTCTATCAAATAAAGTTGGGAGAAAACAGATATTCACTTGTATTGCCATGTAACGGTAATTTATAATGTGTACTTGTGAATAATTATATTTTTGATCCCCATCTTCTAAAAATATCGGGCTTACACAGAAAAACACTGAAAAATTTTAAGTAAATTAAATGATTTCTGAAAACGGTTTTTACAAATGCTGGGTCAAAATTCGCCAACCTCCTTTCATATCGTTTCAACAATTGGATATTATGCATAATATTTACGAGTTAATGACTGATGGTAGTTATTTTTGCTAACTTATAACAAGTGGGTGATCAGCGCGACCGCGACGGCGACGCCGTGCGACAGATGTGCCGCCCCACGACTGTCGCACTAGTTTATGTATCCGGTTCACCGCACGGTAAGCACCTTCGTCACGAAAGTGTATAATATATTTTGATGACATCCTCAGTGCAGAGGCAAGTGCTGTACCTCTCGGAAAAATTTTATAATTACTTAGTGCTTGGGGGGTTTTAGTCAAATTCTATTTGGCTCAGATCATTTTGGGCACTTATGGTATTATCCCACTAGGATCACTACTACTAGGTACACACTAGATCCCACTAGGACAGCTATATTCAACCAACGCCAACAGGCCAACGGGCGGGCGGTTAAAATACAGGTACCTACGCGATGAATCCGTTCATAAATGTTTAATTCAATCTGTAACAACCACGAAAACCTTAGAAATCATTACCTAATTTTTTTTCTTTTTACGGCCCGCGATACCATAACTAACACGTGTTCTGACAGCCGGTATCTCAAGTGAGGCATAACATAAGATACACCGATCCATAGGATATAAACGGCACAAAATCGTGTTCTGTGGCTATCCTGTAAGAGAACTATGCCCTGCTGTGGACGTCTCGGTTACTTAGAGCATTTTACTAACCTATAAGCTCTTTGATCGGTAGAGATGACGATGTTTGAACACCTAATTGCAACTTAAAAACAAATAAGAAATAAAATAACTTATCTGGTCCAGAAAAATATTGTCAAGTCAAATGAAAGGTACCTACTAATTTGCTTGTACCTACCTACTATCATCATCATCAGCATCAGCAGCCCATCAACGGCTTACTACTGAGCGAAGTCTCCTCTCAGAGAAGGGTTACTGGCCATAGTTGTGGCCATAGTCCACCACGCTGGCCCAATGCGGATTGGCGGACTTCACACACCTTCGAGAGCATTATAGAGAACTCTCAGGTGTGCAGGTTTCCTCACGATGTTTTCCTTCACCGTTGAAGCTTGTGATATTGAATTTCTTGAACGCACATGACTTAGAAAAACCAGAGGTGCATGCCCGGGATCGAACCTGCGACCCCCCGAATAGAAGACCGGAGTACTAACCACTAGGCTATCACTGCTTCCTACCTACTATACCTCCCTACAAATACCTACCTACTTACAAACTTTAGACTTGACAGAATAGAAAAGTCTAATAAAAGCGCAGAGACTAACAATAATTTATTATTTTCAAAAGAAAAGCACGACTTTCGGATTGCTAAATTTGTTTAATACAGATCATAGTATAAGCTCTAGCCATTGTGTACATCAGAATTAGCACAGAGAAGGATTTTAAACTATTGCATAGCTTTTATCGCGGGCTTTGAACAGTTTGAGCGCGGTGAATGAATCAAGAAATTCCGTAACGAAAATAAACCTAACACCGTCGTTCAGTAAGCGTTCAACATTTTAGAGGTTCACAAGTAGCTCTGTTTGGCGCAGTGAGCGAACGGCCGCTTTCTTTACCGTATGGTGTATGATGTCGCAGGTTCAAATCTCACTCGCGAAGTAGTGACAGTGCGCTTTTCTTGTTTGTTTGTTTTTTAATTTTTTTGCATAATTTTTATTATGCAAAAAAAATATTGCATAAATATTATAATTGCATAAGTTGATAAAAAATGCTATGTAATAGCTTTACCGCGGCAGTCCCCGAGTGCCACTTAATTTTTTTTAACTTAAAATTAAAGCTACATTAGGTATGTGGGGCTGCTCATCGACATGTAATCTTGCAGTACACTCCATATCGACAAGGGCTATAAATCGCCGACCCGCCGCCGGCGATCAATAACCCATATCGATAGAGCTTCGACACACAGATGGCGCTACTACGACCTGTTGCATGGAACATCGACGTATCGACATATCGACAGTCGACAGTCGGTGCGGTGCTCTGGCCTCTAAAGGGGCCACGCAAGGCCCTTCCAAGTTTTATGTAAGTTTATTGTCCATGTCCGGTGTCATTTTTTAAAGTTTTTATGTTGTAAGGCCGTGAACGGCTGTATTTTTCTTGAACCTGCATTGGCTTAAATGGGACATTTTTTATAATGAATAATACAAGGATCGATTGACAACTGCAATTCACGATATGTAATATTGGTAAGTTTATTTTGTCGAAGTATTTTACGCTTCCTTTAAAACTTTATTACTTAAAAAAAATAACTACCTTCTCCTTGGACATCATAATTTGGGAATTATGCTAATTCTTATACTTAATGCTTATCAGCCATAATCGAAGTCTAGAGTAAGTACTACCGCATTGTAAGGAGATCCTTACTCAGTGGTACGACTAAGAGTAGTAAAATTTAATGCAATTTAGAAGACATCGTAATGCCATGGTACTTACTTAAATCTAAAATATATCTAATATTTATATATATATTTTAGATTTAAGTATATAGTAGATAGGTATATATGTACTTAAATTGGTAAAAAAAACTGGCTAGTAAAGGAACGATCACTGTCGTTGGACTCCTTCTGTGGTGATCGTTGCAAGAATTTATACTCAGAGATGAACATCTATGGTCGACATCACGACGAGGCGATGAAAATGGTAAGATTGCACTAATATACCAAACCAAGAGAACTTTTCGCTTGAGGGTTAACTATTTCATGTATTTTCAAAAATAAAAACGCTCTTAATGAGTTCTCAAATGAGCGAACATCGCCGAGCTAACATCGATGCACACGCGACCTGTCACTTGTCAGTCTGTCCTCAAACTCGAACCCGTAGCGATTTGCGTCAATTTACCCATACCCTGCAAATTGCCGCTCCGCCATCACCATCGGCCACGTTGGGAATTATGCTCTACATGCTTACCTACCCAGGGTCACCAGACCACACAATTCTTCTGATATGTCCTGGGACCTAAAATAGCTTCATCTACACTCTGTCTATGTCTGGTGAGAGGCTTTGGTCGTGGCTAGTTACCACCCTATACCGTCAAAGATGTGCCGCCAAGCGATTTAGCGTTCCGGCACGATGGCGTGTCGAAACCAATTAGGTGTATCGCTGCCATACCCCTTCCAAGTTAGCCCGCTACCATCTTAGACTGCATCGTCACTTACCATCAGGTGAGATCGCAGTTAAGGACTAGTTTGTCGTCGAATAAACACTCCAACGTCATCACTCACCACCAGTAGGGCTACTTTCTAACTCAGATGGCTATCGAAATTGTCTGACTAAAACTATCAAACCCAATACGGAGCACTGGCAGTTCCCACGGGATTTAAAAATATCTAAATCCACTTGGTCGAGGTCGCGGACATCATATTACCTATAGCTTTAAAATAAATCTTAAAACCCTTCCCGCCATTTATATGAATAGTTGTTTAATGGCTTGTTTCACCATTTGCTGATAAAGTGCCTGATATATATCCAAGAGATAAAATATCTGCTTATGTGCTAATGTGTATTATCTTTTTGAGTTTCACTGCCAGATTGACATATCAGATACTTATGAATCAGAAAAAACGCTATTCGCCAGATAACCTGTGGATATAGGCTATCAGACTTTTATCAGCAAGGGTTCTCATTTAAATCGATCTGGTAACCCTACCTGTTCGCCCATTAAGTAGGTATGGAGCCGGTACACGCACTTATGCGCACGCGCCTCCATACGCCGCTGAGACACATGCGATGCTCCAAATTAAATCATTTTGAGCAATTTAACCAATTCGACAACTCCATAATAAACTTGTAAAGTTGTAAGTTGCGCATTCAATGTGGATAGTATGTGAGATTAATTGTACTTACTAAATTATCAAGAAAAATACTTACTTAGCAGATACAAAGTTATTTAATTTGAAATAGGTAAGTTTTCTTCCCTGCGTGTAATCGATATTCTACCGTCATCAAACATAGTGCTATTTCATTCTTCATAGTAAATTTAATAGTGGTCTAGTACTAGTCTAAACAATTACGTGGGTCTCATAATTCCAAGACACAGTAATCGTTGGGGTCCCAAGGCGCTGTGTGAAGTGGCGGCCTCGTACAACACCCCCCACTGGGTGGACTGACAACTTCAGGATGCAGGCGTCCGCGTCAGGCAGCAAAAGGCCATGGCGTATGGGAGTCGTTACAAAAGATTGTGACAGCAGTAAACGTTGAAGAAGATTAAGAGACTGTCCTAATTGTAGTTGGAGTTTCCTGACTTTTTTCTATCCTCCTGCAAAACTATTAACTGTTAACCTAAAACTGATGTAGAGGCAGTGAAAGGCTTCCATACCGCTCGCAGCACTCATGGCTGCGAGCCATTGTCCCCCCCCCCTCCCTCCCCCCTCCCCCCGGCGCGCGGCGGGGCGGGCCGCGTGCTGGCGCGTGCGCGGGCGCTGCCCACGGCGCGCGGTCCCGTCGCGACGCTCAGCTATTTTTACCCACCAATCGCATCGTTACATACTGAAAGAACTGCAGTGAGTATACGTATTTCTACTTTCTATAAATAAAAGTACCGATATTTTAAGTATGGTTTATTTAGTATTTACCTATCCATCTGAAATTGTAAACTGTACCTCTACCTACCTATAAGTAATGGATGAACACACAACAGCTCTATCCATATAATTTTTTCGATCTCACCTGATGGACAGTAAGATGCAGACCAGACCAGCTACAATTTAGAAATAATGAATTCCCGAAGTCTCCCTGCCGAGTACCTATCGAACACCAGGCCTCCCACTGATAAGGCCAGACCTCACCACTGTGCCACGGAGGTCGTCAAAATCCATACATATCGCTCCAATGTGTGAGGATAGAGTCGCCGGCTGACGCTCTATTGCTATCGATAACCGATATCCCTGAACCACAGAGCAAAGCAAGTAAAGTTAAGTGAGTTTAGAATGATACTATACTTACACTTGTTCCCGTGCCAGTCCATTATTTACTGACGACACCAGTGGGAAGCAGTCCGTGAGAGCACAATTAGGTTGATATTATAAACCGTAAAGAGCGGCCGTCGCGCCCCACTATTGATGGAGTACATTTATCACGCACAGTTCGGGAACACCTGCTGCTAGCTCGGATGAGCGGTATCTGTCAAATTAATACTACACCTCGGACCCTGGACTCGGTTCGGCTCCGGGGAGCGGGCCACGAACTTGTCGCATCAAACTTGGTGCGTCGCTTGAGCGTTTAGTTGCTCTACAGCTCTCTTCTAAGGCTTCCATTCCTTACCTTACCTTCCATTCCTAGGGCAGCTATGAAATGCTCGATATATCGAATCTGCCCGTTGACCGAGCTGCTTTATGCGGCTCGATGGAAGCCATCGTTAATTCATTTCTTTATGTGGACCAACTTTTGGTTCTAATGACTGTCTCACTGATTCGGAAAGTATAGATTCAGCATCGAAGAACTGGCCAGAAACTCGGCTCTTGTTATTTTGAAAACACAAAGTACACAGTGGGCAGCTGAATGCAATTGCTTACTTGCAACTGTGTGATTTAGAGATCCATTAATTGTGTAATGAGTTAATGACCTACCTAGACTTAGGCCCGCTTGCAGAAACGCCGGGTTATCCCTTTTACCAAGAGTTAGCTGCTGCTTTGACAGATTTCGTATACCTAAAGCTTCTGTCAAAATTACAAATTTATTTCTGGGTTAAACCTAACCCAGCGTCTCTGCAAGTGGGCCTTAATAAGCTTTCTGTACTTTGCGTTGATAACATAACGATCTTAAGTACATACAGGTTTATGACGGTTTATACCTGTAGGTAAGTATAAGTGAATCATGTGTATCTCAGCCAAGCGGTTAAGTTATGGCCTGCATCATACTTTTCCATACCATTAAAGGTTCTGATCGCTTGTCGTTGAGCACTACGCTGTCGCTGTTGATCCGTGGCCCTGCGGTGGTGCAGCTCGCCGCGTGGCCCCGCACAGATGTCGGGGCCCACCTAATGTTGTATTTGGTCTGCGGTCACCGGAATGCCTTCTAAATATTTCTATTGAATGCTCATGTTGACTTTGTGTGATTGAAATTAGGGTAAGGTTCATCAACTGACAGTGTGTTTATTATTAAGTACCTGGTTTTTAATGTTTAACTTTTTTGTTCGTTTCAGCTGTGAAAATAATATCATCCTATTGATTTATTTATTTATTCAATGTAGGATGTAGTTATTAATAATTGATATTAATAATAATAATTTATTTATTTAAATAAAGTTTCACACTTGCAATAATTATTACAGTAAAGATACATAAGCATACAAAATATGATCATAAAGCTTTTTCGCTCAAACTAGGAGAACCCGTGTCTTGGGAGTCAGTTTCTTTCCAATGAGTTCATAGTTGTGCAATGTACAGAACAACAGAAACATCACAACATAAGTTCATCAAGATTATATATGTACTACACCAGCACACACAAACTTAATGATATAAACATACACACACATGTGTGTGTATATATATATATATATATATATATATATATATATATATGATATGCACACACACATGTGTGTGTGTGTGTGTTTGTGTGTGTGTGTGTATTATTGCGACAATACACTGTTCATAATATTATGACACAAATCAATCGTCACAAAATGTTAATATTATTATGTAGCTTCTACAATGTAATAAATGATTAGATACACTATCTGATGGGCTGCTTTGTCTTAACTGAATAGTAACCACGTCTTAATAAACGTGTTTTACACATTGTTTAAAGAGGAATAGGTAATCTAAAAGTTCCTTCGGAATCATAATAAACAAGCATAGGTACAGCCGCAACGGATTTCTGTACTTTGCGCAGACGACGGTGTAACTAATTTAGTACAATTTCTGTCTAGTATAACGTTTGTGAGAAAAGTAAGATATAGTCAGTGATGAAAGGTCATCGTGGAAGATCTGGTAAAGTGACCGATAAAACGGAGTAGTGGACCGGTATGCGGGCATCGCGCTAATGGAATGAAGTCACAGAGGTATAAAATGGTGAATCTACGATTAGTTCACATGACCGAGCGAATCGCTGTTTGTAATGGAATGTTGATTTCCCAAAACGCGTTCAGATGTTGAACGAAGTTATAAGATACTGGCGATAACATTATTCACGCTTTCTTATCGAATGATATCGATACTTGAAATTTCCAAAAGCAAGAGTGAAAACTTGATATTTTAATACTTTTCCCTTCTCAGTATCAGCCTCAGACAATAATATTAGAAAATCAATCCTACTTAAAATTATAAATGCGAAAGTTTGTGAGGATGTATGGATGTTGGATGGATGGATGTTTGTTACTCTATAACTCCACAACGAATGGACCGATTTGGCTGAAATTTGGAATGGAAGCTCATACCCTGATAGCTCATACCCAGGATCAACACATATGCTACTTATTATCCCGGAAAATTACAGAGTTCCCGCGGGAATTAAAAATCTTAAAACACGCGGACGAAGTCGCGGGCGTCATCTATAAAATTAAATTGTAGTTGGAAAACCATTTGATTTTACTAATGCCTATATTACCTCATTAGGTGACACCTAACAAAGATTTAGTTTAACTAACGCGCAACGTTCATGGCCGTGCATAATAATTAGGTATACTTATATACTAGAGAAGGAAGGGGCGACAAAACAAGAGATGGCGAGACGAAATTGAGGCTATAGCAGGAAGAACATGGATGAGACGAGCAGCAGATAGGAAGGATTGGAAAGGATTGGAGGAGGTCTTTGCCAAAGGGCACACGGACTAGCAAATATAAACAACAATAAACAATCAAAAATATTTTATATTGACCGATATAGGCTTATAAATAAAAAAATAATAAATAAATATACGACGAGTACAGTAGTAAGTACATATTGCTGCAGAGTTTAGAGCCTACCACTAGTACTTAGCGTTTGTGACGCTTGAGTACCGACCTATTCAGTGCTCGGCCGTTAGGATATTTTCTCAGCTTGATATCTACACACGAATATCATAATAGGTACATAGTTATTTATATCTGTACCTAACTGTTCTGCAGTTTACGGCAACGGGGTTTTCTAATCCGCGGCGGTCGTACCAGTGTCAATACACCTAGCGCCGGCGCGCGGCCGTGCTCGCGCGCGCACGCGCACGCAGCCGTGCTCGCGCGCGCACGCGCACGCAGCCACAGAGCCCACGCGCGCCGAACTGGCACAGCGGCTCTTGCGCAACGCGGACACTACAGTTGGTTTCCAATTTTATGTTGACCGGTTTCAAAGTTGTCTTAGCCTTCTAATTTCGGCTCGTTTAGATTGGAAACTACGTCGTCGTCGAAGGTATTGAGTCGAACTGCGCCAGGTGAGACGGGGCGCGTCGTAAACATATCTCACAGTATGTGGACCTCACTAATTAGTGCCACTAATCAGCGGGGACTCTTCCGATCCGGCACCGACTCTCACGTTCAAACTTCGATTTAATGTTCTCCTTGGACGATTAATATCTATTAAATGACTTCATATTTAATTTGAAGCAGTGATAGCCTAGTGGTTACGACTGTAGTCTCCTATTCGGGGGGTCGCAGGTTCGATCCCGATCTCTGACTTTTCGAAGTTAAGTGCGTTTAAGAAATTAAATATCACATGCTTTAACTTTTCTGGGCTTATGGGTGCCAACTCTGCTGCAACAAAAAGAGCAACACACAAATTAATCAAGGGTTTCAAAATAAAGTATCAAGGAACATTGTTAACGCACCTTGGTACATAAGAAACGATAATATTCACAGGGACCTTAAAGTTGAATATGTCGATAGAATAATTTCAAAATTCGCTGAAGCCCACGAACATCGGCTTTACCATCACGTTAACGTTGAGGCGATCCAGCTGCTCGACGTAACGCAGTTAATGAGGAGACTTAAAAGGACAAAACCTTATATACTCAAAGACAAAACCCTATGAGCTAGTCCTTAGTAGTGAATAGTGATTAGTGAATAGTGATAATGTAGTGTATGTAAAAGCTGCCTTAAAGAACACATGAACAAAGTATCTTCAATCAATAAAGAAAGACTAAGATGCGTCAGTGGACTATTTCTTAGTATTAAGAAAATTCACAAGTTTTGGTTAAAGTAAAATTACTCATTAGCCAAATTATTAGGCTAGATTGTAATTTTAGTGTAATGTAATACCTACTCATATTAATGAAAAAAAAAACATGCTTTAACGGTGAAGGAAAACATCGTGAGGAAACCTGCACACCTGAAAGTTCTCCATAATGTGCTCGTAGGTTTGTGAAGTTCGCCAATTCGCATTGGGCCAGCGTGGTGGACTATGGCCTACAACCCTTCTCTGGGAGGAGACCTCGCTCAGTGGTGAGCCGATGATGGGTTGATAATGATGATGATGATATTTAATTTACTAAATTCTACGATTATACCTACCTACTTATAATACGGGTTAAGATCGCCATTTGTTTATAACTGCGTGACAGCTCGATATGTAGACAAATATTTATTTTTAAATGTTTTACATTATACAGCCCCTGTAGCCAAGTAACACTTCGTTGTGTCTGTTCTCTTTCTACGATAGTTGTCACTTGAAGTTTAAGCTAAAGCTAGACTAGATGGCGCTGCAGCTGATCAAAGACAGAAGTGTTTTGATAATATTTCGCGGCATTTTGTTATTTTTTTTTAGCATTTGAAACATTTATAATATAAAATGCTGCGAAATATTATCAAAACACTTCTGTCTTTGATCAGCTGCAGCGCCATCTAGTCTAGCTCTAGCCAAAACTTCAAGTGACAACTATCGTAGAAAGAGAATAGACACAACGAAGTGTTACTTGGCTACAGGGCCGGGGCAGGTATATTTATGCATCCTTTGCAGATTTGTTCTCGTGCGCGGAGATCGACAGCCGGGCTCGTGGGTGGATCTTGTGCACGCCATTATTGCCAATCGCCAGATTAAGTCCGAGCCCTAGGCGTCGAGGCAGATTCCCTTAATTCTTAGGATTTAAGTATGTTCGTAATGATCCTATTATGCATTCTTATCTTATGAGCAATAGAATGAGAATAGGGTCGATGCTCGTCAAATTAAAAAAAATGTTTTTAAAAAACCGACTTCAAACGCCCGCGCCAGTACAAAGTATATAATTTATTGTTGATATTTTGAAAACTGCGCGACCGATTTCGATTAAATTTCAATGGCTCTACCTAGGAAGTATACCCTTTGAAACCAAAATAGAATTTTCCAAATCAGTTCAGGTGTCTTCGAGTAGGTAATTGCTGAACATACATAAAAAAAAGATTCCGACGAATTGAGAATCTCCTCCTTCTTTTAAGTCGGTTAAAAAAATGATTAAGGTAGATAGGTACAGCTTATTCCTACAACTTAAAGGTGCGCTTATTCCTACAACTGAAAAAAGAAAGGTCACCGGTTTGATCCCCACCTGTTGCACTATTGTACCCGGGAAGAACAATTTAAACTTTTTTTTTAATACTTGACTAATATTCTTAAAAAAAACTTGAGAGGTGTTAAGGGACACCCGGATGGAACTTAGTTCCTTTCGATTACATTGTGTTCGGTATTTTCGCAATACAACATTGGATCTCCGTAGCCTATAGTGGCTCCGGCAGTCGCCTAAGAGTTCAAAGTCGATGGTTCGAATCCCAGCTCGACAGACCGAATTCTCCATTTTAAATTTATTTTAAACAATTTCTACATGTGGAACCTTTCCCTAAGGCTAAGGCTACGGAGATCCAATGTTGTATCGCGAAAATACCGAACACAATGCAAAATTCACATTCAACAACAAAGTGTCGGTTTCAAAAATATGTCGAGTGTCGGTTCCTTAATTTTTTCCGTCTAGCCCCCTTCCGTACCGCGCGATAAGGAACTTACGTTCCAAAAACAATTTTCGACGATCCCACAGCTGTTGTCCGATGGTGCTAGAACAGCATGCGTGTGAAGATCGACAGGCTGTACAAGTACAAGTAAGTCCAGGGCTCGGCGGCGGCGGGTCGGCGTGGGCGCCGTACAAATACTGCCGGCGGGGGAGCGCGCACAAATCAACGCGCCGACGCGCGCCGGACCCCCCCGGCCTGCGCGCTGCCCAGGGCTGGCCGGCGTGCTGCTGGCTCTGATGCAGACTATGTCAACCCACCACCAGCCCACTATTGGGCACGGGTCTCCTCTCAATTCTTCAATTCTCTCGTTTCAATTCGATGCCTTAACATGGGTAGCCTAAGTATGTCACGCTCTCTTTAAACATTTCTGTGGTGGTGTCGTGTGGTGCGGGTTGTAACGTTCCCTCAAATATGGTTGAGCGAAGCAATGGCTGGGTCATGCGTCATGCTTGTGAACGGGTGCCACCTGCGGGAATGGGGCTACTTTCTGTCTGCCCGTCTTAACATGTGTTGAATTATAATAAGTTATGCTTTTGTGGTACTTCCGCTCATTGTTGAAACATTGCATACAAGGCCTACTTAGTATATCTATTGTATTGTAAACTTGTTTTGAAAAAAGCAACCGCCGAGTTTCTTCCTAGTTTTTCTCGGCAGGAAGGACATTCCAAACCAGTGGTAGACTCATCGACGACTCAAAAGCACTTGTAAAAAAGTTTATTTGAATAATGAGAATGAGAGCTGGTGGTCCACCGCCGACCGAGAGACTGGCAGACTACACATTCCTCTGAGTGAGAACATCAAGTATAATTCGGCTCAGAGGTGCGTCCGAGATAGAACCCACGACCCCCGAATAGGAGACCACAATCTTATTCGAGGCTTCAATGTACTAATTTTTAGATTGAATATAATATTTGATGCAACTTTAGCGAAACCAGTGAAAGATTCACTTAACGATTCAAAAGCACTGTAAAAGTTTATATTGAATAACACTTTCATAATAATTAACTGTGCCGTTTGGTTGAGGTCATGGGGCGAGGATGCTGAATTCCTTTTTCTTGTCATCCCGTCTCATAGAGTCTATCTACTAGTGACCGCAGGGCAGACAGTTACCTTGGCTAGCATGTAAACTACGAGTTCGACCCTTAAGACAGCCAGCGTTATGGACACATTTCCTCGTTCCACTGGTTTAGACGGTGGGGTATCATCTACACCACCGGAAAACTTAACTTTAATCCTTTCATATAATTAATTAAGATTTTGTTTTAACTTAGATTTAAGTCGAGTACAATTAGGTACCCAGATGGAATTAAAACATATTTTTTATTTGAATAAAAACTTTAGCATTGTATTCAGGTGTCGCGGTCGGGTCGGCCAGCCCTGGCGGCGCCCCGCCGCGCGCTCCGCGCCGACATCTCTCACCTCCGCAGCAGTAATGGACGACGGCCGCGCCGTTTGCGCCGCGCTCTATGGCTACACTCTACACTTCTACTAATAATAAAAAAATATATAAAATAAAATACTTTTCATTCCACCATATAAAAAATTCAGAAGTACATGAATATACCGACATGCCTACCGTGAAGCAGGAAATAGATAGCTACCCTGAGGCCTATAAGCAGAGGCTAGAGCATCACCAAAACAGCTTAGCCGTCCAGCTCTTGGATGCTAGTGGTAACACATTCCGCCTTAAGAGGGCAACGTTGGCCAACATAGCATCTGAATTGCCATTCCAAAGTCAAAAGTTTGAATTGGATTATCACATTACAAATACAATACAGGAAATACGTAATATTATTAAAATCATTTACGTTATAATTTAAAAACAAAAAATCTAATGAAATTCAAACTTCCGCCGTAGGTTACACGGCGGAAGGAACACGTAGGTTACACATGTAAGTTTTTATACACTTACATGTATAAAAACAACGATAAACAAAACCACTAATCAAGTCTAAAATAACTAAACGCGTCTATAATAAAGAGCGATAAAATCGTTACACATCCTTACAATAATTCCTTAAACGACTGCAACATTTCATCGGCCATTAACTCTTACGAAAATTGTCCTTTAGGAACTTTTTCATTGGAAGGGCTGTGACAGGACCATTATAAAATTAGGATCGTTTTAGTAATGATAGGGCCAGGGACCGGGACGCGACCTCGCATCGCCGGGAGGGCTAATCGCGGACGCCACAAAAACGTGGGCCACTTCATTATAGTGGTGCCTCGCGTTATTGACAGTGCTGCGAGCGGGCAGCTGACTGCGGTCCCGACGCTGACTGCGGCGACGCAGCGAGGTAGAGGCGAGGACGTAGCCGAATTAAACCCTCTTTACTATCACCATCATCATTATCAACCTTTAGATGTCCACTGCTGGACATAGGTCTCCCGCATGGACCTCCACAGGCTTCGGTCTTGCGCCGCCTGAATCCAGCGGCTCCCTGCGACTCGTTTGATGTCGTCGGTCCACCTAGTGGGGGGGTCTGCCAACACTGCGCTTAGCGGTGCGGGGTCGCCACTCCAACACCTTGGAACCCCAACGACCAGCTCTTCGAACTATGTGCCCCGCGCATTTCCACTTCAGTTTCACGACTCGCTGACCTATGTCGGTGACTTTGGTTCTCCTGCGGATCTCCTCATTTCTGATTTGATCTCGCAGGGATACTCCAAGCATAGCTCTCTCCATCGCTCGCTGAGTGACCCTGAGCCTTCTTATGAGGCGCACAGTTAGCGACCATGTCTCGGATCCATAAGTCATCACTGGCAACACGCACAGTTCGAAGACTTTAGTCTTCAGGCACTGAGGAATTTTGGACGAGAAGACATCTCGGAGCTTCCCGAACGCTGCCCAGCCGAGTTGGATTCTTTACTATCACCAGGCCCATTCCACCGGCAAAGGGTCGACGAAGCGCCGCAGGGCACCGCCATCTCGGAATACAGAAACACAAATCCCAGCTAAACAGACAATAGTGCTGGCAAAAAATGAAATCGAAAGCGAGCCCGGAGGAATTTGGAAACGAAATTCGCGGATCGCATTTTGCGAATACTCTCGCGTGTTACTGCATTATTATTTAAGTTAGGGTCTTTAAA
Source organism: Oeneis ivallda (assembly GCA_029955525.1). Taxonomy (NCBI): domain Eukaryota; kingdom Metazoa; phylum Arthropoda; class Insecta; order Lepidoptera; family Nymphalidae; genus Oeneis; species Oeneis ivallda. The sequence goes on along the minus strand of JARPMR010000011.1, from coordinate 5,903,482 downwards.
AAATGGTTGTGATGGGCCGGTGGTGGTTTTTTTGGAGGCGCGTGCGCAGCGCATAATTGGCGCGCCGGACGCGCGGGAGCGCAGCTTTTTGCGCGCTCGGCGTTTGATGCTGGCTATAACGGATTTCGCTCGTTATTTGACACCGGCCTATTATACGTCGGAAGCTACGAGGAGCTTTCAAATACCTTTCAATTTACTTTGACAGTACCTAGCCCAGTCGACTCAAAATCGAGTTAGAGGAGAATGTTATCTATCTGCTACACTACATTCTATACAGGTCGGATATTATACATATATTTTAAGAACTTTGACAAACTAGATATTAAATAATATTGAAGTCCTCTTTTTGAGACTTTAAAATAAAGCCACATAATGTTATCAAAATATTGAGCATTTTTGTTAGCGATAAAAACGAAATGGAAATCTCGATCATCAGCGAGAGCCCGTCATACGTGCAGGTAAGAAAAACGGGCACGAAGCCCTTAACATTCGGTCGAGTGTTGCTCCGAGCGATGCCCGACCGCGGGCGCGAGTCGCGTTCCTTTTGCGTCGCATAAAAACTAATTTAGACGACGGGATCCAATATGATAACAGGAATCCCGTTGCGTAGCCCCCGGTGCCGGGCCTTGGCCGGTGCTAAGACGCAGGTTATTATTTTTTGGCTCGTTCACCGTCTCTGGAAGGGCCGACCTCAGGGCGCGCGACGGCGCGTCCGTCACATGTCATTCCGTCCGCGAACACAATGGAATAGACTCCGCAAAAATGGTACGCATGTCACAGCCGCGACAGACCCAACAATGGATCGAAAAAACAAACAATCGAATAGAAATCGAAAACAGAGCTCCTTTCGAATGCGACTGAACGGGATTTTGGAAATCCGGTTTTGATTTTGTTCGGTTTGTTTTCCCGGCCGCCTCCTCCGCGCCATTGTCAGCGCCCCGCTCGCCCGGGAGCCGGGACACACTCGCGACACGGAAAAAACCACGGCCGACTTTAAAATCTAATTCTCCTCACCGAACATTTGTTCAGTGTTTGTCAATTGCGCTTTATCGTATGCAGCTGACACCATTGTGGAGTACCTTTGTCATCTATTTGACGATTGTCTTTTCCCTTGCCTAATAAAAGACCGCCTACTGCTGCTGATGTTTCCGATAAATCATGCTTTAAATACATGTGCTGAACAAATATTTCGAGAACACCGAAATCTTTACAGAAATTCGGATAGGTATCTACAACAGTAGAGTCATGACGTGTCATAAGAGCCACAGGTTGGCCTACGTGAAATAAATAATTTTGAATTTTTTGAATATTAAACAAAGTATCATCAAGGGACACCACAGGCAGAAATATTTTAACACCGAATAAGTACCTTAGTCATCATCAGCCACTCATCAACAGCTCACTATTGAGCGCAGGTCTCCACTCAAAGAAAGGTTACAGGCCATAGTCCACCACGCTGGCCCAATGCGGATTGGCAGACTTCACACACCTTTGAGAACATTATGAAGAACTCTCAGGTGTACAGGTTTTCTCACGATGTTTTCCTTCGCCGTTGAAGCTTGTGTTACATATTTAATTCCTTGAACGCACATAACTCCGAAAAGTCAGAGGTGCGTGCCCGGGGATCGAACCTGCGACCTCCCGAATAGGAGACCACAGTTCTAACCACAAGGCTATCACTACTTAGATACCTACATTACAAGTATGAGAGTGTCTCATCACGACTCGCGACACACGGGAAAAACCAGGTATTTATTTACCTCTGTACCTCTTAAGATACAAAGGTAAATAAATACCTTAGTATAATAGTAAGCCAAAAGAAAATTAATGAAAAAAGCCCTTATGTAAACAATTTCACATAAAACAGTCAACGCTGAAACGCTGGTGATAAACCACAATTATTACCCTAAAGCGTGTGAATGTGGTAAGTATGTGGTTAGCGTATTTTTGTGGCATTGGCTGCCCTTGTTTACAGCGGCATGTTGCGGTGGTGTGGTGCTGAGGGGCGCGGGGCGGGGAGCGGGGGCCGGGTCAGAGGCCGGTGTCACCCGTGACGACTGCCATTGTTAATGTTGACGCAGCGAAATTTACACAAGTTGCTACCAACGACCTACCTATTGCTTTGAGGAATGCGGGTACGAGGTAGGCAGTCAACTTAGTTTCTCTAATTAATTATAAATCGAGACAAGCCTACTTAGATAAACTTAGAACTAAGTATATGTATGTATGTATGTATGTATGTATAGTCCAGATTTCCTTACTCGAGTACTCGAGTAAACAATAATGGCCGAATGTTAACCAAAGACAATTTATAGGGTTGGGAAGTTATCGCATAAGCAATTGAACGAATGTGAAAGCATTATACAACTGAATGATTTTCATCCCAACTGCGATGGTCATAGACGTGTACCTACCATTACTACAAATTTGACGTAAAAAGTAACTAAACAATATCTTTTTCATAATTATATTAAAAAGAGGAATTTACAAAAAAAAATTAACGAAGATTTATTAATTATTACTAATCAGATTTTTGTTCTATTCTAAAGTATACCCCATTTGTGGGTAACATTGTGATACAAACAATTTTCTTAAAAAAAACAGTAGTGTATTTTTAATTTAACTGTTTTCTTTAGCAAAATGTTCTTTAGTTTGGTAATAATAAAGATTAAGATTATCTATATTTTATTTTATAATAATATCTAATTTTATTTAAGACTAGCTGATGCCCGCGACTTCGTCCGCGTGGATTTAGTTTTTAAAATCCCTCGGGAACACTTTGATTTTCCGGGATAAAAGTAGCCTATGTCACTCTCCAGGTCCTCAATTATACCCATGCAAAAAATCACGTAGATCCGTGGCTCTGTTACGGCGTGATTGAAGGACAAACCAACAAACAAACACACTTTCGCATTTATAATATTAGTAAGTATGATTAGAATATTATTAAATTACATAGGAAAACACTGTAATATTACGTCCATATGATGTATTACATCCATACCTACTATGTAGTATGTAGGTATAATGATCGTTTGGCAAAATCTGACGCCTTTGGAATAGTTTGACTTTGACAAAATAGTATGCACGATGGCTATATACGATAAATTACGCATGCCAGCTTAAGATGAGCCGTTCATTCAAAGTATCCTGTAGATTCCGGGGTTCAAGTTATTTGGACCTGTACTGAAGATTTTGATGTCTATAATTTCTGAACTACGAAATTGATGACCTTGAAATAATTACAGGACAATCTCTAAAGAACCTGCTTTCTAACAAAAAAATAATGGATTAAATCGGAATACGCCTTAATGAATTTCAGCGAAATACACATTTTGACTTTCATCCCCTCTCCCAAGAGAACCGTGCTGAATTTCGGGATAAAAAGTATCCTATATTATACCTCGTAGTATTAACTTAAATCGTGCCAAGTTTCATTTAAATCCGTCCAGTAGTTTCGGCGTGATGCGCGGCCAAGATACAGACAGACAGACAGACAGACAGACAGACAGACAAAAAATTAAAAAAAAATTGTTTTGGCTTCAGTATCGATTATAGAGTGCCCTCAAACAAAAATTTTCAAAATATCTTCAATGTACAGAATTGGACCTGTTACAGTTTTATTATATTATAGATAGATAGATAGAAGATAACCATTACAATCATTTTCTGCTAGTGATTTATTTTTTATCAATATCCATTATATTTTATGTTCTAAAGTTACTCACCTCTACTGTAATGATGATTCAATCATTGAATTAGGAAGACTAGTCGTAATTCCTAGTTCCATGGATTCAATCCATTCATAAGGTCACTCATTCGCCTGTCCCCACCTCAACGATTCATAGACAATCTAGGGTTACGAAATGTCACTTTCTCCTAGTCTGTGCAAATGAGTTCTGCTATTATTTCGTTTTTGAGAAAATAAATATCTTATAATGGTAAACTCGAAGCAATTTTTGGTGTAAATCGTAACGAATGTGTTTGATGAATAGATCTAGACAGTTATACATAGTTAAAAATGTGTGATTTGTGTGTAAATAAGTGATATTCATATCAAGAGGTGTTTGTTTACTCGAATACTCAAGTAAGGAAATCTGGACTAGTCCAGATTTCCTTACTCGAGTACTCGAGTAAACAATAATGGCCGAATGTTAACCAAAGACAATTTATAGGGTTGGGAAGTTATCGCATAAGCAATTGAACGAATGTGAAAGCATTATACAACTGAATGATTTTCATCCCAACTGCGATGGTCATAGACGTGTACCTACCATTACTACAAATTTGACGTAAAAAGTAACTAAACAATATCTTTTTCATAATTATATTAAAAAGAGGAATTTACAAGAAAAAATTAACGAAGATTTATTAATTATTACTAATCAGATTTTTGTTCTATTCTAAAGTATACCCCATTTGTGGGTAACATTGTGATACAAACAATTTTCTTAAAAAAAACAGTAGTGTATTTTTAATTTAACTGTTTTCTTTAGCAAAATGTTCTTTAGTTTGGTAATAATAAAGATTAAGATTATCTATATTTTATTTTATAATAATATCTAATTTTATTTAAGACTAGCTGATGCCCGCGACTTCGTCCGCGTGGATTTAGTTTTTAAAATCCCTCGGGAACACTTTGATTTTCCGGGATAAAAGTAGCCTATGTCACTCTCCAGGTCCTCAATTATACCCATGCAAAAAATCACGTAGATCCGTGGCTCTGTTGCGGCGTGATTGAAGGACAAACCAACAAACAAACACACTTTCGCATTTATAATATTAGTAAGTATGATTAGAATATTATTAAATTACATAGGAAAACACTGTAATATTACGTCCATACGATGTATTACATCCATACCTACTATGTAGTATGTAGGTATAATGATCGTTTGGCAAAATCTGACGCCTTTGGAATAGTTTGACTTTGACAAAATAGTATGCACGATGGCTATATACGATAAATTACGCATGCCAGCTTAAGATGAGCCGTTCATTCAAAGTATCCTGTAGATTCCGGGGTTCAAGTTATTTGGACCTGTACTGAAGATTTTGATGTCTATAATTTCTGAACTACGAAATTGACGACCTTGAAATAATTACAGGACAATCTCTAAAGAACCTGCTTTCTAACAAAAAAATAATGGATTAAATCGGAATACGCCTTAATGAATTTCAGCGAAATACACATTTTGACTTTCATCCCCTCTCCCAAGAGAACCGTGCTGAATTTCGGGATAAAAAGTATCCTATATTATACCTCGTAGTATTAACTTAAATCGTGCCAAGTTTCATTTAAATCCGTCCAGTAGTTTCGGCGTGATGCGCGGCCAAGATACAGACAGACAGACAGACAGACAGACAGACAGACAGACAAAAAATTAAAAAAAAATTGTTTTGGCTTCAGTATCGATTATAGAGTGCCCTCAAACAAAAATTTTCAAAATATCTTCAATGTACAGAATTGGACCTGTTACAGTTTTATTATATTATAGATAGATAGAAGATAACCATTACAATCATTTTCTGCTAGTGATTTATTTTTTATCAATATCCATTATATTTTATGTTCTAAAGTTACTCACCTCTACTGTAATGATGATTCAATCATTGAATTAGGAAGACTAGTCGTAATTCCTAGTTCCATGGATTCAATCCATTCATAAGGTCACTCATTCGCCTGTCCCCACCTCAACGATTCATAGACAATCTAGGGTTACGAAATGTCACTTTCTCCTAATCTGTGCAAATGAGTTCTGCTATTATTTCGTTTTTGAGAAAATAAATATCTTATAATGGTAAACTCGAAGCAATTTTTGGTGTAAATCGTAACGAATGTGTTTGATGAATAGATCTAGACAGTTATACATAGTTAAAAATGTGTGATTTGTGTGTAAATAAGTGATATTCATATCAAGAGGTGTTTGTTTACTCGAATACTCAAGTAAGGAAATCTGGACTTTATGTATATACTTTATTGCACCACAAAACATAAATGAATTACAGGTTACAAAAAAGAAAACTTAAAATGTAAGTACAAAAAGGCGGTCTTATCGCTAAATAGCGATCTCTTCCAGACAACCTTAACGCTAGGGAGAAAACGAACAAATAGACAGTGGGAGGTGGTGTATATAATATACCTTAATACTAATAGGTAAATAAACTAAACCATATAATATAATAATAATAACATATTAACACACTAATATATACAAAATAAATATAATACACATACATAAGACTATACATATAATATACATACATATATATACATTACTGATTTCAACCGTAAACTATGTCGTTATTGATGATAGCACAGAGATAGGTAATAATCTTTGACGTCAGTTTTAAATTTATTAAGGGATTCAGCACGATGAATTCGTGATGAAGTATAATTACGTATACTTAGTTGGGTAAGTATAAGTAAGTAATAAAAGGGTTAAGATTTTAAATTTAAATTCAAATTCATAATTATTTATTTCACGTAGGCCAACCTGGGGCTCATATGACATGTCATGATTCTACCACCGGCTCGGAAAGCGGATTCGGAAAGAAGAGCCGGCAAGTCAACTCAACAGTTGCTCTTTTCAAAATAATCATTGTACAATATTATACAGCTATTACATTGTAATAAGTTTTTGGAACGTAGTTCCTTATTTATACTATCTTGTGGGCAGCCGGATGCCATGCCGATTTAACCCATGCAACTTTGTTAGAATAGAATAGAATATAATATTTCCACAATGAGGTGAAGTTCCAAAAAGCATAGGTACTATAATTCAGACGGACGTTTAGTAATTCTACCTACTATACAAGCGACGCAAGACCACGGCGTGTAGATAGATGTCAAGGCCTTCATTCCAGCAGTCCATCGACTCCACCACCGATCAAGAGGGACAACAAGATATTTTTGTCAGAATTCGAAAAACAAAAAAATATATAAATTGGTAAAGCAATAAAAAAAAACACCGTTGAAATCCAACACACATCTTTAAAAAAATCAAATAAAAACTCCCCACATCTCGATAATAAAATCACTAACGCAAAGTCAGCAAAAAATTAATCTTTGGTAAAGGTGAGAAAATCGGCTAATTAGCACGTCGTCGCACAACGCCCCACGGTGGCGAAATTGCCCGACCATTGTTGTTCGCCTTTATGAAAGTATAATTACCATTTATTCAGGTGTATTACTTTGCGACGACTGCCGATGCGCGCCCGAACCACTATTCAGTTGCAAAACAGGGAAGCTTGTGTTTACGTTCCGATGAACACTAATTATCGAAAAAACGTTGTGCCACATTTTGTCACCCTCGAACATCGAGTCACGATTTGTAATTGCCGAGTTTCCGAACGAACATGCGAAATGACTCGGCGGTAAGCCGTTCAGAAATCCAAAAACCGCAAGGAATACAGATAAAATGCATATCGTAGAGTTAAGTAGGCAAAAAATTGCAGAAATGGTATGTAGTCCCTTTTGTGCGGGCGCGCGTGCCCCGGGAGCTTGCGACGCTTGTATAATTAATACAAGTGACAAAGAGCAGATACCTGCTTGCTTCTATTGCGGACAAACAATCCGGCGCATGCCTCGCTCAGGTGCATAATCTTTATTTACACTTTTTGCTTCCACTTCCCCTTTGCATACATTATCATTTTTGCAATTGTTGACACTAAACGGATTTATTCGGTCACTTTTGTTTACCATAACATTCTAATCTCCACCTTCTTCATTTTGTCAATGGATTTCACAACTCTTATTATGAATCTGTAACCGAACAAACAAAGCTGCAATATAATAATTATTATGGACTAGTTACAGATCACCGAGCACTTTGTTATCTATTGCACTCATCATAACGACCTCTTTACTACAATGTAAAGTAATGCTTGGAACGAAGGGATTGAGTTTAATTTTTGGATTTTCGAAATGTTCAGGAGCATTTTTGTCTTGAGACGAGTCGCTTGGATTTTTCACTGTATCACCTATGTGATAAAGTTCAATGTTGAATGTACGTAGTAGTGAGTCTCACCTGGTCTGGTCGGCCGGCAGCTGGGCCGCATTGTCTGCTCATCACTTGACTCGGCAAAGGGATGCGGCGCCGCGTCATGTGAACTAACGGAATCCTGGGAATGGATGCTCCTGCAGATAATGCGCGTGCTCCTTCAATGGGACAATGGTAACAGGATAGGTCTCTTGCGTAACTGCGACCTACAAAACTTCATCACGTTTTGTAGACAGCAATGTTGATATAGGGAGGAGTAACAACATAGAAGTATATTATAGTAAAACTACCGTTGTTAATAAAATTTGAATTAGTCATAGCTTTTAAACACAAACTATAATTGATAAGCATCCTTAATAATAATATAAATGCAAAAGTGTATTTTATTGTTGATTTGTCCTTCAATCATGCAGTAAGGAGCCACGGATTCACGTGGATTATATTATAGTTTTGAACCTGGTTAGTGACATAGGCTACTTTTATCCTGAATACATCAATAGTTGGTCGCGGGCAAAAGTTACCTAGGTAGTAAATAACAGTAAAACCTTAAGAGTAGAGTGTAATCTTAATTGAGGATACTACTCAGATAAACCAATTACCTCTCGAGGTTGCGCAACACACGAGCAACATCAAAAATGTAAACATCTCGCTCTAAAGTATTTTAAAGCAGATGTAAAACTTTATTCCCCAATATCTTATGTAAATGAGGAGTATTCGCCGTTGTCAACTATGTTTTTTCAAGCGCTCGTTTTGATGGGAAAAGAAATTATCATAAAAAAAGATATGTTACGAAGCTGGCCTCGGCTATCCGATCCGTGCGTTGCCGATTTTCTAATAGATCACAGACATTAATATGCTCGGGACTGGTTCTCGTGAGATCCGTTAGTGGTTTTATGTAAATTTTTAGTTTATGGCAGCTTCTAGTTTACATTCGAATGCTTTGCCCAAAACTTGCCCTGTAGACGCGCATCAGAGAGTACCTACGTATAAACCTGATAAGATAACGCGCTGGCTTAAACCGTAGAAAGTACCATTTATCACGGATTATGGGAAAAATATCTATAGTTGTAATTTGTCGATTGACATATATGGGAAAGGGTCACAAGAGCCATAGAGCTTGGCGTTGTCGTGTTACAAATGACTGAGAAGTTTTCCTGTTGTCGAGTTTAAGATGGTTGATCATTATATATTTTGTTAATTACTAATCCTTATTGTCAAATTTTAGGTAATTATTAAACATTTGATAAAATAAAAAGCTAGTAGATATAATAATCACTTTTTGAAAGTTCCAGTTAGGGAATTTTTATTCTGGGAACAGTCGAAGCAGATAGTTTGTAATATACCTATCTCAAATTGGCATTGGTTCCCATGCGGTCTCCACGGGCTGTCAGCGGGTGTCAGCGACAGTTTTCGACATCGAAGAGTCCATCAAAATGATTTCAATATAATATGCAATAATTGTGAATAACGAAATGTTCCGTATTATATCTATTTTTAATATTATTGAATGATGCCGCTCGTCGAGGGAGACATTCCCATCTCCCTCACCGAGCGGCAGATGTCCAGCGGTGGGAATGTATCTAGTCGTGTATTACCGTTACTCGCAAGTGTCCGTTCAATAAACGTGATTGTCGCTATAAAGGAATTCGATTACTATGCACCATCTCGGCGTTAGTTATTGTGTGCTAGGGAAACCTCGCCCAAACTAGTTTGCGTCCGAACGGCCGTCACATAGAGACGCATTGTGGAGAGTAATGCGCAGAACCGGATGCTGCGTCTCCCGGCCATCGATAAAACGGTCACAAACGCTATAAAACGGGCCGTGAGACGTGTTTTTTCATCTCTAGAATTGACCACCCTTTTGAATCCTGCTCGCGCGTCATTCATCTCGCGCAGATGAAAGGAGCGCGCGATCAGCTGACGCGCACTGGCGGCCACACTCGCATCTAACGGTCCATTTTTGGTCAATTATCCGATCGACCACCCTTCCCCACAAACCGACGCTTTTTATTTCATAGAAATGGAAAGCTAACCTGTTTTAGTAACGAACGCTACACGTTAAATCCGTCGTCAGATATTATCGACAAGTCTCGGCGGAGGATCTTCGGAGGCGTCGCGCGTCGCCTCGATAGGATCGCGTTTCGAACTCGTCGATATCTAATTTTCAACACAATGGCCGTAAAAAACTGGGTTGAAATAAATGTGTCACAGTGCCACCCTCGGGCGCAGACAATGCACAAAGGGAGCTGGGCGCATTCGGCGGCCCACAATGCTGCGCCCACGCAGTTTTTGTCGCGCTTTGTGGAACACAATCGCGCAGGAAGATCGTCTCGGCGCGGCTAGACACGTGTGCTCGTCCTCCGACATGTAAATGACTATTGAGCAGAGGTGAAAGTTGAACACGAAAAGTAAAAGTCGCGTCGCATCTGCCGGCGATATCAAATTATGTTAATGCGCGGGTAGCGACGCGCGCGGGGGCGGCGGGACTCGGGAGGCTGGGAAGGGTTCCTGCGAAGGTTGCTCTTATCGTCCCGCGCACAATGGGTACCGCGATTGTGCTCTACGAGTCAACAGATAAAAAGTGGGTCGTCTCCTAAAACGCATTCATTTCTCGCTATACAATAATCTACAACAAATCGGCCAATCTTTTTGTCATGTCACAGATTGTTATGAGGTGGTATTATTTATTTGACACCGCTCTTACAAAATCCTTTAATGCCAGTGATTTATGATTTCTCCTTTTAGTATAATATCGGCTTTATCAAAATACAATTTGACGATCTGTATTCCGTTTTCTTGTGACGAACTTTCCATTTTACAAATCAGTTGTTAGAGCTGCTGCATTATTTATCGGTTATTGTTTCAGTATCGTTTGATCTCCGGAAAACATTAGTTTATTCCATAATAAACGAAAAAATATAGACACCGGAAAAGATTACGGAAAACGTTTTTGTTTTTATCATACAAGGTACCTACCTACTATGGTCTACATACCGCCTTAACCGATGGATCTAGGAATTGGGAGAAAATATTCTTTAGAATAGAATAGTAGAAATATTTTTAATAGAATAATTTTTACAAGTGCTTTTGAATCGTCGATGAGTCTACCACTGGTTCGGAATTCCCTTCCTGCCGAGAAAAATCAGCAAGAAACTCGGCGGTTGCTCTTTTCAAAACAAGTTTACAATAGGTAATAAGCTATGTATGCAGTGTTTCCACAATGAGGGGAAGTTCCAAAAATGCATACCTACAATTCAATACATGTTAAGACGGGCAGACAGAAAGTAGCCTGTGTATTCCCGCCAGTACCACTTGTTCCTCATAAACATTATACTAATATTATAAATGCGAAAGTGTGTTTGTTTGTTGGTTCGTTGGTTTGTCCTTCAATCACGCCGCAACAGAGCTACCGATCGACGTGATTTTTTGCATGGGTATAGTTGAGGATGAGAACCTGGAGAGTGACATAGGCTACTATTTATTCGAAGAGTTCCCGAGGGATTTTAAAAACTAAATCCACGCGGATGAAGTCGCGGGCATCAGCTAATTACAAAAATATACTTAGTTAAAAGATTCTTGGCTCCTCGCACAAAATTATTTGAACTCTCTCCGAACTCCGACAAGTAATTTAATTTTTAATGCATCGCAATTAATAAAAGGTGTATGGTATCTTAAATGGAACACGGAAGCTTTTGCCAATCACTGAAAAATTTGAGAGCCAGTAGAATTAAGGTTAGGCCACACTGGGGACTTTTTGTCTTAATACTTTTTGCTATGTCACCTTCGAGCATACGCGTGTGTACTCTTTTCATTAGAATAAACGTAATTTTATTGTTATTAATGACTTGATTTCTCGTAGAAAGCTAGTTATTATGCATTACAGATACTTACCTAGTGGAAGATTAATCTGACACTAGTGATTATTTTATTGCAAAGATTGTATAGTTTTTTCACTACCAGATGGACTATTTAGCTGTCCAGCACTTCAACTTTTATTGTGATGACGTCATTACTTTGTGATTTCAAAGTTATCTACATGTTTTCCCATACAAAATGGGGCAGGAACTACTAAAATCCGTATACATTAGGTTTAGATAATTTATTTACTTATTTATTTATTTATTTATTTATTTTCCACACTTACACTGACATTACAGGATAATTGATCCCAATTCGTTAGTGCAACACAATATCATTTGTAACTGTATTAAAAACCTAAATCTAAATCTAACATTCTAAAAATAACTTATTAATTATTTTGGTAACATATTGACCACATTGCGATCCTGGTGAGCTCATTCAGAGTGCAACAAAACATTTATTCTCTAAGAACAAATAACATGCTCACTTATAGAGAAATTAAAATACAACTAATCTAACATATTTTAAACATTAAAACGAAAATGGTGACTCTTAAATGGCACTATAAAACTAAAATAGTTTTTAAAAAAAGTTAAAAATTATTTGATGATAATATATTTATAATGTTATGAACTTGAAAGTAAGTTTATCTGTTGGTCATCTTTTCAAGGCTCAACTGTTGAATGTATCTTGACGGAGAATAAATATACTGGAGGCAGATAAAGGGTATAGGTGTCAGAAGCGTGTTCCAAATCTTTAGTGGTGCGTATGAGACCGTGTCAGCTACGTCGCTGTGCAGCTAACGAAGTCTATATTTTTGTTATTTTGTCGAGCGACACGGGTCGCTCGTGTGGTCCAGCGCGGCGCGCGGCGGTAGCGGCTACTAAACGGTTGTAATCGCTTCTCTGATTGAATTGACGCAGATAATGATCTTCGATTAGCGCTCGGTGCTCGTAACTCAAGCGCCGGCCGCCGGCCCTCAGCCACGTCTCAGCCTGCGATGCTGCTGCCCGATCCGAGTGGACCGATGGAAATGAACGATGCATTTTTCTTAAGAACAGAAGTAATGATTTTAATATTGTGGAGTCAATTAATTCATAAACACACTCAGTCTGCATTTCTATAGCGTTTCTTACAGTGCTGAAAATAGGTAATCGTTTCTCAACTCATTTCGTCTATCGATAATTCACTGCTTTTAGGACTCAGGACTATCGCTGATTCAGGACTTTTTGTTCCTTGACTTTTGAGGCATATTTAATTTAATTCAAGAGCTTTCTAGCTTTTCCGGAAGGAAGTTTAGTTTAGCACAATTAAAAATGCTATGTTAATATATAATTATTGTACCCACCTACACTTTACCAATGATGTTAGGTAAATTATTACTGCGTGTTTTCTTGTCGACCTTTTGCAGTAAGATTTGCTTTACGGGTCTTGACTTATTTATCAAAAAATGCACACAAAATTTTTACGAAGTTGTCCATAGAAAAATTTGAAAATCATTTCGTTACAAACTTTGTACTTTGGTACGAATTAATGAATCTAGTAAAAGGAATAATGACGTAGTATAGGTTATTGTTGCGACCCCCTCCCCTTGACCCCTCCATTCGCGAATAAATCGCAAACCACGGTTTGACACTAAATAACGCCATTTGTCCCAAATGGATTGGACACTTTGTACAGTATTGATGGCAATCTCTTAAACACTAATTTGGCGAGGGTCGGCCGCCATATGCCGCGGATTCCAAAATATGCGGATTTGACTCCACGAGTGCGTTTGCGGATGAGCGCGTATTTTAATTGTTGTGTAAAGTACAATCAATAATTCAGTAGACCAAATTGACATTTACAGTGTTGTCAGTTTCTAATGAAAATAAAATAGTGTTGTGACTAAAGGATCCACATCGATCACTTACTCATTACGTTGTGTACCAAATCACTTATTTTTTTATTTACTAAGAAAATTCTCAAATTGAGTTTATTATAATTTGATACAAAAATATTTTGAATAGCAATTATGATCTTATCGAAAATCTGATCTCGTCTTTGTCGGCCTATACAGAGGGAATAAAACAACTTTTAGTACTAAAAATAGATCTTAAATATTTCTATTCGAGCTTTCTTTATTACAGCTTTAAAAAGGTAACCTTAATTACTATTTCTATTACATATTATGCGATCTTATGAGATTTATAAAATGAAATGTAATAGTACAGTACTACAGCTATCACTACCTACTGAACTAGAACATCACTATTACAATAAATATGGCAATATTATTTTACAAAGTGACATTAGCAACTGTCATTTTAGTCTACTGAATTATTGATTCTACTTTAGTGCGGTGATCGCACGCGGTACCTCGTGCGTAGAGGGATCGTGCAATATGTCAACGTGACGCCAGTACAAATACTACTCCTGCTTGTATTTAAGTAGACACCTATAAGTACCTACCTATTACAGTTCGATTAACTGCAAGTAATTTGTACTTGACCACCAGCTGTTGACGGCGGTTTTGTTTGTGGAATGGTTACGTCAAAAATGTAGAGTTACTTATAATACCTATAACTGATCTCTGTTTGTTATTTGCGGAATTTCCATTTCGATTTCTGCAAATCGTGTCCTTTATTTTACGAGAAATGTCGCGTAGCGATTTTGTGTTGTCAGCCTTTGCTTTTGTACCTACTTTTAAGACAAAATATTTCCGCACACTCAGAATCGGATGGCAAACGACGCATCGGTCCACGTGGAACACTCGTAAAACTAAACATAGTTCCAAACTAGATATTCCGCTTTCTAAAAAACCGCGATCCTTTGCCAAAGCTAGAAGCTAAAGGTCGTTTAAGTATAACGTCCATAAAAAGCGAGGGCGCCTGCCTCGGCCGGCCCGCTCCCGGCCCGGGTCGCGGCCGGCCACCGGTCGCCGGTCGCCGGTCGCCGGGACCTTCCATTGTAAACTCTGTCCGATTTGCCGCGCCTATTGTGCCGCAGTTTGGAGCCAAAACGTAAATAAAGGCAGATGTTACCGCACTCCAAAATATTGCCACACGATCTAGCGAAACACATATATTTTGTATCTGCACCCGAAACTCACCCTTATAGGACGACAATAAAGTTTAAATCGCAATATTATATCATGTCGCTTGGGGTGTTGTAGTTTGCGAGGATTTCCTCACATGTAAGCGGTGCGCGGTCTGTGTGGGTAGTTTTACAAAACCGAAATTGTAGTGGCGAAGTTTAATAAAACTCATATTAAAGCGGAGGATGTCATTGACAGCGGTGACGTATCGGAGCCGAGCGTCGCTGCCGGCCCCGCCGCGCTGCCGCGCCTATACTACTCCTGTCTCCTGTATCTACTCGCATGTACCGCTATATGCCTACAGCTTGGTAATATCGTAAACTTTGATTTTGTCATGTCCTTTTGTTATGATTAAAGTTTAAATTAAAGTTACTATAACTTTGAAAATAAAAACTGATTCAAATCATTATTGCATGCGATACGATATTATACCATCAAAAGAAAATCATGTTATGCTATGTAATAGTAGATTATTAACCAAGAGGATAAAGCAGTGTCTTCTGTCGCGGGTGACGATTTAAATCGCGAGCGTAACGAAGCACTCGAGGTTTACTCCCGAGCGTAGCGAGGGTGTTAAAAACTTAAATCACGAGCGAAGCGAGGGATTTAAGACAAGTCCTGAGTGTAGCGAGGGATTTAAGTTCACCCAAGACTAAGACAGCTTTATCACCGAGGAAAATACTCTACTTTTCGTACCATTTGCGAAAAAATTAACACAATAATAATATGAGATAAGCATTTATTAAAAATAATGACAATTAAAAGTAAAAGTTACCATTCGAAACATTGGTTCAATTATTATTGATAGAGAGTTACATTTTTGTTTGGTACATTTATTGTTGATGAGTTGATTTGAGTATTTCTCTGTTCTTGCGTCTGAGCATTTGCACTGATGGAATCCGACAATTCACTGTCACTGTCGCTTTGATTTAACATCGTAACGTATTTTTAGAATATTTACTTATTTATAAAAATAAATTAAAATAAACTTAACGTTTATGTATTTGAAGAAAACAAAAACGCGGCAAATTCCTAGACTAATATTTTTTTGTCGGAAAAGCAAATACATCAAGCTCATACGGCCTCGTCGGTTTTCGTAATTTTATTTAATAATCATAACTGCATAATAAATGCGTATTCCTTTTTCAAAAAGATGTATAATGCTTTATATACAAACTCAATGGTGCAAACACAGATGTAGTTCAGTATCGGTAAGTATTCCAAATTTAAATCACATTCTCCCCCTAGAGGATGAATGAAATTCAGTACAATTTTCTTTCCCTGTTTTTAACAGATTAAAAATGACTATTGTTATGTTCGCTTTTTGTGGCACAGAATGTCACTTTTTTGAGCAAGTGGTACGAAAATCTCTTTTATGCTTAAATTTGGTAAACAACAAAGAAAATACATGTTCCTAAAGATGTCACCAAAGACATGTCACTGGACAAAATGTTACCACATATTTAATGAAGACATAGTGCTTGGGTTGACGCTGACGATAAGCATGATGCATATTCAAGTTATAAAGGACAAGACCGATCATCTTATTTCTATTCCAAATTCTGTATTTCAAGTTAGTAAAATATATGTTTTTTAATGTCAATCAAGTGTTCAACGCAAGGGAGCAACGGGTCGACGTGTTTTTTGCTTGGGTATAGCTGTTAAATACTTAAGCTGTGCTTGAAGTGTGACGTAAGTTACCTTTTATCTGGGCTTTAATCCCGGAAAAACACAGGGTTCCCGCGAAATTTTTAAAAATTTATTGCAGATGAAGTCGCTCTATCGATATCTAAACAATTCGTGGCTCTATCGGGTCATCAACGTAAGAATAGGTAGGCGACACAAGAAAAAATCGTAAGTGTGCGTGCTCTAAACAACGAAGACCATAAATCGCGGGATAGTTATACTGGTAGCAAGTGCGCGGCGTGGTGAGGCGGAATGGATTAATTCACTGCTGTTTATCGCGTGGAAGAAGTACTGTGGAATATTTTGCTTGCTCATTTCTACCATACGCACTACCTACTGCCGCAGTTTATGTTACTGATACGCAGGGCGCCATGTAGGGAAACATCCTCTTCTCAAAAGAGCGCTATCATCTATTCTGTTGTAGAGGGAGGATCACGTTCATGTGGTCTTCAGGGAGATCGCAAGAGAAAATTTCAGCAAAAAATCTGGAACAAGAAATAATGTTTATTAACGTGAAGTATTAAGGTCTATGCTGTGTATGCCTTTTTAAACATCTAGTGATATAGAAAGGGGTTCTTTCATCTTGGGCCAGGTACTTGTACACTATACCAAAGAATATTATTAAATCATAGAAATTGAAATAAAATATGCTTTTTTGCAGTTTTACAGTGAATAAGAGGTACAAAATATATAAAATTGATAATGGCCTGGCCCAGGCTCCATATATATTTGAAACAAGTCAGAATTTCTTCATCTCTTATTCCTTGCATGGCAACTATACACGGCTGAAGCCTAAAAGAGAGAAGGCTCGAGAGAATTTAGAAATTCCCAGATTACTCCTGCCGGGACTTGTACATAGGACCTCCAGCTTATAAGACTACAGAATTCGTCATTGAACCAAGAAGGTTGTCAACTCGTCACTCGTGGTCGACACTCGATATTAATGACTACATTGCAGTGAGCAACAAGTTATGCGTTGTATTGACAGCGAAATAATTTTCTATTCGATACATTTATTAGATTGCGCTGCAGTGAGCTACTCGCGGGTGTTATATCGGAACAACAAGGCCCAAGGCGACCGAGGTGTAGCATTGACACACTGCTGCTGCCGGCCAGTGCCAGTGACAAGCGGTTGACATTTCCCCGACTGCGGCTTAGCTCCGTAGGCCGTTTGTTAGACTGTTACTATGTTGTGATTATATTAGCCGATTCCGCGACGACTTTGTTTTTTTTTATTTTTTTTCGATGACAAGCTAGTCCTTGACTGCGATCTCACCTGATGTTGAGTGACGATGCAGTCTAAGATGGTAGCGGGCTAACTTGGAAGGGGGTATGGCAGTGAACATTCAACCCATACCCCTAATTGGTTTCTACATGCCATTGTGCCGGAACGCTAAATCGCTTGGCGGCACGTGTTTGACGGTAGGGTGGTAACTAGCAACGGCCAAAGCCTCCCACCAGACCAGACCAGAGACAATTCAGAAATTATAAATTCCCAAATTGACCCCGCCGGGAATCGAACCCGAGACCTCCCAGTTATAAGACAACAGCGCTCACCCCACTGAGCCAGGGAGGTCGTCGTACACATGGCTTAAGGATTTTTTTAAATCCCGCAAGCTCTATGGTTTGGATACATACAAGTAGCTTTTAAACTTGGTACGTATACGTACATACAAGTAGCTTATGTACTTGGTACGTATAAGGAGGTGGAGACGAAGTTTGCATCTCGGGTTGCAATGGGATCGGTATTATTCGGGAGCGGTGAGACCGTGAAAATTGGATGTATCTATATTCATCATCATCATTACTCCTTAAAAACCCTCCAACTGCTTGTAAAAGTTCTGTCAAAATAAGTTTAGCCTTTCTGAGACCCGGACGAAGAGAGAGACAGGCAAGAGTAATTGACAAACAGTCAGACAAAAATTTAAAAAATGTTTCATCATCATCATCAGCAACCATTCAACGGCTCACTAGTGAGAGCAGGTCTCCTCTCAGAGAAGTACTAATATGTATATAGGCCATAGTCGATTATGCTAGCCCAATGCGAATTGGCAGACTTCACACACCTTTGAGAACATTATGGAGAACTCTTAAACTCTCAGGTATGCAGGTTTTCTCAAGATGTTTATTTATTTATTTATTTATTTATTCATTTTAGTTGCAGATAGTTTACACATACCCCGTTAGGGTGTAGCAACTTGGTCTGAAATCGACCGTAGTAGAGAGACTTATTTTATTTATTAATATTATTTGTATCGTCAAAATAATCATTTTTTTTGTTTGTTTTCTTTCACCGTTGAAGCTTGTGATATTTAATTTCTTAAACGCACATCTATATATATAAAAGAAAGTGGTGTTAGTTACACTATTTATAACTCAAGAACGGATGAACCGATCTGGCTGAAAATTGGTGGAGAGGTAGCTTAGAACCAGGAGACGGAGATAGGATACTTTTTATCCCGTTCGACCGCATTTCCGTCAAGTCACTATAAAACGTGGTATAAAAAAAACGCATCTGACATGGAATAACAAAACGCAAATGACAGTAGAATAACAAAACGTAAATGACAGCTAAACGTAATTTTGTCTTTGGTTAAGTACGGTAAAAAATTTGACAATTATAAAAAGTTATAACACTTTTAAAGCATTACTGATATAAATACGAAAGTGTGTTTGTTTGTTGGTTTGCCCTTCAATCACGTCGCAACAGAACAGCGGATTGATGCGATTCTTTGCATGGGTATAGTAATGGATGTAGTAGTGGTTCCTCAGACCGGGAGAGCTACTTTTTATCTCGGATAATGAAAGTTCCCGCGGGATTTTTAAAAACTAAATCCATGCGGACGAAGTCGCGGGCATCAGCTAGTAACTTATAAAAGCCAGAGGTACGCACCTCTCACGCGCCCGGGGTCGAACCTGCGACCCCCAGAATAGGAGACCGCAGTACTAACCACTACGCTATACCTGCTTAATTTCTCAAAGGTATAAAGTCTGCTAATCCGCACTTGACCAGTGTTGCCACTAAGCAATCTTATTGGAGAGGAGACCAGAGCCCTGATTCTGTAACCCAGTTGCTATCGAAAAATGATAGCCACTGACATATATTTTTTATCCATTGAAGGTTTGCTACGAAAATGATACTTTTATTTTCATAGCAAACCTTCAATGGATAAGAAATAATATATGTCAGTGGCTATCATTTTTTGATAGCAACTAAGTTACCTTATCAGGGCCCTGTGCCCGGTAGTGAGTCAGCGATTGGCTGAGATTGATTAATTATATGAATTATTAAAGCGGCAGTATTTTTGGAGTTTACTCCTTAAGAATCGATTTTAGGCGCCCGGTATGAGAAAAAATTCGAGGTGTAAAATCTACTTATGAATGACCTTGTTACGTTTTTATAACAGCGTTACTACAAACATGTAGATCAGCGCCATCTTTCGGCTTATGTGTAAACTATTTCGAATAGCAACTCTGTTGTACGCCCTAAAACCCTGCGATAATATGTTAGCACTGCTAACATAATAGTTCGAGCTATTTACAATAGATGGCCGTATTTGATATTAACTAGCACAAATACTATAAAGTAAACTCCAGTCGTGCGTCGGAGCTGACACACACACTTTTTTTAACTTTGCTATTGTTTTAGATGCCATCTCCCGCGGTGGAGGCGCACGCGGGGCGCAGGCCCCTCGCAAAGAATAGCTCATCAGCGGGTGCCGGCTTCGGGCGCAAACTCCGAGGGCCCTAATGCGGTTACACGTAACTTGATTTGCGCTCGGAGGGAACGCAGAGGTTTTTTTATTAGCTATTGTTTTTGGCGCATGGATTTTAGAGCCCTTGAAATAAATTAAATAGTGCCTAAATTATGTATAAAATATGACAGTTTACTGGTTTGGTTTGTTTTATAGCGTTTAGGCGAATTGAATGAAAGTTGAAAAGTGGAATACAACCTATCTATTCACATCTGACCAAAAAACTGTACCGAGGAACCGAATTTGCTAAAGTCAATGTTTTGCTTTATATTAAAAATTACTTATTACCTATTTTTATGTGTTTAAAATTCAAATTAATAATTGTTATTTACTTCATGCAGGGCCAACCTGTGACTTTCTCTACCACCGTTCGGAATACAGATTCTGCTGAGGAGGGTCGACAACAAACTCAGCAATTGCTGTTTTCAAGACAAAATGTTACAATATCAATGTACAGCTGCATAATTGTAACGTCTCTATTTGCTAATTTTGAAATTATAATCAGGAGTTCAAAATAATTTGTGTAGATATACCTAAGTTGTTAATTTAGAGATTTGGCATAATTGATTGCGAGACGCTCAAGTAAAAACAAATATAAATCAAATCTCAATCGAGATAATTTTATACGCATACATAAACTATGCAGTCGGAGGGTTTACAAAAAGTATAATTAATGGTCGCTCTAAATGATCTGTCAGCGGGAGTACGACGTGTGAGCGGCGAGCATGGAGTATGGAGTAGCGGAACGTAGCGTCGAGCAGTAGTGGAGTGTGGACCGGCCCTGGTTAGCGCGCGCTTGCTAATTGATTTGATTATGACCCCAGCACCCCAATTCAGAACATTTAGATAACTTACCGTTTCGATACGATTAGATATCGATCTCGTATCGAAATTTTTTATCATGCGATTCAGAACGTTCGGTTAGAGAATTCGATTCGATGTCGACTACGTTTAAATAAGTAGGGTAAGTTCTCTAAATATTTTTTTTTTTTTTTTATTCGATGACAAGCTAGTCCTTGACTGCGATCTCACCTGATGGTAAGTGACGATGCAGTCTAAGATGGTAGCGGGCTAACTTGGAAGGGGGTATGGCAGTGAACATACAACCCATACCCCTAATTGGTTTCTACACGCCATCGTGCCGGAACGCTAAATCGCTTGGCGGCACGTCTTTGACGGTAGGGTGGTAACTAGCCACGGCCAAAGCCTCCCACCAGACCAGACCAGAGACAATTCAGAAATTATAAATTCCCAAATTGACCCCGCCGGGAATCGAACCCGAGACCTCCCAGTTATAAGACAACAGCGCTCTCCACTGCGCCAGGGAGGTCGTCAAAAAATATGGACTACCATAAGGATTTGTTTTAATAAAACACAAAATAATGGAGTTAAATCAGTCTCTTTAAATTTAATCAGTACAGGAACTATTACAGAATTATAAACAATACTTTGAACAAGTCGTAATACGTTTTGAGATTACTTTTTTATTCTAAAATTAAAACTAAAATAAAAACTAATTAAAATCTAAAACCCCATCCAAGCCACCG
This sequence comes from Oeneis ivallda, assembly GCA_029955525.1. NCBI lineage: Eukaryota > Metazoa > Arthropoda > Insecta > Lepidoptera > Nymphalidae > Oeneis > Oeneis ivallda. Next base: position 5,881,554 of record JARPMR010000011.1, on the reverse strand, counting down.
CAGTGTGGCATAGTACCACACGAGTAACCGACTTAAGTACTTTAATATTATATACCTACTCTGTGATAGTACCCAAGATGCTGGCAGCATTACCTCTTTGGATGGCCAAGCTAATCCTTTGGCCAAGGTAGTTGCCAGCTCTTGGATCCCCGGTAGACTCGATCACTCTTTTTGATATCTCTAAAAAAAGTGCGCGAGCCTCCGGGCCCCACGGCCCCAGGGTCTCTACACCAAAAGGCGCAAATATGAAACCACTGTCAAGTTTTTCATATTTGCGCCTCTTAGCCTGTTCGGCGTTAGTAGCCGCTGCACCCGCCACAGAGGAGGTCGCATGGATGTGGGAAGCAGCTAGAGTATCTACACAGGTGGCATCCCACACAAGCGACCTCCCTGTCCTCCAAGGAACAAGCGTCATACCATCAGGTCTCTTGCCATCACTATTGTACGTGCCAAACCAATAGGTTCTAATACAGCTGGCACGTGAGCAGTAGCAAGAGACCTGCGGATGATGTCGTTGAGGGCATTGTGGCGGGAGAAACGACCAGCGCTCTTCGAACAGGAGAGCCCGTGATGACCGTAAGTGTCGACGCGGTCACCGCAGTGGCAACGGTGAGGCTGGGTTATTTTGGCGCCAAGCCTAAGACCAACTACCACTGCAAGAGTGGCGTGGTCTAAAAGAGTGCCCAGATTAGCAGAAGGGATAGCATGGAGCCAGTGTCCGGATTCTTTCGCAGAGACAGCGAGAAGACGAGCACGGTCTTTAGAATTTGCTTGCATTAACATTGCGTCGAAAAATTTTTTACAAATAATGTCATCCCACTGTCTCTGGAAAGGAAGAGAAACCTGCAATTGATTTGGGCTAATCGCTGACCATCCATTTCTTGCCTCTGCCAAGTACGACACCTCAATTGATCCCAAAGACTGGGATATAATTTTTTCAAAGAGAGTGTGTGTACTATAAGCAGAGGAAAGAAAAGCTGGCAGAGAGACACTAGAAATTTTGCGGAAACTTTTTTGGATTTTTCTTGTTCAAAGTTCAAACAAGCAATTTTCTCTCATTGGCAAATATGCGTGTATGTTGTCGCTTGAAAGAAAATGTTTAATGTAAATATAACAATACTTAAAATATCTTAAAAAAACAAATTATTTAAGAAACTTAATTTTTTATAAAATATTACAAATTTAAACATTTTAAATTAGGCAGCTTAATATGGACCACTAGGTTTTTAATATGGAGCACACTTATTTTTAATCCTATCCTATCCTATTTCCTATTTTCTATTAATATTATAAATGCGAAAGTTTGTGAGGATGGATGTATGGATGTTTGGATGGATGGATGGATGGATGTTTGTTACTCTTTAACGCGACAACTAATGAACCGATTTTGCTGAAATTTGGCACAGACATAGATTACAGTCTGGAATAGCACATAGGCTACTTTTTATCCCGGAAAAGCAAACAGTTCCTGCGGGATAGCATCGCTATTTTTTACGCATTTGTCCTTCAAAATTCGCGCAATGGAGTTTTATATTAACGTGTTTTTTTGTATAGGTAAAGTTAAGGGCCTGAAAAGTGACAAAAGCTACTTTTTATCCCGGGAAAACAAACAGTTCCTGCAGGATATAAGTATTCTACTTTTCACATATTTATCCTTCAATTATGCGCCAACGGAGTTACAGATTGACGTGTTTTATTGGATAGGCATAGTTGAGGACTTGAATAGTGACAAAGGCTACTTTTAAACCCGGGAAAACAAACAGTTCCCGCGGGATATTAGTATGCTACTTTTCACATATTTATCCTTCAATTTTGCGCCAACGGAGTTACAGATTGACGTGGTTTTTTGTATGGGTATATTTGAGGACCTGAAAAGAGAAAAGGCTACTTTTATCCCGGGTAAACAAACCATTCCCGCGGGATATTCGTATGCTACTTTTCACATATTAATCCTTCAATATGCGCCAACGGAGTTACAGATTGACGTGGTTTTTTGAATAGGCATAGTTGAGGACCTGAAAAGTGAAAAGGCTACTTTTTATTCCGGGAAAACAAACAGTTCCCGCAGCTTATTCGTTTGTTACTTTTCACTTATTTATCCTTCAATTATGCGCCAACGGAGTTACAGATTGACATGGTTTTTTTGATAGGCATAGTTGAGGACCTGAAAAGTGAAAAGGCTACTTTTATCCCGGGAAAAGAAACAGTTCCCGCGGGATATTCGTATGGTACTTTCACATTTTTATCCTTCAATTATGTGCCAAGGGAGTTACATATTGACGTGATTTTTGGGATAGGCATAGTTGAGGAACTGAAAAGTAACAACGGCTACTTTTATCCCGGGAAAAAAACAGTTCCCGCGGGATACCCGCTCCCTACTTTTCACATATTTATCCATAAATTATGCGGTAATATGCATGCATACATGTATGTATGTATGTATGTATGTATGTTTGTATGTATGCATGTATGTATGCATATATGTATGCATGCATGTATGTATGTATGTATGTATGTATGTACGCATGCATGTATGGATACATGTATGTATGCGTGTATGTATATATATATGCATGCATGTATGTATGTATGTGTGTGTGTATGTATGTATATTGTATGTATGTATGTATGTATGTTTGTATCCTCCCCCTCCAATAACTACATTAACTATATTCGATCCTACTTATCCCACTAATATTATTAATGTTAAGTTAGTGTTAAGTTTGTGAGGATGGATGTATATTGTATACGGATGTATGTTTGTGTAGATGTAGTATAGGGATGTATGGATGGATGGATGTATGTTCCCTGAGATAGGGGTTGAACTATTTTGACTGTTTTACTCCATAACTTCGTTGAATTTAAACTAATTTTTATTATTATTTTAACCGACTTCAAAAAAGGAGGAGGATCTCAATTTAACGGAATCTTTTTTATGTATGTTCACCGATTACTCGACCACACCTGAACCGATTTGGAAAATTCTTTTTTGTTTCAAAGGGTCCCAGGTGGTCCCATTTAAATTTTATCGAAAAATCAACAATAAATTATATACTTTGTAGTGGCGCGGTCATTTAAATATATGTTCCCGGGACAAAAAGTAGCCTGTGTTATTTTCCAGGTCCTAAACATTACCTGTGTAAAAAACCACGTCAACTATATGCACTTGCACCTTATATGTGAAATATTATAAATGCGGAAGTGTGATGGTTTCTCCTTCAATCACGCCCGAACAGAGCTACGCATCGACGTGATTTTTTGCAAGGATACCTATAGTTGACCTGGAGAGTGACAGGCTACTTTTTATCCCGCAAAATCAAAGAGATCCCGAGGCATTTTAAAAACTAAATTCACGCAGACGAAGTCGCGGGCATCAGCTAGTAATGAATAACATCAATTTTTAATTAACATAATAATTATATCCGACAGTATAGTAGAATCAGTAATGGTTATTGTAAAAATGGTATTATACCATCAATTATTTTATGATATTCATATTATAATAACTCTATGAATTATTATATTATTATTATATTAATTCAACACCCATAGCCGACAAGAAGGACATTGTACAGTACCCGGCGATATATATTGCACATCGGCCTTTGGAATAAAACGCTATTCTATTCGAATCACAGTTCGACTGCATTTTTTAAAATATATGTTACGTGATGTGCTCGCCGATTGTGAAGAGATTTCAGTAATTACTACGTGAATTTCTGGCTAGCTTTCCTTGCAATAGAATAGAAATAGCGTTTTATTCCAAAGGCCGATGTGCAATATACATATATCGCCGGGTACTGTACCCATTGTTCTCCACGAACGTCTTCGGAAATCTCGTCGACGACGCCATATCTAAAACAAAAAGTGAACAAGGTTTACAATATGGACTATGGATCATAATATGGACCACTAGTCCATTTTTAAAACCATTCATAGGTCCATATTACAAAATGATGCAATATCAAGGTTATAATATCGTAAAAAAATAATGTTATGAGATACAGCTACGGGTTACTTGACGAATAATTAGTAACACTAAAACGTTTCCAGAATGGGGACAGTCAAAATATAATGATTATAATTGTAGCAGTAATAATGTTACAAAACTTACCGAAAAATTACATCAAGTAGCGCTATAATATTTCGTGGTTTCATTTTCGATATAAATAAACAGGTAGTTCTTTGACCTACAAGGCAACACTCGCATGCTTTAAAAGATAATTTTTAATTAATATAGGCACCTAATTGACTTCCGTGTAAATAAAAGTCAATTAAAGTATCGACTCATCCTCCCCTCCCCACACTAGGCGGTGACACCTCATTCTTTTACCGAGCGTGGCAACGTGTGCATGCGCCCTCCGTTCGATTGTTTATTTAAAGTTCAAAGTTACACAATATTATTTACATCATACACGATGCCGAAGAGATTTTATGAAGAAAAGATGGAGTATTATATGAAGAAAATGGAGAAATTACGGGATAAACACCGTCATAAACGATGGCGTCGACTTTCGACGAAGATAACCAACAAGGTTAGCATGTTTTTTTTTTTTTTAATAACCGTTCAAGTACTATTCAAAATGAAAGTTTTGATACGGTTCTTTGCCATAGATTCGAATTCGAACACGGCACATTATTTTATTCTACCCGCCATAGATTCCTTATGTGAACAAGGCGTTTATTGTACTGGATTCGTACTTTGAACCATTACCATATTTATTAGCTGTATTTACGTACACTCGTATACCTACCTATGGTTACGTTACGTATATGACCTTTGTTCTCTGTGAGGCGAGGCGACAGTTATGTGGGAGTTACCACCAAGTGAACCGGATCTTGTGCCCGTTGAGCCTCAGCCGTGCATGTCACTGGAGTCGGTTCCGATCCAGCAAAATGACATGCCAGCTGATGTGTCGACTGTCGGAGCCTGCGCCAGCGCCAGTGCCAGCGCCAGCGCCACTTGAGCAGCAACTAGACCCGGATATCTTGTCGGCCCTTGGAAAAGCGACTGACGAGGGACCCACATGGGGTGAAGAAATTCATAATAACTTAACCCAATTATGGCAACCGTTACTCAAAAAGGGAATGGTTAAAATATAAAGAAAAAATATTAAAACAGTATCTCGTGCCCAGTAATTGTAATTTACTCCAGGCACCGAAATTAAACATCAAAATATCGGCCGCCGTTATAGAAATGGTCAGATTACGGCATAAAAAAGTGGAAGTAGCTCAACAGAAATTTGGTCAGGGCATCACTGCTATTAGCAGGGCTATGATTTCCTTAATTACAAGTGATAGTAAAATTGAGGCGATTCAAATTCTTAGTGATGGGTGTCGTATTTTATGTGACTTACATCACTCCGAGACGCAAGCTCGAATAAAAATGATCACACCCGGATTGGCGAAACCCTTTTTCAATGTGATACAGGATAGTGAGCGCGATGACACTGTTTGGTTCCAGCTTACCGGAAAAAATATAGGCATCAAAAACCATCGAAAAGCACAGATTAAGAAGACAGTGCCGCTACCAGCAAGGTCTAATACAACTACCCAGCCTCAAAATATATCGTCATCGCGCCACCAACTTCAGGGAAACTGGACGGGACCTTCTCGTTACCCGACGAACAGGGGGGGGCGAGGGGGTCAGAAGAGGTTTCCCACGTCAACGCGTCGAACGACGATGACGGCAACAACGTCGACCAAATCGAGCCAGAGTCGGTCACGTGCCCCTGCACGTCAGTAATTCAGGTACATGCCAGCAGGCTACAATTTTTTTATAATTGTTGGACCCATATTACTAATAATACGTGTATTCTTAATTGGATCCTGAATGGAATACCTATTCCGTTTATATGTACACCTTTTCAGACTTGTATTCCCCGAATCACATTGTCATTGAATGAACAACGTGACATGTCATCAGCGATCGAAAACTTACTCGAGATGGGTGCTATCTCACAAGTCGAGCCAAGTTTAGATCAGTTTATTTCTAGTACGTTTTTAGCTCCAAAACCTAACGGTGGTAAAAGGTTTATTCTAAATTTAAAATCTTTAAATACTTTTATACCTAAAATGCATTTTAAAATGGAGGACAGTAGGACTGCCTGTAAGTTACTACAACCGAATTGGTTTATGGCGGCCATAGATATGAAGGAATCTTATTATCTTATTCCTGTTGCTAAAGAGTTTCACAAATACCTTCGATTTCATTATATTGCGGAAAACTCGAACGAAATAATAACGTTCGAGTTTAGCGCATAACCTTACGGGCTCGCTATAGCCCTTAAGTGTTTTACTAAGATTGTCAGAGAGGTTGTAGGTTTCTTACGTGGTCGCGGGTTACAATCCGTATCATACTTAGATGATTTGTTATGTTTAGGTGACAGTTACGAAGAATGTCTTCGTAATGTTAGAGAAACGGTATCGCTACTAGAATGTTTGAGGTTCGTTATAAATTATGAAAAAAGTAATTTACAACCTCAAAAAACTTACAAATTTTTAGGATTTATATGTATATGACACCAACGAAATGACTTTATCATTACCGTTGGATAAACGCAACAAGATAGCCGTTTTAAGTAGTTCAAAAGTATACCAAACTCTCGATAGTTTCATTTAGAGATTTCTCCCGGTTGATAGGAGTATAGTAGATAGGTATACCAAGATATTAGAAACAAACAAATATTTATTTCCACGGCAGCATAATTCATTTGAAGTAAAGGTGAAACTTCCTCGAATTATTTTAAGTGATTTGAACTGGTGGTCTAAAAATATTTACAAAGTAAATAATCCAATAAAGCCCCAATGCTATCTATGCGCTGGAAATTTACAGTGACGCGTCACGGCAGGCTGGGGTGGGTTTAGTAACGGGGTAAGAGTAAATGGCACTTGGAAAGAAATTGAGATTAGTTTTCACAATAACTACTTAGACCTTTAGTTGTATTTCTCGCCCTTAAGTGTTTTGCTCGTGGTGTAGCTGATTGTTCTATCCTGCTTCGCGTGGATAATACTACGGCCATAAGTTATATAAATCGCGTGGGTGGTATTCAGTTTCCACACTTAAACGCACTCTCCCGTGATATTTGGCAGTGGTGCGAGATGCGAAGACTGTGGCTATTCGCTTCATATATAAACACGAACGACACTATAGAAGCCGATGAAAAGTCACGCAGCGTGAACCCTGACATTGAGTGGGAGTTATCCCAGTCCGCATTCCATTACATTGTAAAAAGGTTAGGTCAACCTGATATAGACTTATTCGCTTCTCGCATCAATGCTAAGTGTCGCGATTATGTGTCCTGGAAACAGGATCCGGATGCGATAGGCGTCGACGCATTCACAATGAGTTGGTACTCAAAATTATTTCATGCTTTCCCACTATTTTCTTTACTATTAAACTGCATACAAAAGATTATACAGGATATAGCAGGTATCCCAGTTTTTCCCATGTGGCCAGCACAGGCTTGGTATCCGCAGTTATTAGATTTGGTAGTTGGAGAATTAGTTGTTTTAAATCCACGTCCGAACTTAGTATTGTCGCATTCCAGGCGACAACACCCGCTCCACCAGACGCTTACCCTGGGGGCAGCGTTGCTCTCGGGCTCGCGTTCTCCCGCCGCGATACGCCACCAGCCACCCAACATTTGATGCTCGCCTCATTGTCGGATAGTACATTAAAGCAGTATGGCGTTAGTTACAAACTGTGGTGGCAGTACTGCCAACAATATAACTGTCATGTGTTCGAGAGCTCCGTCCCACACATATTAACCTTTTTTAACAGAGCAATATGAAAAAGGTGCTTCCTACGGCACGATAAATAACCATCGTTCGGCCTTATTTTTGCTTATATGAAACAATTTAGCTTCAGACGAGCGTGTCAAACGTCTCTTAAAAGGGCTATCCCATGTACTTAAAGTACTCAAGTACATGGGATCCTCAAATAGTTTTAGACTATATTTCAAAATGGGTTCCACATAATCAGCTTAATTTAGAAAAATTGACGAAAAAACTCTGCGTTTTATTGGCTCTGTGTACAGCACATAGGGTGCAAACACTTTCATTGGTTAAAATCGGTAATATTAAAGTTAACATAAATGACATCGAAATTGTTATTACGGATATCGTTAAAACTCCAGGGATAGGACGGAATCAGACGGTTTTATATTTGCCCTTTTTTCGCGAAAACCTTTTTTGTTTGCCCAGCCACAACGCTGGTTGACTATATGTCTGCAACGAAGGATTTGAGGCCTTCGGACTTAGACCACCTCTTAACTACTGTGAAGCGTCCTTACAGAAACGCAACAGCACAGACTTTAAGTAGGTGGATAAAACAGACGTTGCAGACGAGCGGCGTGGACGTGTCAGTGTACGGCGCTCACAGCGCCCGCCACGCTGCCACGTCGACGGCGCGTGCGGCTGGCTTGAGTCTTGATCTCATACGCAGAACAACTGGCTGGACTACATCCTCCCAGACCTTTGCGAAATATTAACATCGTCCCATTGTAAAAAAAAAAAAAAAGAAATCTACTTTCGCAGAATCTGTTTGTTTGCACAACAATTAATGGATGTTAGTTGTTTGCACAACAATTAATACATAAATTAAAGTACATAAATAGTTATATAACGATAATTATATAAAAGTGATTAATATTTTGTGAAATTACTTAAAACATGATTTATGATGTATTTATCCTCGTGGTTCATTTGTAGTACATCTATTGGAAAAGCGTACAACAATGTAAAAAATCTCATTCTCTGAACATCTACCTGTTTATTTATATCGAAAATGAAACCACGAAATATTATATATGATCAAACGAACTTCTCAAGTGAAGTTCGATCGATATAATATGAGTGGTTTCATTTGAAGATATAAATAACCCAACCCACCCAAAACCCAGATTTTTTACTCACACGAGAAGACTTGAATTCAAGTCACAACTCTAAAAAGAATGAGGTGTCACCGCCTAGTGTGGGGAGGGGAGGATGAGTCGAGACTTTAATTGACTTTTATTTAAACGGAAGTCAATTAGGTGCCTATATTAATTAAAAATTATCTTTTAAAGCATGCGAGTGTTGCCTTGTAGGTCAAAGAACTACCTGTTTATTTATATCTTCAAATGAAACCACTCCTATTATATCGATCGAACTTCACTTGAGAAGTTCGTTTGATCATATATAATCTCAAAATGGCTGCCACCGACAAGTACGCTCATGTACCGCCCGCGCCGCTAGAATTCACTGGCGGAACGCGGCGATGAAAGGCCATGGATTGCAGCTAACTTCGCTTCGATTGCAGTGCCATCTTGCAGAATATTACTATAGTCCATATTATATGACTAGTCCATATTTAGAGAATTTACTCTATCGACAAGATACATTAAAATATTACATATGCATTTACGAAGTTTGTTACTTTACCAAAATTTTACTTGTTATTAAATTCATTTTAAGCACTAAAGAAATAGTTTTTAATCATTTTCGATTATTTAAAATGATAACTTGTTAAATTATTGATGGCCAATTTTCATCCACGTCGATAGATGGCGCTAAGTTCATGTTTCACCCCTTTAAGTTCTTATTTTGTTTTGTTGTGCTGTACATAATATTATATTATTTTAATATTAAAATACCTACAATCTGGTAAGTAAACATTTATCTAACTATTTCTTATCGTCTATTCTACTATATAGCTAGGTATATATATTCTACTATATAACTATTTCTTAAGGTCCTGAATCGGGGTGCTTAGCAAACTTAATATATTTGTTTAACTTCTCATCTTGCATAATCAAAGATTTTGTATGATTAAATCATACAAAAGCACACATCTAGATGATGCCAGCGACTTCATCCGCGTGGATTAAGTTTTTTTGGATCCCACTCTTTAATTTTCCGGGATAAAATGTAGCCTATGTGTTAATCCTGGGTATGAGCTATCTCCATTCCAAATTTCAGCCAAACCAGTTGATTAGTTGTGGCGTGAAGGAGTGACAAACATCCGTCCATCCATCCCCACAAACTTCGCACTGCTAATATTAGTATTCTAAGAAGCAGTGATAACCTAGTGGTTAGAACTGCGGCCTCCTATTAGGGGAGTCGCAGCTTCGATCCCGGGCTCGGCCTCTGGCTTTTCTAAGTTATATGCGCTTAAGAAATTAAATATCACAAGCTTCAACGGTGAAGGAAAACAATTTGCATTGGACCAGTACGGTGGACTATTGCCTATAACCCTTTTCTGAGAGGTGACCCGCGCTCAGTAGTGAGCAGTTGATGGATTGCTGATTATGATATTAATTAATAAGCAGTTTTTTATTGAGCCCTGAAAAATTTCGTCAATGTAGATAACATATTGTGGGGTTTTAGAAACAGACAAAGAATACTTGCGACGTGCTATAGCCTCTCCAAATGTGTATTCCATACGTTTTAGGTGCAACGGTCAGTTTGCAAAAAGTCTGCGTTTTTATTTTTGAAGCCATGTTGAAAATGATTACCATTACCTTTCTCCTGCGCCTAAGCTTAAAACGTGCATTAGGAGTATGTACTTACGACAATAGTAAAGCGGATGATGATTGAAACTTTGACCTTTCAACTTTTCACGACAATAATTATTTTACTGCAACGAGGTGGAATTGAACGGCTGCGGGTCGAGCTTTCGGTTTTTCAGTTTGCCTCTCTTAATGTCTGGTGAGAGGCTGTGATCGAGGCTGTATATCACGCTGCTAGCTTTAATTTGTCTGTTTGATATTCGTTCAAGTTTATAAATCGAGCTAAACCGATTTTGATCAAACGTCAATTCCATAATAAGTAGATAATATAAACCGCACCTAAAGAGAATCTAAGAGAGTTAATACCTAGTAGTATTAAGCGTTTCGGTTCAGCGCCGCGTCGATAGCTCGTAGTGGTTAAGAAAATACATTGTTAACATGATTTTCAGTATAAGAAAATAAATATTTATACTACTTGATGAAAAGTACTTCTTGCGATAGGCAATTAACCTGTCAGCAAACAACGTAACAAGCTAAATGGAGGCATTTAACTCACAAAACAAGTCAATCATAAAGCGCTTGTGGTTAATACGACATAAGGAGAGTCATAACAAGCACTATCGAACAATAAAAACACGAATTATAAATTCAAATCTCGAGTGGATCAGTAGCGCCATCTGGTAAAGCTGCTCGCACATTTGTGCTTGCCGCACGCACCACACGCACCGCACATGCATGGATATCACTACAAAGCCACATCACATCACCGTACACCATGAGACTCTCGGCCTCTTGTGCCAAAAGGAGTATAATATAGCAAAGCAATACCTGTGAAGAAATATCGAGGCAAGGGTCAATCTCGAGTCCTGCATAAACCCTTTAACATCTTATCGATTATTATTAACGAATAATTCATATATTTTTCAGCAGCGTATGCAAATAATAGCTGTTAATACATACAACGTTCAGTAGCTAGAAGATAGCACAGTCCGACCGTACTTTATTCAATGCACTTTTTTATATTCGTTGTTGCCTTTACTTACTATGGTGACGCCAATATGACCCTTAATCATCAGTACAGTTGTTGTTAGCATCTTTCGAAATATTTACTTGCCAAGTAACGTAGAGTGTGAGATTGCACCGATTTCCATCCGGACAATTATTTGCGGGTACAGCTGTGCGGCGTATCCGGCACGTTCAGATGTGCGATCGGTTTGCAGCGGTCAGCGACACTGGATCGCGGGTACAATGCGTAATAAAATTATAATGCCATTATTTGTTTATCAATAAACGATTTGCATGTGTTAAGTGCATCCCAGTCGAGTCCAATGTATGGCGCGAGCAAGAGTGGTGGATGTCTGGTAGGATTACCATCGTTTCAAAATAATTATGCGGATGACACTTAACAATTAAGATACCTTCCTAATTTTTAAGTGTTTTACGCATAATTAATTTGTGTGGCTAATTTTGTTATTAATACAATTAAAGAAAGATTGTAATATGACTTTCAGTCTTGTTTATTTAGTTTAATTTTTAAGCTATTGCATAGCTTTTATCGCGGGCTTTGAACTAGGACAAACAGTTTGAGCGCGGCGAACGAATCAAGAAATTCCGTAACGAAAATAAACCTAACACCGTCGTTCAGTAAGCGTTCAACATTTTAGAGGGTCACAAGTAGCTCTGTTTGGCGCAGTGGGCGAGCGGCCGCTTTATGTATGATGTCGCAGGTTCGAATCTCACTCGCGAAGTAGTGACAGTGCGCTTTTCTTGTTTTTTTGTTTTTTAATTTCTTTTTTGCATAATTTTTATTATGCACAAAAAAATATTGCATAAATATTATAATTGCATAAGTTGATAAAAAAAGCTATGCAACAGCTTTACCGCGGCAGTCCCCGAGTGCCACTTAATTTTTTTTAATAACTATAGTATTTAGCGATAATAATAGGCGGCGGCCTATGCATGCGGACCTGTCTGGAAAATAATAGATAATTAAAATATTACACCAAATTTTGGATTTTGAGTGGGTAGGTATGTCATTCCGGAGAACAAACTAGAACACCATCAGTTTTAATGCCAAAAGTCAGTAGTGTAGTATTGAATCCCAGTTGTATGGTGAACCCAGTGGTCACCACCACTGGATTAGCATGTGAATGCGCGCGCGCCTCGCTCGCGAGTGGGAGGCAAGATGGCCGCCGCGCGATGAGGATAATTGTGACTGACGCTAAACTGCGATTATGATAATAACTCCAAACTGGGTTGACACTTTTATAATGCAACGATCTGCTCAGATATCTCACTCATGTTTTGATAAATGTACATAAATAATTTAAAAGAACTTCGCGGATCAGAATTGTGTATTGGGCTGAAAATTCTTCTAAAACTCCTGTACATTGATCTATGATTGAATACGTGTTTCCGTGTATATTTTATTTTAACCAGGTAAAGGCAAATACTTTCCAAGAAAACTATCTTAGAAAAGTTTGCAAAATAGGCCTATGTGTGACTGAAAATTAATGTTCTGTTACCACAAGAGTTTATTGTTCTGGATATTTGCTTGCAAGGCTAAAGTGAGTCAATTAACCCTGGGGCTATTCCGAATCAGTAGATAAATGAGCGGAGGGTGCACTCAAAGTGATAGGTGGGTTAAACAAAGGTGTAAGTATTGCACCTGCGCCGCTCTTTGACGTCTCGTGCTAATTCTTTACGATACCAAGGGCGCGAGCACACTGCACTGCACCGGTCCGGAGTCAAGACTGAGGGAAGCCTTGCCGCTTTAATTGTGCAGTACTTAAAACTAAGTTTAATGTTAACTTTTATAGTCTTTCCTGTATACAACAATGAGGTAACTGGATACTAGCTTGGAAATGAACATCAGTTTTTTAGATTTTAAAATATCCCCTTCCAGAACCCTTCCTTTGTCAGCGATAAAACGCATTTTTTTATTTGATGACAAGATAGTCCATGACTGCGATCTGACCTGATGGTAAATACGATTGAAGATGGTAGCGGGCTAACTCGGAAGGGGTATGGCAGTGAACATTCAACCCATAAGTACCCCTAATCGGTGCGGAATCCTAAATCGCTTGGCGGCATGTCTATGTTGACGGTAGGGTGGTTACTAGCCACGGCCAGCCCAATCCCCCAAAAGACCAAACCAGAGACAATTCAGAAATTATAAATTCCCAAATTGACCCCGCCGGGAATCGAACCCGAGACCTCCCAGTTATAAGACCACAGCGCTCACCACTGCGCCAGGGAGGTCGTCAAAGCATCTGTGCTGAATTCCGTAAATATCGGCTCAGTAGAAGCTAACTTAAAGATTGAATCAGCTTGGACTTAGTAATAAAATTATTAAATACAGATTATAATAGTGTGGACAATAATATTATTGAAAATGCGACTTAATTTATACGCGTTGTAAATTAATTTCAATACATTTAAATAAATGAGTTGTTTTTGTGATCAATTTTATTATAATTACCAATCTCAATAAATAAATAACATGTAGTATGAAAAAGAGCTTTACTTAATTACTTGTAAAGATTTTTATTCATAATAATTTCTTAATGATTTTAATTATTCTTCTCTAAGCATGTTAGAAATCATCAATTAAATTGCAAAATTTTTTTTTAAGTATTGTCAATAGAAGTTATGTGCGTTTATGCAATTAAATATCACATGCTTCAACGGCGAAGGAAAACATCGTGAGGAAACCTGCACGCCTGAGAGTTCTCCGTAAAGTTCTCGAAGGTGTAAAGTCCGCCAATTCGCATTGGGCCAGCGTGTAGGACTATGGCCTATAACCTTTCTCCGAGAAGAGACCTGCGCTCAGTAGTGAGCCGTTGATGGGTTGCTGATGATGATGACGATGATTGGTCTCTCTAAATAAATATTTATATATAAATGTATAAGCCAGTCTGGAATATAATAAAACGTTTGTAATTATTAAAATGAGCTCACTACGACACGTCGTGTCTTCTTCGGAGCGGTGTGGACGCGCCCTCTCACCCCTTTTATAAAAATATAGTAGTTTCATTTCCACTCATATGGTTTTGTAAAAAAAAATTTGAATAGGTAGCGGGTTCGATTTCGTTTCGCGGCGCGCATACATTAGAATCAATTAGTGGGCTATGGGCTGTAACGCAAGGACGAATTTTGCATAAGTGTGCTTGAGCTGGAATATTAATAATGTTGCTGTTTATATTATATCCCATACGAGTCGTTAATATTCTTTTAATGACACAAATCTGAAATTTTATTTATCGTGGTGAACAGAATTTTAAAAATCTTATTGATAAACCTTAAAAACCTTATAAAAATATTTTTTAAATACCGACTACAAACGCCCGCGTCACTAAAAAGTATATAATTTATTGATGATTTTTAAAAACCGCTCGACCGATTTGGATAAAATTTAAATGGGACCACCCTTTCAAACAAAAAAGAATTTTCCAAATCGGTTCAGTTGTCTTCGAGTAATCGGTGAACATACATAAAAAAAAACCGGCCAAGTGCGTGTCGGGCTACGCGCAGTGTAGGGTTCCGTAGTTGAAAGTCTCAACATACATTTTGAGTTCCATGGTTTAAATACTATAATATACTACAAAATATGCAACTTACACTACGTGTAATATCTAACTTAGAAAAACCGATACAACTCTTTCACTAATGAACCCTACTTAGCCGTGATAGTTTTCCTTTAAAATTCATTATATATACTACTGCTGTGAATTTTTTCTTGTATCCTATATACAACCATTTAGCTGGCAGAGGGGGGGGGGACACTTGACTCTAATAAAATTTCATCATCATCATCATCATTATCAACCTTTAGATGTCCACTGCTGGACATAGGTCTCCTGCATGGACCTCCACAGGCCTCGGTCTTGCGCCGCCTGAATCCAGCGGCTCCCTGCGACTCGTTTGATGTCGTCGGTCCACCTAGTGGGGGGTCTGCCAACACTGCGTTTACCGGTGCGGGGTCGCCACTCCAACACCTTGGGACCCCAACGACCATCAGCTCTTCGAACTATGTGCCCCGCCCATTTCCACTTCAGTTTCGCGACTCGCTGAGCTATGTCGGTGACTTTAGTTCTCCTGCGGATCTCTTCATTTCTGATTTGATCTCGCAGGGATACCCCAAGCATAGCTCTCTCCATCGCTCGCTGAGTGACTCTGAGCCTTCTTATGAGGCCCACAGTTAGCGACCATGTCTCGGATCCATAAGTCATCACTGGCAACACGCACTGTTCGAAGACTTTAGTCTTCAGGCACTGAGGTATTTTGGACGAGAAGACATCTCGGAGCTTCCCGAACGCTGCCCAGCCGAGTTGGATTCGGCGGTTGATCTCTTTCTCGAAATTGGACCTACCTAGCTGGACTGTGTGTCCCAGGTATATATACTCGTCCACAATTTCGAGCGCAGAGTTCTCAACGATTACTGGGTGGAGCGGAGCATGAGCATTGGACATGATTTTCGTCTTGCTCATGTTCATTTTCAGGCCCACCTGTTGAGAAACCCTGCTGAGATCATTGAGCATTGTATTGAGGTCTCTCAGAGTCTCTGCCATGACTACTATGTCATCGGCAAACCGCAGGTGAGTGATGTACTCGCCGTTTATGTTGATGCCAAGTCCGTTCCAATCCAGAAGCTTAAAGACGTCCTCCAACGCAGCGGTAAATAGCTTCGGGGAGATTACATCTCCCTGTCGCACTCCACGCTGCAAGTGGATTGGTCTCGTAGTCTGGTCCTGTATACGTACTGACATAGTGGCGTTTTCGTACAAGCACTTCAACACTTGGATATACCGGTAGTCAATCCGGCATCTCTGCAGCGACCTCAATACAGCCCAAGTTTCCACTGAATCAAAGGCTTTCTCATAGTCCACAAACGCTAAGCAAAGTGGCTGGTTATACTCTTCTGTCTTTTGTATAACCTGCCGCAGCGTATGAATGTGATCTATGGTACCAAAGCCTTTTCGGAATCCGGCTTGTTCGGGAGGCTGGAAGTCGTCAAACCTACGAGCCAGACGATTCGTAATGACTCTCGAGAACAACTTGTAAACATGACTCAGCAGCGAGATGGGTCTATAATTCTTCAGCAAGGTATTATCACCCTTTTTGAAGAACAGGACCACCACGCTCCTGTGCCATGCTTCCGGCGTTATACCCTCGTGAATGACGGAATTGAACAATCGCTGAAAGATCTTAAGTACCGGTTTTCCACCCGCTTTCAGGAGTTCCGCAGTGATTCCGTCATCACCTGGCGCCTTGTTGTTCTTGAGCTGTTTGAGAGCCATTCTAATCTCGTATAGGCTGACGTCCGGGATATCTTCGGTATAGTGTCGGGTCAGTTTGGCTCTGGGATCTTTGGCCAAATCTTCAACAGGTTTTTGTGTCGTGGTATATAACTGTCCATAGAACTTCTCGACCTCTCTCAAGATCTCAGGTCGAGAAGAGACGAGACGACCGTCACCAGTTTTCAGCCGCGTCAGCTGGCTCTGTCCGATAGACAGATCTCTCGCGAACACTTTTGAGCCTTTGTTCCGCTCGATAGTATCCTTAATACACTTGGTATTAAAGATCCGAAGGTCGCGAGTTTGCGCCTTAGAGATCTGCCTATTAATCTGCCGGTAGGCAGCCGCGTCTGCCGATGACTGCAGCCTCATCTCTCGTCTCTCCTCCATGAGCTTGAGAGTATGGGCAGAGAACTTGTCGGTTCTTTTCCTGCGATGGGTCTTAAAGAATTTAGACCCCACAGTATGGACAGTTTCCACGAACCTGTTGTTAAGATCGTCCACAGAAACGCAGTCTGCGAGGCAATCGAATCGGTTCTGCAGTTCGAGTTGGAAGTTTTCGGGGTTTTGGATATGAGCACGAGAAGGTCGGAGAGTTGACTTCACGAGTCTGGCCCTTTCCAGCTTTACATTAATATTCAATGTGCCTCTTACCATACGGTGATCGCTCCCGGTTTTCACCCTGTTGATCACAGAGACATCATTGAATATATGCCGCCTGGTCGACAAAATGAAGTCAATCTCACTTCTCGTGGAACCATCGGGGCTCATCCATGTCCATTTTCTGTGTGGCCGCTTCCTGAAGAAAGAGTTCATCATAAAAAGGCCCTCCTTCTCCATGAAGTCGGCCAGCATTTGACCCCTCTGGTTCCTTCGCCCATACCCAAACTGCCCCACTTTCGTCTCTGCCCCGCTTCGTTCGCCCAGTCTCGCGTTGAAATCCCCCATCACAACACTGTAGTGAGTGGTAGAGGTGTGTATGGCTTTTGATATATCCTCATACAGCACCTCCACCTCTTCGTCAGAATGTGTCGATGTCGGTGCGTAAACCTGTATAACCTTCAGCGAATACCGTTTGGTGATTCTGAGTATAAGGTACGCTACCCTACTCGACACACTTTTGACTTCGACGATGTTGTTGACGAGGGACTTGTGAACGATGAACCCGACACCACCCTGGGACTGTTGGTCGCCCTCCCGGTAGTAGAACAAGTTGCCGGAATTGAGGATTATCGAGTCCTCCCCCTCTCTTCGAACTTCAGATAATCCTATAATATTCCAGCGCAACTTGCTTACTGCTTCTTCCAGCTCGATGATCTTCTCGTCGGTCCTCAAGGTGCGTGCGTTGTATGTCGCCAGGTCCAGTCGTCGGGGTTGGCAGCGGAATCTCTTCCGGAGATTCTTAGCACCCCCTGCCCCGCCATTACCACGACCGCTGCCAGGGTCAGGAATAGCGGGGCCGCCGGGAACTAGGGGCCTTGGCCTTGTTTCGGTTTCCATTCGTGTTTTGCCCATAATGACCACGCTGGGCAGGCGTGTTGGTCATCGCAGGGCTAAACTGATCGCACCGATGTCGCTGCTGCCCGACACCGGCCTGTGTCATTTGTTCAGTTTAGCTAGAATGAGATGGTTATACCGCCATCTTTCGGTCGTCATAGCCTCGTCAGTAGAAGCAGGGGGCACCGCGGGCAGGTGAGGTTGACTGTTGGAGCGCTAGATGTAGGTGCGCTCCCTTACCCCCCTAATAAAATTTAGCACTTTAAAATATCATATTTCACAAACGGATCCCTGAATTGAAAAATGGTGTTTCCACACCCACAACGTTTTTGAAAGACCTATTCAACGACACCCCACACTATGCGATAGATGAGAAAAAAAAATTCATCCCCACTTTACATGTAGGGGAGGTACCCTAAAAAAAATTATTTTTCACAATTTTATTTCACCACTTTGTCGGCGTGATTGATATTTATACCCTTGTCAAATTACAGATTTCTAGTACCAATAGTCTCTGAGCTAAACCGCGGACAGACAGACAGACAGACGGACGGACATGGCGAAACTATAAGGGTTCCTTGTTTACTACGGAACCCTAACCTCCTCCTTTTTGAAGTCGGTTAAAAACTTATAAATGATTGACAAAATTAGGTAAACTTTAACGCTTCAAACTGCTTTATATCATTGTTGATTACTAGCTTGATTCACGCGACTTCTTTCCCGGGATGGTTCCGGTTTAAAAGTACCCTAGAACCGTCTTCAGGATGTACCTAAGCAATCCAGTATCCATGTATCTGACAAATTTCAACACAATCAGATGAATGGTTAAGGGTCGCATATTATAATAATAAAGAGACCATGAGAGTGGCCTAACTTATTTTTAAAATTATAGAGATTTGGCCTATAACGCATTACTAGTCGGGTTTTAACTTTTAAAAGACCAGAGTAACATATGTTTATTTTAAGCTTTTCTGTATATTTTATTTTAATATACGCAACCGTACATAAAATTATAACCAAAATCGTAGCTTTCAGTTTTCTTTTAAAATCTCATTATTTATTATTAGTAGATAGACTACTCTGGTTCTCATGGTCATCTCATGAGTTTAACAAAGAAATTAATTTTCTATAGATACTATTGGTCCCCACTGGAATAGTATATGACACACAGAACGATTCGTCCACAAATTGCATTTTTTGAAAAAAATCAGACAAAATATACCTATCTATAGACTAGTAAAAAATGTGCATAATATATCAGCTGAATTAAAACACAATGCTCGCGAGGCAAGTAGGTATACCTACCTACCGACTTACCAACCAGTATTGTCAGGTATTGTGTAAGAATTGTGATCGGAGTATAAGGTAAAGGCATTTCAGAGGTCCCAAGTCCCAACAAGGGACGCGCATTGTGCTCGGTTTGGGCACATGCGGACAGAGCCGCGGCGTTTCGGCATGTGCGAGCCGGTGTAGCTTACAAATACAAGCTAATTATACAGGTATTTAGCTATTGCTTACGTAGGCATTTCATTCCCGCTAGGTATTGCGGACATTTTGTCCACAAATTACGCTCATTCCCACCAGCCCTTACCTACAACCGATTAGTTCAACCGTGGAGTCTGTGTTGTGTAACTCGTGAACGGAAGCCACCTGCGGGAATGGGGCTACTTTATCTCTGCCCATCTTGGGATAGAAGTTAGTCGGTATGCATTTTTGGAACTTCCCTCATTGTGGAAACACTGCATATATAGCATAGTATTTACTGTATTGTAAATTTGTTTTGAAAAGAGTAACCGCCGAGATTCTTGCTGGTTGTTCTCGGCAGGAAGGGCATTCCGAACCAGTGGTAGATTCATCGACTATTCAAAAGCACTTGTAAAAGTTTATTTGAATAAAAAATATTTCTATTCTATTCTATTCTAATGTACATAAGAGAGATGTACTCGAAGTGGACAGCGAACAGAGTTCACCGAGTCTAGATCTGGATGAATTTCATTTGTGTGTCTACATATCAGATTCTTGTTATATTTGAATTAGTGAACATTCTTACTTCAATAACATGCAGCAAATAATTTGTAAATCTTTGGTTCAAAGCTGAAACATGAAAATTACAAAAAAATTATTCAAAGCCACCGTTTTCAGACTCTTTTTCCCGGGGTCTATCACAAATATGGCTATGTACAATTTCAGTTAAATCCTGTAGTTAAACAGCAAATACCTACTAGCTAGTATCAGACAATAATTATTATCCAGCAGAAATACAGCAAATACAGATTTGTCCAAAAAATTTTCAATAACAATTCTTGATTCTACATAAATGTAGGTAGATAACTAGGTACCTGCGAACTTCTAGGACGCGCGGTCAGTTGGGGATTTCACTTTTTTTATCAATTTTGGATGTACTGTTTCTGGTATGACGCGGTGGTGGCAGAGTCCAGCTGGGCCGGCTGCGGGTCGGATGCTGGCGGGCCGCGGGGCCGCACCCTCCGCGCAAACAGGTTTGCTGCAAGTACACTAATTTACATAAATTCCCACACTCGCAAGTGCGCATTTAAATATTGTTTAAAGCTTGCATTTTAATCAGAACTCGGTACACAAAAAATGCCATGACATAACATTATTGATATTTAAATTTATTTAAATTTTTTAGGAACTTTGTAGGCAATTCACATTTTTAGGGTTCCGTACCCAAAGGGTACCAACGGGACCCTATTACTAAGCCTACGCTGTCCGTCCGTCCGTCCGTCTGTCAGCGGGCTGTATCTCGTAAACCGTAATAGATAAACAGATGAAATTTTCACATATTATGTATTTCTATTGCCGCTATAACAACAAATAATAAAAATTAAATTAAATTAAAAAAATTAAATTAAAATGGGTAGGTGGGTAGATGGAAATCTTTTAATTTAATTTTTTTTAACGGAACCCTAAAAGAGCGAGGCCCGACTCGCACTTGGCCGATTTTTTTCAAATTATGCGTTATATTTATTTTATAGTTTTTTAGTGTAATTGTGCTTTAAGTATTAGAAAATGAGTAAATGCTTATCAGTAGATACCTTACTTCTACACTAATAGAAATTTGATTCAAATAAACTTTTACAAATAATGCAGATAATAATGATACAGCCTAGATAAGTGGTCTTGTAAGAAATCCAGACTGGATTTCCTTTATGTCCTACTAGATGAAGCCACACTTTAATTTTTCCGGGATAAAATGTGTAAACATTGTAAATAGGTATTGTAAACTTGTTTTGAAAAGAGCAACCACCGAGTTTCTTGCTGATTCTTCTTGGCATTCCGAACCAGTGATAGACTCACCGGCAATTCAAAAGCACTTGTTAAAGTTTATTTGAATAAAACATATTTCTATTCTATTCCTATGTATTAATCCAAAGTATAATCTATCTCCATTCTAAATTTCAGCCAAATCCGTTCAGTAGTTTTTGAGTAAAAGAGTAACAAACATACACACACACACACACAAACTTTCGCCTTTATAATATTACTGTGATAAGTGTGATAATTATTTTTATTTTATTTGGATCTAGTCATTCTACTTATTGGAAGTATAACATGAGCATGAATTTAAATTCCATGTAAATTGATTTTTTTTCATAACATACATATAGGTGAGTATAATCTATACATATAATAAAACAGAAACGAAACCAATTCTGTACATGAAATAGATTCAAAAAAGGGTTTTTGCTTCTAATTGTGTTCAAGATACAGATATCAAAACAGAATTTAAATTTTTTAGTCTGTTTGTCAGTCTGTCCTTCTTTCACGTAAAAACTACCGCACAGATTTCTACAAAATTTTATACCGTGGTAGCTTATTACTCGGGTCAACATCTAGGCTACTCTTTATCCCGGAAAATCAAAGAGTTCCCGAGGGACTTTAAAAACTAAATCCACGCGGACAAAGTCGCGGGCATCAGCGAGTATTATAATAATTTGTAAATAATATCCACGTATTAACGTGGTCGCCTGTACTTTCACAAGTTAAAAAGGGTAAGTAGATGTACAGTATAGTATAAAAACAGTCGCTTTGCGTCCATACATTGATTGCCATAAGTACGAGTAATAACAATAACTGATATGTTTAGTGGCAGGGGGTAACTGGTAGCTGTGAGGGTGATCGCTCCAACAATAGATCGTTTTGACCATTTCGGATGGCAATGTTCCTGCAAAATGCAAAAATTTATATAAAAATAAATAATTCATGGTATTAAAATTATTGATTTTTTGAATGCTGAACAATTTTTTTTTTAATTTTTTCTATGATTGCATTAAATATGATAGAAAAGCGCTGGTTCATCATTAGGTATTATCAGTAATTTCAAAGAAACGAATTAGTAAATTCGCCTATAAATAGCTTAAATCTTCTCAACAAAAGTCGTCTACCGAATCGGATCCAAAATCTGACTTCTTATTTTTGTCCCGAACCTTCATCCGAGTGGAGTTGGGTGTTAAAAATCCCGCGGGTACCGGGTACCCTATTTTAACCGGGATAAAACTCTGTCACTTTTCAAGTCCTCAACTGTATCTATGCAAAAAATCACGTCGATCCGTTGCTCCGTGACATAGGCTACCTTTATCCCGAAAAACAGAGGGCTCCCACGGGGTTTTGGAGTTTACTCCTTAAGAATCGATTTTAGCAGCCCGGTATGAGAAAAATCCGGGCAGTGAAATCAATTTATCAATGACCTCGTTACGTTTTTCACAACGTTGAAATTTCTACCCTAACTTTGAGTAAATAAGGTTGGTTTTCGTGCGAAAGTCGGTCGGGGCGCGCTCGGACCCGAGTCGCGCGCATAGAGAAGGATATAGCGTCGCGCGTAAACTCCAGTCGTGCGTCGGAGGCCATAGCTGACACACAATTTTTTTTTAAAATAAAAGCCTAGCTCTACGCGGACGTAGATGCAGGCAAAAGCTAGTTTGCAATGTAGTGAGTATAGCTAGTAGTCGGTGCCGAGCTAAGAGCCGGTACCTATACGGTTCTAGGAAACCTTGAGGCTTGGTGCAGGAGATCACGCGAAATGCAGCGCGCCGGTCAAGGCTGCCCCGACACGCCAGCGCCCGACAACCGCTAACCGATAGCGGTGTTGTGCTGCATGCGGCATGCCGCGACGCCGCGCCCTGCTAACAATGTCACTAATTAGTAATTACCCTTCATTAGCAAGCACTTCTTCGATCATTATTGAATTCGTTGAGTACGGGTCATTTGGTTGCCAACCTGACGTCGGCGCAAGGTTGCCTGTCTGTCGGTATTCTACAGGATATATTTCGGAGAGTGTGCTCAAGAACTATTCGAACTAGTTCCTTCATCACCCTTCTACCACCGAACCGCAAGGCATCGCTCGAATCTGCACCGCTACGTGGTCGAAATTTCACGATCCCGCACTAAGCGCTTTGCTTCCTCGTTCCTAATACGCACCGCTAGAATTTGGAATGCCCTTCCGGCTTCCGTTTTTCCAACTGACTATAACTTGGGTACCTTTAAATCAAGAGTGAATAGGCATCTTCTAGGCAAGCGCGCTCCATCTTAGGCTGCATCTTCACTTACCATCAGGTGAGATTGCAGTCAAGCGCTAGTCTATATATTTAAAAAAAAACGTCTCAATAGCGATAGCGCAGCTGGGCTGCGGACTCAAAATGCAATTTCACGGGTCAAATGCAATCCAACACGTTGCAACTTGCACTATGGTCGTACATTCTTCATGCATGTTAAATTTCGTGAACGGGCAGTCACCTTCTTTGGGTGATCTACGGGAGATCTTGTTAGCAGATAAACTGCCCGCAAACCTAGTGGCAGTTTTAAAGGTATATAGTATAGGTAGGTGGCTACCTGACCAGGTAGATCAGGTATAAAATAATCATTTCAGTAATTTATTTATTTATTAAATAAGGTACAATCACAATATACATATTAAACATTGCCATAAATTAACAATTACATAAAACAAGTAGCTGATATGAATATCAATAATGATTGTACACAGCATTTATAACATAGAGTTGTGCAAACTAAGAAGAATAACTTATATACCTAAGAAAGTGAAAATTTAAAAATAATATTTGAATTTAAAGTTATAAAGAAAAAAAAAATTAAGCTAGGAAAAAGAACTAAGTACATATTAGATGCAAGATATAATATACGACATGACTCATCGATAAAAATCGATGAGTTTTTTTCTAAAACTAACAGGTGAATCATGAAATATGTCGATGTCAGGAATTTTTTTTGATATTTCATTGTAATTAGCACATATACGTATGATTGGCGATTGATGTCCCAGATTTGTTTTCGCATAAGGAATATGGAATACGTTTGACAATTTGTAACTACGAGAGTGTCTACTTGGAACAGATAAAGCTATACGATTAAGAAGGTTGCTACATTTGACTTTATTGTGTATTATATTATGTAAGAAGCACAGATCGAGTATTATACGTCTATTTCTAAGAGAAATCATTTTAAATTCGGCCAGTCGCTGATTATATGGTTGTCTGTGCGAGATGCCACTGACATTAAAGGCAAGTTGTCGAGTAAAGGCACGTTGTATACTTTCAATACGTTGGGAATGTACGCTGTAAATAGGATTCCAAATTACACTGGCGAATTCAAGGCAACTTCTCACTAAGGCATTATATAAAAGAATTTTAGTTTTAATGGAAAATCCCTTCGTATTGCGTCTTAAGAATCCCAAAAGCTGGGAGGCTTTGGTAACAATATTGTTCACATGTGACCTATAGTTCAACTCTTTGTCAATAGTGACTCCTAAGTCTCTAATCTCCGGTAACTCTTGCAATACAACATTACCAATTGAGTAATTAGAGACAAGTGGTTTTCTCTTTCTTGTATAATTTATATGAAAGCATTTGTTAGGATTAAGAGCCATATTATTTTTGTCACACCAGTTAATAATTCTATTTAGATCATCTTGTATTATGTTCATGTCATTTTCAGATTCTAATGTTTTATAAATTTTCAAGTCGTCTGCAAATAATGAACAAGAACAATGTTTTACTTCTGTGGTGATGTCATTAATAAAAGTCAGAAATAACATAGGCCCTAAGTGGGAGCCTTGAGGTACCCCAGATTGTGCTAGATAACTAATAGATTCAAAACCATTTACAACAAACATTTGGGATCTGTTCTCCAAGTATGACTTAAACCATTTTATTAAGGAAGTCCCGATACCATACTGGCTGAGCTTGTTTACGAGAAGTGTGTGGTCAACCCTGTCAAAAGCGCTGCTAAAATCTGTGTATATAGTATCAATCTGTTGGCCTTTTTCTATGTCTTTTATAAGATCAGCTGTAAAATTTGATGAGTTAGTTTGTACAGATAATCCGCTTCTGAACCCATGTTGAGAACTTGTGATAAAATTATCCAGGTGTTTGGCTAATGTTGGTTGTAAAAGACTTTCAAAAATTTTAGAAAACATGAGAGAATTGAGATAGGGCGGTAATTTTTAATATCCATTCGATCACCCTTCTTAAACACTGGGACAATTCGTGCTTTTTTCCACTCATCCGGAAAGATACCTTCCTCAAGGGATCGATTAAAAATTATTGTCAAAGGCAGGGCGAATCCTGGGCCACAACGTTTGACAAAAATGGGAGGAATACCATCGGGACCTGCTCCCTTTTGAGGATCTAAAGATTTAATTTGCTTTAATACATCTGATTCAAAAATCTTTATTTTTGCAAGTTGTGTAATATTGCAACTTTGTTGCAATAATATCGAACTAGATCTGGTTGTTCGGGTGTAAATAGAAGAAAAGTGGTTAGCAAACAGATTTGCAATTTCCGTTCCTGACTTTGCAACCTTATGGTCTAGTTTCATAGACTGGGGTATGGAGGATTCAGGTTTATATTTCAGTAATCGCGATAAGATAAGAGTTGACAAAAGCCAATAGTTCAGTGTTGTAGTTGGTACGTACCACGTACGTACAATGCTAATTCAGATATTTTCAGTTGTGGACACTTAATGGAGTTCTGTCTTCTGATGATACCCGCGTAATCTACTTAC
Organism: Oeneis ivallda; assembly: GCA_029955525.1. NCBI lineage: Eukaryota > Metazoa > Arthropoda > Insecta > Lepidoptera > Nymphalidae > Oeneis > Oeneis ivallda. The sequence goes on along the minus strand of JARPMR010000011.1, from coordinate 5,855,231 downwards.
ATTTATGGTACATAGTTGTCATTTGTTGTGTTTGCTTCTCGACAACTTCTCGTTCTCTTTGGCAACGATAACTATAAAATATAATATGCCTGCATCAGGGTGTTTGGTGGGTGGCCTTTTTCTTCTTGTCAAACAGAATTTCATATCTAAAACACAACGTCGTGCGTCGTAGATATTATTTGATGGATATGAGAGTATCGAAATATTATTGTTTAACCCTGAGTGCCGATTTCACCAACGTCGAGTGACGTTTATCCTGAATATGAATAAATTGGGCGTTCTGACAGTTTTTGTATCATACTAATATTATAAATGCGAAAGTGTGTCTATTGGTTTGTCCTTCAATAACGCCGCAACAGAGCTACGGATCGACGTGATTTTTTGCATGGAGGACCTGGAGAGTGACATAGGCTACTTTTTATCCCGGAAAATCAAATAGTTCCCGAGGGACTTTAAAGACTAAATCCACGCGGACGAAGTCACGGGCATCAGCTATTTGAAAATACTGTCAAAATATCAAATTTACGCTCGGATAAGACTTATTTTACGTTGATGAAATCGGCCCTAAATCTGTATACCCAAAATCAATCGCAGCAAAAAATAAATAACAGGCAATCATTAAGATTTAAAGATGAACAATGAGCTGAGCCCCGCTCGCAGCTCGTGATCAGCGTAAAATTCCGGCTCAGCGCGCGTCACTTTATGAAAAATGATGCCGCGCCGAAATCGCTCAAAATCCACAAAGACACGCCGCGTTACGCGGCTTTGTTCGCTTGTCGGACGCCGTGATTTATCGCCCGCGCGGGAATCGGACGCCGCGCAAAACGTTGCGTCACCGCCCTCGCCTACTGTGACTATCACATCTGAAGTAACAGCCACGTCCTTAATAATCCTACTCGAGACTTGTTGATATACTGAACATTTTCGATGTTACGCCTTTAGTGATTCCATAGGCTGTGGTTACAAAAGTATAAGAAATGGTTGCGCGATACAAGTGTAATAAATCGGCCGAATGAGACGTCGTTCCGATTCGATACGAATCGGCCGCGTGGGGGACTTAATGTTAGATCCACCGTTGATTAAGTATAGCTATTTAGTTTGGGGATTAAGTATTTTTGTATTAGGTAATATCACGGGCGCATTTATTATTATGGACGGTATCCTAGGATGTTGTCGGAGTGAGTGTGATTCATTGCGTAAGATGCTCTTAGCTTTTTTGCGAGCCGGTCATGCGAGTTGGTCGGCAATAAATTATCCATTAGCTTATTTTGATGTGCCATTTGTAATGATGGATATAAGCTAAACAGCTTTAAGATTATCTAAAATTATTGCTACAGTATGGCAATCGCGATTACTTACCTAGCTTCGATTTGCTGGTTCTCTCTCGTTATTGGCTAAAAGGCATTGATGCAGCAAGAACACCATAAATTCAAACAATCAGAGGCGATTGGGATCGTCAAACTGATCAATCATTTTAAGAAAATCCCACAGTTGCTTTGCTTGTTCGCGTCCGTACTTATATAGCAGTCCTACCATAAAGGCTTAATATTGCTCTCTACTAATCTTAGTTGCAAACGCAACTTTTACAAATTCAAATTAAAATTCAAAATTATTTATTTCACGTAGGCCAACCTGTGGCTCTTATGACAAGTCATGATTCTACCACCGGTTCGGAAAGATGATTCTGCTGAGAAGAGCCGGCAAGAAACTCAGCAGTTGCTCTTTTCAAAACAATCATTTTACAATATTATTATGAAGCTATTACATTGTAATAAGTTTTTAAACTATCTTGTGGGCAGCTGGATGCCAAGCCGCTACTTAGCTACGCTATTGCTACAGTATGGAAATCGCAATTACTTACCTACCTTCGATTTGCTGGTACTCTCTCGTTATTGGCTAAAAGGCATTGATGCAGCAAGAACACCATAAATTCAGCCAATCACAGGAGATTGGGTCGTCACACAGATTTTACATTTACATTTTAAGAAAATCCCACAGTTGCTTTACTTGTTCGCGTCCGTACGAGTATAATGCTCTCTACTAATCTTAGTTGCAAACGCAACTTTTACAACTTTTTCAATTGAATTTAATTATGAATAAGATGTTGATAGCAATTCTAAGGCGTTACTTAAATAATTTGATTGGTTTGGTATACATTTAACCACTAGGCACTATAAAGAATCCCATCTCCGAACTATTTCTGTATGTTTTATATTGTAACTGTTAGTAGAAGGATTCGAACCCTTCCCGCCGCCACTCTCCACTCAACAATAGGTCACGTCCGTCGGCCGCGTCCAACACGAGACCAGCCTCCTGCCATGACACAATGACACGAGTTGTGTCTTTACATCATCGTGCGGCTGGTAGTCTATTTGCTTTCTACTTACGTTAACGATCCTCTTTACATTGTTGCAGACAGGGCTTTGTAAATGATACGTATAGGGCTCGATGCTTGGCTGGTTCAATCTGAGACAAGCGTAAAAAAACTTAAAACACACCCGACATGTGAATCTATGGCCGCTATGTATGATTCTGGTTGCAGCATCAGGTCGAAGTTATCAATTTATTGTCATAACGATTATACTGTAATCATACGCCAAAAATGCCTTACACCATTTTGGAAAAGAGCTGATACTCTTACACTGCTGGACCGATATTAACCAAACATAGCTAAGAACCACAGCAAGGAAACTGAACTGAAAATATCAGAACATTTTTATCTTAAGATAAGGCCGCACTGAGCAAAACGGCGCGGCATGACGCAGTTTCATTAAGTAAACCGTACCAATTCTGCATCGGAGGAAGTACGCACAACGCAGCACAATAAAAAATTTTGTTGTGGACAACCTCTGAGTACGGTTGGACGTAACATACGTGGGGGAGAAAATATGTTGGAGCAAGAGCACTTCGCTGCATAGTGTCGCCACGCAGTTACACTGCCACTTAATGTTTTCTATTTGAACAACTATTGCTGCATTGTTGTGCAGTTCGGTTCAGTGCGGTTTGAACTTTAGTCTTCATCTCAGTCGATTGTGGGCTGGTACCTAACTTGGTATCCAAATATAAGTATTCTAGTATCTACGCATGCGCCTTATGTCGGCGGCTCGCACGCACGCGATAATGAATACAAATACACACCATTTGACTTCCCTCCCCTTCTTCAGACTATAACTAATACTATAATAATAAACTAGTACTTCCAGATATAATCGAGGACACCGTTAGAGAAATCCTTTAAACATGATCATGATTTATATTTAAGCTTATTTATTAAGGTTTCCGCTTATTTGGAGGGGATATGAGAGAGAATATTAGTCAACTTCTATTTGGCTGATATATTCTTTTGCAAAAAAAAACTTTCTGTATTAGGTTAGATACGAGTAGGTAGGTATGGAAATAACTGAGTATTAAGTAGCAGCCTTTATTTTTTTTTTCCTTAATTAATTTTTCCCTCGGTGTGTTAGTCAAAGTATGAAACCAAAGGTAAAATAGGTAGGTAGGTAAGATTGTAACGCTGCGCTATTCATAGAACGTCTCAAAATAAAAACACAAGTTGTCAAGTTAACATGCATTCAATGCCCAATTCTAAGGCCCGCCACACACTGGCGGAGACGGCGGCGGCTGCCGCGCGTGACCGGCATGCGGCAGCGTGGCATTGTGTAGGCCCGGCTAATGACCGGCGGAGACAAACAGTGCCATACTCCGAACAAATGTTACAACTTACAACTATCATCCTGTTTTAAATTATATTCCAGAAAGTTGAAAGTGAGATTCTAGAGAAAACATTAAATTACTAATCGTACATTACAGACTATTTATTTAATGTTATATTAATTAAAAAAAAAGTAACGTAAAGTAAAGTAAAAGTAAAAGTAATGTTCACGGTAGGGATTAATTATTGGATACTGTTTTTCGTTTATGAATAACAAGAGTTTACGTCATTCTCTCTCCTTTATTTCCGTCAAAGTTTAAAATATACTCTGCTACATAATATATTACAAACATATTTATTACGTTTTTGTTTATTTTACTCTTAACCATGATTTAAATTGGCTTTTGCTCTCATGTGTCACGGAAGAAAAGGACTCCGATTAAGCCTTATTGCTGCAGGATTTTGAAAAAAAATCGGAGCGCTTTCAGAGTGCGAAGTGATTCCACTAATAAATGTGTCGTCGTATAATCTTAGTTTAAGACTGCCTGTATATATTGGAATTCCAATTACTCTATTATATAAAACGTTAAAAACATCATCATCATCATTAGCAACCTTTTAGCAACCCATCAACGGCTCACTACTGAGCGCAGGTCTCCTCTCAGAGAAGGGTAATAGGCCATAGTCCACCACGCTGGCCCAATGCGAATTGGCGGACTTCACACACCCTCAAGAACATTATGAAGAACACTCAGGTGTGCAGGTTTCCTCACGATGTTTTCCTTCACCGCTGAATCAAGTGAAATTTAATTGCTTAAACGCACTTGACTCCGAAAAGTCAGAGGTGCGTACCCGGGATTCGGTACCTGCGACCCCCCGAATAGGAGATCACAGTTCTAACCACTAGGCTATCACTGCTTCACGTTAAAATAATCATAACAAAAAAAAATCATTTTCAAAGCAAAAATACTTTTATGAAAACAGCTAAGTATGTAGAGTTTTGTTTAATGACCACATAATCTACAATAGAGTTAGCAGTTATTTTTATCCGACTGATAAACCAAAGTCTAGGAGATGATGAACGATATGCCATTTTGAAGGAATCCGTCAAGAGCGCGCGGCGCACGCGATGCGCGCAGTTTTCCCACGCTTCTTGCGCTTTCCTCGCTGCGTTGTGTCAAATGACATTGTCTATCGAGGGCGTAGTCGGGCGCATCGAGAGCTCCCACGCCGTGTCCTTGAGGCCCGCACGCGAAATGCAGTGCCACAGGCTAAATGATTATATAATTAAACCTCATAGGTACAGTTGAATTCCAGCAAATCGAATTTGAAAATATATTATGTAGACTGCTTCTTTTGTGAAATATTTGAACATTTTTGGTAAGGTAAGGTATTTATGGGAAGGTTTCAAGCATTGAAGTATTATGTACTAAAGCACGTTTCAAGCTACAAATCTCAATCTAACGATGTATTTTTTGTTTCTTACCCCTTTGTTTTAAAAACCTTATCTGTGAATTATCTAATTGCATTTTGTATGAAAAAACCCCTTTTTTAAAGGAAAAACTTTTACGGAACCATGCGATTTTTTTTCCTGAAATATGGTAAAGAACTGTATTCTATTCTGCGCTAGGCGTATGGATGCGCAATTAAAATGTACACTGAAGAAAAATTATGTGTGCTACACTAGGATGGAATTAAAAAAAATTTGTTTTAGTCTACGTCTAAGGTCTACGCAAAAAACAATACTATAGAGCAATATTATAAATAACAAAGCCTCAATAGCTCAACGGTTTAAGGTGTCAACTGAAAACTGAATCAGTTCAATCAGATGTTTTGAGGGTGAGGGAAGTCTTAGTCAAGTTCAGCATGGCAAATATATATTTTTTCTGTTGTGGTGTGGTTATACTTACGGCAGTAGGCTGTGTTCATGTCGTGGTGGCTCCTCTGCTAGAGATAATTGCGTAATTAGCGCCTTTGCGCCAATAACCGCCATCACTGCAGCGGGCAACCGAACCTACCCCGCCGCCTGCCTTATCAGTAATTTTCCCTGCGTGCGTGATAAGAACAATAACTCTTTGTCATTCACTACTTAAAAATGGCATACTGAATTCAGTTGAAGCGTGAATCCCAAGGCCGTTGAGTGGAGACCGCGTCTTGGCAAACCTAGTGTAGGGCGCCCTCCGGCTAGATGGAGTGATGTGATATCCAAATGCATCGGTTTGCGCTGCCTAACCCACCTGAGCTTACTAGAACCGGCGCCTCGGGAGTCGGGATATTGTTAAAAGTTAAACATTCATACCGAAACCCACCACCGGCCCTCTACGAATCTCCACTCAAATGAATACAGTTTAGGCCTTATTCTCACGCTGGCCAAGTGCGGTTGGGAAGTTGGAAGAATTCTTATGCTACTCGCCTGAAATTGTATGGAAAACTTTCAGGCGAGCAGGTTTCCTCACGATGTTTTCCTTCACCGTTAAAGCAAGTGACATATTTGCTCTAAATTTCAGCCAAATCGGTTCATTTGTTGTAGCGTGAAAGAGTACCAAACATCCATCCATACAGCCATCCATTCCCACAAACATTCACATTTATAATATTAGTAGGATTATTAGTAGAAACTAAGAAATTTGTGGCCGAACCCAACATAACTGGAGAAACTGAAGAAACGACAACAAACCTGTTGCTGATTGAATGACACAAAAACGGTGAAAGCCTAGTGGTTCAAACTTCGGCCGCCTCTTCGGGTGGTCTGGAATATGATCGCGGGCATGCTTCTCTGAATTATTTTCAGAGTTTCGTGTAGAATGGAAGATAGCTCATACCCAGGATCAACACATAGGCAAGGGAAATTTTTATCCCAGAAAATTACAGAGTTCCCGCGGGAATAAGAAAACTTAATCCATGCGGACGAAGTCGCGGCCATCTACCTAGTTCCTTACATCCTATTAATATTATAAATGCGAAAGTTTGTGAGGATGGATGTTTGGATGTTTGGATGGATGGATGGATGGATGGATGGATGTTTGTTCCTCTTTAACGCGACAACGAATGAACCAATTTTGCTGAAATTTGGCACAGACATAGATTATAGTCTGGAATAGCACATTGGCTACTTTTTATCCCGGAAAAGCAAACAGTTCCTGCGGGATAGCATCGCTATTTTTTACACATTTGTCCTTCAAAATACGCGCAATGGAGTTTTAGATTAACGTGATTTTTTTGCACAGGTAAAAAATGACAAAGGCTACTTTTTATCTCGGGAAAACAAACGGTTCCTGCGGGATATTATAATACTACTTTTCACACATTTATCTTTCAATTATGCGCCAACGGAGTTACAGATTGACGTGGTTTATTGGATAGGCATAGTTGAGGACTTGAAAAGTGACAAAGACTACTTTTAATCCCAGGAAAACAAACAGTTCCCGCGGGATATTCGTATGCTACTTTTCACATATTAATCCTTCAATTGTGCGCCAACGAAGTTACAGATTGACGTGGTTTTTTTGATAGGCATAGTTGAGGACCTGAAAAGTGAAAAGGCTACTTTTTATCCCTGGAAAACAAACGGTTCCTGCGGGATATACGTATGCTTCTTTTCACATATGCATGTATGCATGTATGTATGTATGTATGTATGTATGTATGTATGTATGTATGTATGTATGTATGTATGTATGTATGTATGTATGTATATATGTGTGTATATATGTATGCATGCATGTATGTATGTATCCCACTAATATTATTAATGTGAATGTTTGTGAGGATGGATGTATACGGATGTATGTTTGTATAGATGTCGTATACGGATGGATGGATGTATGTTCTCTGAGATAGGGGTTGAACTATTTTGACTGTTATACTCCATAACTTCGTTAAATTTGAACTAATTTTTATTATTACTTTAACCGACTTCAAAAAAGGAGGAGGATCTCAATTCAACGGAATCTTTTTTTATGTATGTTCACCGATTACTCGAAGACCCCTGAACCGATTTGGAAAATTCTTTTTTTGTTTCAAAGGGTATACTTCCCAGGTGGTCCCATTTAAATTTTATAGAAATCAGTCGAGCGTTTTTTAAAAATCTACAATAAATTATATACTTTGTAGTGGCGCGGGCGTTTAAATGTATGCTCCCGGGACAAAAAGTAGCCTGTGTTATTTTCCAGGTCCTCAACTTTACCTGTGTAAAAAAATCAGCCAAGTGCGAGTCGGTCCTCGCTCTTTTAGGGTTCCGTTAAAAAAAAATTAAAATATTTCCATGTATATTTTAATTTAATTTTTTTAATTTAATTTAATTTTTATTATTTGTTGTTATAGCGGCAATAGAAATATAAAATATGTGAAAATTTCAACTGTCTATCTATTACGGTTTACGAGATACAGGCCGCTGACAGATGGACGGACGGACAGCGGAGGCTTAGTAATAGGGTCCCGTTGGCACCTTTTGGGTACGAAACCCTAAATACCACGTTGACTATATGCACTTACACTTTATATGGTGAAATATTATAACTGCGAAAGTGCGTTGGTTTGTCCTTCAATCACGCCCAAACAGAGCTACGGATCGACGTGATTTTTTGCAGGGGTACCCATAGTTGAGGACCTGGAGAGTGACAGGCTACTTTTTATCCCGCAAAGTCAGAGTTCCCAAGGCATTTTAAAGGCTAAGTTCACGCAGACGAATTCGCGGGCATCAGCTAGTAAATTAATAATTTTGAAGGAATTTATCAAATCCAGATTTTTCAGCAGTCTCCTCAGGCCATGTTGTTTCAGAATAAGTTTATTCTGCCACTCAGTTGATACAAAAACGATGACCCTTACGGCCTGCACCCACCGGCTTCTCCCACTGGTGGATGCAAGCGGAATTCATATTTCCCCTTACACCCACTACGTTAGGGTAGGAATCAAATGTAAAAATTGTATCGATATATACTCGTAAATACGAAAGTTTTTACAAAGCGCTTTATTAAAAAACAATTCATTAATCATCAATAACCTATAACAGTCCACTGCTGGACTAAAGGCCTCTCCCAAGGGGAGGGTTTGCCCATAATCACCACGCGGGGCAGACGGGTCGGTGATCGCAGTAGATGGCAGTAGTAGCACAGAGGACGCTGCTGCCCGTTCTCCGCTATACTCCCTTAGTCGCCTCGTACGACACCCGCGGGAAGAGGAGGGGGTGGTGACAACTGTATCTGCCGTCACCACACGGCAAAAAAAAATGGAAAAAACAATTATTATAATTCAAATGTTCATTATTCTATTCCATAGGAAAAAAACCTCTACAGTCGGCGGCAGCTTTGTGCGATGTCTTACGTCTACGGAATTCTAAAGAGAAATTACTAATAAAAAATCTCTCGCAGTATTTTTTAAAGATGTTATTAGCTTCGATGGTTTTAGCGCGAGCCCGAAGCGTGTCAGTGACCGCCAATTATTTCTTAATGGTGTAACATAACTTGCAACAGTATACCGATTGCTTCAAAAGTATGGCCATTAAATACTTAGCAGATGTTATCTTTATCGAATTTTTATTTTTAACATAGACCTCATTTTTGACTAAATTTTAACACCATTTATTTATGTAGATAATTACATTTGGCGAAGAGCTTAAAGTGCCCAGACGTGGGCAAGCTTTCTCAGAAAATTACGATCTATTACAATAATCTATACATATAATAAAACTGTAACTGGAAGATTTCTGTACATTTAATATATTTTGAAAATTTTAATTGGGGAATGCTTTACTATCGATACTGAGCTCAAAACAGATTTTTATTTAATTTTTGTCTGTTTGTTTGTCCTTCTTTCACGTAAAAACTACCGCACAGATTTCTACAAAATTTTATACCGTGGTAGCTTATTACTCGGGTCAACATCTAGGCTACTTTTTATCCCGGAAAATCAAGGAGTTCCCGAGGGACTTTAAAAACTAAATCCACGCGGACAAAGTCGCGGGCATCAGCTAGTTAATAATAGATTGCACCCTATCCCTAACTTCAACATCATTTATTCACATCTTTACTCATATTATATTAATCAGAAATGTGTTCGTGTGTTGGTTATTTCTGCAATCACGCAATAACGGAGTAGGTTATAGGTGTGGAGGGTTTGTGCGACGTCGGATATGCTGACACGACAAATCATGGTGTATTAGTTTAAAGTTTAAACAATCAATAAGTATCTTATTATGTACTGGCTTTTGCCCGCGACTTCATCCGCATGGAGTCAGGTTTTAAAAAATCTCGCTGGAAGCCTTCATTTTTCCGGGGTTAATCAGCCTGTCACTGCACAGGTTCTCTCTTAGAGGATCGATGAAGTCGCGGGCAAAAGCCAGTTCATAATAAGATATTGATTGTTTAAACTAATACACCATGCTCTTCCGTGTCAGCACGTCCGACGTCGCACAAGCCTGTAGCAGAGTTAAACTTACCCTAGAGATAACTCCCGAAGCAAAAACTCACTAGGTACTTAACGAACTATTAACTTCTTACGTTTCGCTTTTAAACACGAGTACCTACATCATCTACGGAGCGCGGTCATTACTCGAATTCGGCGGCGCACAATAAACATCACAAGACAAAGAAAGTGCATTTTCCTCCACTGTAACGTCTGTAACCGTATATTATTTAGAGCGGGATACATTATTCATGAGAGTATGATACGTGGAGTAAGGTTCACTGCGTACGGACAGCAAAAACTGGACGTAAACATGATTTAATTTAAAAACTATTAGATCCTGACACGGATTAAACGTTAGCTGTAAACGATTTTCACTCTTACTGCCGCAGTCAGAGTCGCTAATCGTTACTTAACGACTTAATCTTGGATTTTAAAAAGATTCATTCTCAGAAGTTAACGCTTCGTTTGTACATTAATGACAATTCAGTAATAGATTTAATGATAATGAATTAATTAATCATTAAATAATATAATTTAATACATGCGGCGGAGTGCGGCAGTTAATCACAAGTCAATGATTAATTCATCTTAATTTAATGAATGTCTCTGAGTGCGGCAGTTAAACTATGTAGGTATCATTATCTTTTTTATTGTTATGTATTTGATAGTTGATTTTGCATTTTTCAATAAATAAAATTCTTATATTGTGATTTTAATGTTAAATCGACTTAGATTAAAGGGCCCAGAAAATGCGAATGTGAAATCTTGTGGGAACACTTTTAAATTCCTGTATTAAAAGTATTTTATGTCCTTCAGGAAGCAAGCTATATTTCTTTCCAAATTGCCGAAATTATAATTAGCATAAAAATTTGTCATTGGGCATTTATTTAATTATATACCTACTCGTACCTATATGGCATTATATTATTATGTTAGATTCAATATAATGCTTCGAGCATTTAAATAGTCAAAGATATAATGGTGTTAATTTTTAAAGCCACTGCAGCCTTGCGTAACGAACACTCATTGATAATAATAGTTATTTGTGTAATTACACACGTATTCGCAATCAGTGACTGCACTTGCGGTCATGGCGGGGAAGCATCAGCTATTTTGCTTAGCGTAAAAAAGTAACAAACAGTTTTGTTAACTGTAATGAAAAGCACTACAAAATAAATGCCGTTACACAGTAAAGCCTTGACATTTTGTCCAGTGCAGCGCCACCCATACCAACCTCCAACAGCTCACAAAGTCCACCGCGTAATGGACCCAACGCAGGAAATTCATAATATAAAACATTATGAATGGTAAAGCATAATTTTTCTCACTAAAGTCACTTATCAAGTGTAAATTCAAAATTTAAAACACCCCCGACATGTGAATTTTTGGCCGGACTATGTACGATACACCTGACATCCTATTACCCAGTTTTCTGCTCCATCATCAGATCCTTCTCCTCCATCCTCGATCATCGTCTATCTAACACCTACTCCATTCTAAAGCCTAAACACACTATATCTACTGTAAGTTGCAGAGAAGTTGGGTATTCCGTAGACTACTTGACAGACTTGATGCTGCAGCATCAGGTCAAGGTTTGGCCTTGAAAAGATCTTGAGTAACAGTACACCAAATTTCAAAATCTAATCAATCACACCCGTGAAAGCTTGTAAGATCCTTTAATCAAGTAGGAAATGAGCTGGTGATCTTCAAACGCCTGAGCAGATCTTCATACCTACATTATAGCTAAGATCCACATCGATTACGTTAGTACACAGATACACACGCGTCAAACTTAATATAACACCCCTCTTTTTTTAAATTAGAAATAAGAAACCAACTTTTTAAATGTCGGTTAATAAATACTTATTACCTAGCTACGCAGTGCTAGGTAACAAGGCTTTGTTATAGATATACAAATCATAATGTTTTTAAATGTTTGCGAACATATCGGAAATTCCTAGGAATCTTGTTCGCTAACAAGCATTGAATAGCAATCCGTCAGCATCATTAAGATTTTTTGAATTTCCTTGTTTGCGTTTTGAAATTAATTGCCTTTTTTATTGAAAAATAGAAAAATAATATGTAATATTATTTATTTACTGGGATGTATCACCTGGTTTGTATTCGTCCATTCAAAAAGTGTCCAAAAAGCGTGGATATAATTCATTCCAGCGATTCATGAGACAGTAGGTAATGATTAACCTGTAAATTCTCTTTTTCCTCATTGCGGAAACACTGCATACATAGCATAATATCTACTATATTATAAACTTGTTTTGAAAAAAAGCAACTGCCGAGTTTCTTGCTGGTTCTTCTCGGCAGGAACGGCATTCCGAACCAGTAGTAGACTCATCGACGATTCAAAAGCACTTGTAAAAAAGTTTATTTGAATAAAAAACATTTCTATTCTATCCTATTCTTTTCTATTCACTGGGCGATCTTCTAATGGACGCGCTGGATACAAGCGCAATAAGATCTGCGGTGACCCTTGCTAAAGACCTATGTCCATCTATGTATTTAGATTGACATAACTAAGAGTGTTAGTACCTAGGTAAATACATGTACATAAGTAAATAAACAAAGAAATTGACATTTAAAATGTTGTTGATCGGTATACCTTCTAATTAATAAAATAATACAGTTAAATATAGTAGATTATTAACCAAGGGGATAAAGCAGTGTCTTCTGTCGCAGGTGACGATCGCGAGCGTAACGAAGGACTCGAGGTTTACTCCCGAGCGTAGCGAGGGTGTTAAAAACTTAAATCACGAGCGAAGCGAGGGATTTAAGACGAGTCCTGAGTGTAGCGAGGGATTTAAGTACACCCAAGACTAAGACAGCTTTATCACCGAGGAAAATACTCTACTTTTCGTACCATTTGCGAAAAAATTAACACAATAATAATATGAGATAAGTATTTATTAAAAATAATGACAATTAAAAGTAAAAGTTAACATTCAAAACATTGGTCCAATTATTGATAGAGAGAGTTACATTTTTGTTTGGTACATTTATATTGTTGATGAGTTGATTTGAGTATTTCTCTGTTCTTGCGTCTGAGCATTTTGCACTCCGACAATTCACTGTCACTGTCGCTTTGATTTAACATCGTAACGTATTTTTAGAACATTAACTTATTTATAAAAATAAATTAAAATAAACTTAACGTTTATGTATTTGAAGAAAACAAAAACGCGGCAAATTCCTAGACTAATATTTTTTTGTCGGAAAAGCAAAGGCATCAAGCTCATACGGCCTCGTCGGTTTTCGTAATTTTATTTAATAATCATAACTGCGTATAAAACATAATAAATGCGTATTCCTTTTTCAAAAAGATGTTTATTGCTTTATATACAAACTCAATGGTTTACACCATTATACATTACACCACAGATTTAGTTCGGTATAAATTTCGGTAAGTATTCCAAATTTAAATCACATTCTCCCCCTAGAGGATGAATGAAATTCAGTACAATTTTCTTTCCCTGTTTTTAACAGATTAAAAATGACTATTATTATGTTCGCTTTTTGTGGCACAGAATGTCACTTTTTTGAGCAAGTGGTACGAAAAATAAATTAATACAGTTAGCCTTTAAGGCCCGCTTGCAGAATCGCCTGGTTATCCTTTTAACCCAGAGTTAGCTGCTGCTTTGACAGATTTCGTATAAAGCTTCTGTCAAAATTACAAATTTATTCCTGGGTTAAATCTAACGTCTAACGTGGCGTTCCAGTTATGCGACGTCGTAATTTCTTAAGCAATGTCCTAGAAAATAAGTCAATTAGGTAGATTGTGTACCTAATGGGCTTTAAATAAATTTTAATAATATGAAATAAAATAAAGGTGCACAACTTTTTTGTGCTGAAGTATTTTTTTGCTGTCGGTCAGTGCGGCATCTCACGGCAGAGCTTGCAGCGGGCGCGGCGGCGGTTATCGCGGTTATTGTTGCTAAGTGTTTATTCAAATATTGCTCTCCGCTCCGCTCCGCTCCGCTCCGCTTTGCCGTCATATCTGCTCATCTTCCGCTCGCTCTGTGTCCCCATTTGCCTATTTATGTTTTGTGTATTCTAATTTCGTTTCGGAAGCTTAACCTTGATCCTGATAGTGGTATTGAAAGTTATTTCTTTGTATGCACCGCAGAAACCAGTTTTCAGGGTCTGAAATAAGTTTTCAGTTACTCTAATAGTTGCATCTAAGCCACGGTTATCTGAAATTACGATTGACTCTTAGTATATCTATAAATAAACTAGTGGTTCGCCCGAACTGAGACCTCGCGGTATCCCATAATTCCCATAAGGTAGTTTTAACTATATTATATTGTAATTAAAACGCGCCGAATCTGATGACGTCAATCGTCATCTGCTTTCGTGGATGGGATGCATATTTACAATATTAAAGACAGCGCCATCTAGTAACAGTATAGTGAAGTTTTGTTAAAAACATTGATGCCCATTAAAACTCAAATAATTTCGTTTCTTTATAATATTTATCTAATCTTAGTATTTGTTGTTCAAGTACAGAATATAACTCAAATTATGTGTAAGTTTCAAGTTTTAAAACAAAGTGGTTTTAGAAATCTAGCCTCGAATACAATCTCCACTTTGAAAGCCCCCCATTTCGTATGGGAGCCCCCCTGAAATAAAGATTTTTATAACTTTTTAAGCCATTTTCGGCTGGAGGCCATCGGTTTACATATCATATCTAAAATTGAAGTAATTTCGTTCAGTAATTCAGAAGTTATAAGGCTGTGACAGACGGACGGACGGACAAGTGCAAATCGCTCTAGTAAACTCAGAGACCTTCGCTTCGCTCGGTCGATAATATTTGTAAATAGTTACGAATTACCCTTTTGTTGTGATTTTATTATTAAGAAAAATTCCGCATCAAAGTCTGATCCATATTTTTGGCTGCTATTTATTACAATACCTAAGACTTATTGAAATCAGCATTACTGGACTGGAACTATCAAATTTTTACGTGTTTAGTGAAAAGTGAAAGTTTACGTGGTTTTTTTTTTGGTTCTTAGTGGATTTTTGTACTAAGTAATTTCTTATTTTAAGAATTGAAATGCCAAGTTTAAAATTGGCTATATGTTATTTGACTATATATCAACACCAGTAATTTATTCTTTATATCAAATCTTTTACCCTGGAGCGCGATGTTCCAAGGTTTTTATTTGATTAATTAAACTGATAACCTGTATTTTAATATTATTGATTTAAAAAAACGAAATTAATTCATTGATTAATGGTCAATTTAGTTGATTTTCGACCTCTAGCGCGATATTAGTAAGAGTGCAGTAAAGTGTCTATTATTTATAAAAATTGGGTTAAGGCCGGTTTCGATTGGTGCGACGACGGTTCGTTATTGATGCGTTTTATTTTATCTTTTTAATGCCAAATAAATAAAGCAATTTGAACACGGGCCACAAAATACAATAGAGCGCTATTGTAGAAAGTTGTAGAAGACATCGCTTTCCTCACTGTATGATTTGATAATTATAAAATTTTTGTGGTTGTTCTTAACCATTTTTTGTGTAGGCTATCAATCTGTCAGAACGAAATATTTACATACTGGTTAAAATTTACTTCTTCTTCTTCTTTATGAACCGATAGACGTCCTCTGCTGGACAAAGGTCTCTTGCATGTACTTCCACAGGCCTCAGTCTTGCGCCACCTGCGTCCAGCGGCTCTGTGCGACTCGTTTGATGTCGTCAGTCCACCTGGTGGGGGCTCTGCCAACACTGTGCTTCCCGGTGCGGGGTCGCCACTCCAGCACCTTGGGACCCCAACGACCATCAGCTCTTCGAACTATGTGCCCCGCCCATTTCCACTTCAGTATCGCGACTCGCTGAGCTATGTCGGTGACTCTGGTTCTCCTACGGATCTCCTCATTTCTGATTCGATCCCGCAGGGACACTCCGAGCATAGCTCTCACGATTGCCCGCTGAGCGATCCTGAGCCTAACTTATGAGGCCCTTAGTTAGCGACTAAGTCTCGGATCCGTAAGTCATCATATGAAATTTACTTGGGTATGATGAAATATTAGGCCTTTGAACACTTTGTTAAACTATAAGTTCAGATGTTATAGTTGCTTAGTGTGCGCAGAGCAAATTATAAATTCCTAAACTGGTGGTACTCCATTCTAAAACTGCGTGTTCGCTAGCCAGTCAAAATCTTCATACTGCAAGCATAATTTTTTTTTTCAAAAATAATATTTTTCTCTCCCCTCCTAATAAGCGGAAAGCGTGAGTTAGAAGTGGATACGACAACAAGTGCAACGAGGGGGACTCGAACCGTCGACCTTTCCGTTTTCAGTCCGCAGACCGCACCTTTAACCATTGGGCTATTGAGGCTGCTAAGTTTTATCGTAAGGAAGTGAACCGCTAAGCAAATACTGTGGCAATAAATAAGTGAAGCGCGGGCGCCGCGGGAGGGCGGGAGGGGGGAGGGGAGGGGCGAGGCACCGATGTGCCGCACTTATTAAATTTCCAAAAGAAAATTTAATTAAGAGAGTTTTTTCTTTTTATTTCACACCCCAGATTTCATTATTGGCGCCGAACGCGAAAGGGTTTACTTGTAGTTTGCAGACTTACGTATTTACTTTTTTTAACAGACTTCAAAAGACGGCGACCTCTTCAGTGCAATGATGAACTTAATGTTTTTTTAGTGGAAAGCTCCGGTTACGTATTTCCGATTCTTAGCAGAGGCCGTTTGGTAATTCAAAATCATTTTTTTCTTTACCTTGACCAAATTGTGGCTTTTATGACAAGTTAAGACTACCATTTTAGTTCTTAATTGGGTCAAGTCTGGTCTAAGTTAGCCCAGTATCATCTAAGACTGCATTTTCACTTATTAGCAGCTGATATCAAAGACCATATGAAAAAAATGGAGGCTGAACTCTTCATTTTGATCTCAACAGTCGACGGGGTCCTTTTACATTAAAAAAAATCCGACGAATTGAGAACCTCCTCCTTTTTTGAAATCGGTTAAAAAATGTCTATTATTATACTGGGCGACTGATGTACTAATTGTAATCGTTAAAGCTTTAAGATATTTTTTTAGGGTTACGTACCCAAAGAGTGCCAACGGGACTCTATTAAATTAAATATCTAGTTAGACTAGAAAAATGATTTGGTCAAATGTATGGAACCCTAAAAGAGCGAGGCCCGACTCGCACTTGGCCGATTTTTAATTATAAAGCTTTATTGGTGAGAATTAATGAAAAGAAACATATACACTAACTAGCCTCTCAAAGATGTGTATAATAATAATTTTATGCAATAAAACTAACAGGTAGAGTCTATAATTATAAATATTTCTAATATATTTTTTTATATTTGATCGCGATTCGACGTTTCAAGTGAATATCACTTAATTAATTTGGGGCAAATAAATAAATCACATGTGAATGTAAATAATTATTTATGTATCTACCTGTATAAAGAAACAAGGTCTTTTCGTCTTCTTTTTAAAATAAAAATAAAACATTTATTTATATTTTTATTTCTAAATTCAAAAACACTTCCCATCATCTGTTAGATATTAATCCTCATATGGCAATGACCATCATTCGATTCTGCTTATTTGTTCCAAAATTTACTTATTTCGTTAGATGTTCACCTCTTTGGAAATTTAATAATTTATTGGAAAATTTGGATAATTTTATACAAAATATTCTATCTGAAATCTTAAATTGTCCGATAGATGATCAAGTATGGGCCCAGGCTTCTCTTCCGATCAGGTATGGAGGTCTGGGAATCCGCAAAATTTCTAGTGTCTCTCTGCCAGCTTTTCTTTCCTCTGCTTATAGTACACACACTCTCTTTGAAAAAATTATATCCCAGTCTTTGGGATCAATTGAGGTGTCGTACTTGGCAGAGGCAAGAAATGGTTGGTCAGCGATTAGCCCAAATCAATTGCCGGTTTCTCTTCCTTCCCAGAGACAGTGGGATGACATTATTTGTAAAAAAACTTTTGACGTAATGTTAATGCAAGCAAATTCCAAAGACCGTGCTCGTCTTCTCGCTGTCTCTGCGAAAGAATCCGGACACTGGCTCCATGCTATCCCTTCTGCTAATCTGGGCACTCTTTTAAACCACGCCACTCTTGCAGTGGTAGTTGGTCTTAGGCTTGGCGCCAAAATAACCCAGCCTCACCGTTGCCACTGCGGTGACCGCGTCGACACTTACGGTCATCACGGGCTCTCCTGTTCGAAGAGCGCTGGTCGTTTCTCCCGCCACAATGCCCTCAACGACATCATCCGCAGGTCTCTTGCTACTGCTCACGTGCCAGCTGTATTAGAACCTATTGGTTTGGCACGTAGTGATGGCAAGAGACCTGATGGTATGACGCTTGTTCCTTGGAGGACAGGGAGGTCGCTTGTGTGGGATGCCACCTGTGTAGATACTCTAGCTGCTTCCCACATCCATGCGACCTCCTCTGTGGCGGGTGCAGCGGCTACTAGCGCCGAACAGGCTAAGAGGCGCAAATATGAGAAACTTGACAGTGGTTTCATATTTGCGCCTTTTGGTGTAGAGACCCTGGGGCCGTGGGGCCCGGAGGCTCGCGCACTTTTTTTAGAGATATCAAAAAAGGTGATCGAGTCTACCGGGGATCCAAGAGCTGGCAGCTACCTTGGCCAAAGGATTAGCCTGGCCATCCAAAGAGGTAATGCTGCCAGCATCTTGGGTACTATGCCACACTGCGGTGGCTTGGATGGGGTTTTAGATTTTAATTAGTTTTTATTTTAGTTTTAATTTTAGAATTAAATTTAGGTTTATAGTTTTGTATATATGAAATTTTCTATTAATAACTAAATACATGTAAATTTATTTATTTATATGATAGTTAAAATTTAAATATTTTGTAAAATTATACAAATAGTACGTGCACCTATTCGGAAATTCTTATATAGGTTGGTAGGAACTATTTGACTTTATATATTTTCTTCTATATATTTCTTTATTATATTTTCTTTTTGGCTTTATTTATTGTTTTGACGATATCATTTTTAGATTCAAAGATATAAGTATTTCTAAAGTTAAAACTACACTCCAAAAAGTGAATTTCAAAATACTATAATATAAAATGAATTTGGTATTTTTTCTTTAAATATTATACTTAGAAATATATCTTTTTTTTTTGTTTACGTTTTATTGCAATGGCATAATTTTGACTAACTGTCCATTAGTATAAATTATTAGTCTATGTAGTGGCTAGTAGGTAGCTCCAAGTTGCACCACTCTGAAGTATTTATGTTCTAAGCAGCTTAAGCATGGCAACACATAGCGAAAATGAGCGTAATAATATTATTTTGAACACTCAAATCCGTAGGTAATTAGACGCCGTCGGGGATCAAGTCGACGTAAATCATATTTTTTATTGTGATTCTTTGATTTATCTTCTTATTTTGTGGAATGGTCGTTGGCTACATACTAGTCGGTTTTAAGTACAAATCAGAGTCAGGCATGTTTTATTGCCCGTGACTTTATAAAGTTCCTGTAGAAAGGGTTTAAAGTAGAACGCTTTTAATTATAATTGGTATCATTTAATTACATTGTTGTGAAATAGACATGATAGCAAACATAATATAATAGTATACCTACTTAGAAAGTTTTCAATTTCAAGCATAATTTTAGCTTTTGGCTCATAAAAACGCTCAACATAATATAACATATATCCCACAAAGGGCCAAGTAACGTTTCACCATCGAGCGCCGAGTAACGTTTGAGTGGGGAATCAAAATTCAAATATTATTATGATGTTGTATATTTTTGTGTTAAAAAATCTGTCAAAATTTCGTAGTAACGCGTCAGTTAAACTACTACAACATTATTGTGTCTGGTAAAATTAAAAAAAAATATATTCAAAAAAATTAAAAACAAAAACATAAAATAAGACTCGTTATAATATTAATTATTTGAGCAAAAAACTGGCGATCTTTCAAGTCTTACTTAATTTTTTTGTAGTAGGCGCTTTAATTTAATTTTTATTTAATAATGTGTATTTTATAATACTACACTAGCGGCACGCTATGATGGCCGGTTTGACACATTACAATAGTGATGTGGAATGTCAATTTATTCTCGAACAAAAAACAATTAAGTTTTGTTTTTGTACCTGATTAAATAGGTTTAATAAAACAAAAATGTATATGTTTATTTAATTTATTTGAACGAACTGAATATTTGAATGAAAATGAATATACATACTTTATATGCACACAAGAAACATATGAATACAAAAGATACCAAAAAAGGTGCCACAAAAGGCCATAATTAATCAGATTCGTCCATACTACTATTTTCACTGTCGTCACTGCTATCATCACCTACATTAATAATTATATGTTCGTTTTCTATAATATTATCTATTTTCACATCTCTTTCATAATCTTCCCTTATTAATTTAACAGTTCTATTCACAACCTTTTCCCAGTCTCCTTTAGTCACATGTTCACAAGCTTCTTCTAATAATTTTAGCATTTTTTTTTGTGGTAAATGGGGGTTCTGTATTGTGTCTTGCAGCATATCCCTTAATTTGAGCCCACACCAACTCAATCGCATTATACTCACAATGGTAAGGCGGTAACCGTATAACTCTGTGCCCATGTTCTAATGCTTTTTTTTAGTTATCCGTCTAACAGTTCGTTGTCCAATATTAAGCGCATCAGCTACGCGTTCAACCACTGACGTTATAGGTAAAATTGGCCCTCCATTTTGAGCTTCACGATCGAAATAGTTACGAAGGCGTATTACGAACTCACGTGTCTGACTATTTAGAACAGTTCTCTGCGTACGTTCGGTCATATCGACGAAATCCACAACAAAGGGCTTGAACAGAGTCCAAATTAACGAGCAAGGGTCAACAGTAATGCAGTATCAATATTTGAAATCCAAAGCCAGGTCAAAACTATATCACAATCGCATTGCACTGACAGTTTATACTTTTCGAAGCAACGTCAATTCGAAAATGCTTTGTTTTGCATTGAGCATTGACGCGAGTTTGCCGGAGGTAGTAGTTGTGCTAGCCAGCGATCCTATGTGACGATCGTATTAGATTCCATTTTTAAAAATTTTCAATTTAGAAAACCAAATGCCGAGTTGTGGTATATATCATATAAAAATAAAAATTTTACCTTTTGTATGAAACAGCTGATATTTTTTTGCGATTTCAGAGGTTTGTCCACATAGTGAAAATTGTTCATATTCACAAGTACATTCACCCCTTAAATGGTGCAAACTGATTTTTCTACACTTGTATACATTTTAGAAATCAATTTAATAAATAAATTTTGAGTCCTAAACCTAAAACTACATTCGATAAAATTTATGAATCTCTGCACATCACTATCGTCAATAAAGTAATACAATTATTTCCTTCAAAGTCGATATCAATTAATACGGAACTTCATGAGCGGACAAACGTCAAACCGGCCATCATAGCGTGCCGCTAGTTTAATAGAAAATTGGCAGAGGGGCATGCAATTTTTTTGTCAGAACATGCCAACAACCCGAAGACAAGGCAAAACTAGAAGTTAAAACTTTCAACCAACAAAAAATACAACCAATTTCGGTCTCCGGTTACAAAGTTGCTAGTAAAAGTTGCAAGTCTGCGCCGCGCTCGGCGGGAACAAGTGGAAAGTGAAATATAAAAAGTTATAACTGGTCGGGAGTAATTCGGAATCTGTTGTTAAGGACAATTTACGAGCGAGCTTATTAAGGGCTCCTCGTTAATGAATTCGTACTTAGCCCTTTTAGGAAAAGTCTCGGAATGCGCTTCACATCGGAAGGCGAATTTTTTCACTAAGGACACGATTATGGTAATAATATTGTAGTTGATAATATTAAACTTTGTTTTCACACTACTTAAAACACTAAGAAGTCAACCGAAGACATTGACAGCTAGACGAAGGTCTCCAATATGGACTGCCACACGTCTCGGTCTTTTGCCACCTATATGCAGTGGCCCCTGTGGCTGTACACTGCACTCCAGAACAGTGGTACGTCCCTAACGAAACAACAGTTCGAACAATGTGTCCCGCCAGTCGCTACTTTAGCTTGTAAATCGTAACAAGCTGAAGTTGCGATTAAGTAAGTATAAAGCTAAGTAAATTTCTTTCCTTGAAATCTAAATATTTATATGAAAAGAAAAGGTTACTGACTGACTGACTGACTGATCTATCAACGCGCAGCTGAAACCACTGGACGGATCGGGCTGGGCGTACAGATAGCTTTTTTGACGTAGGCATCCGGTAAGAAAGGATTTTTGAAAATTCAACCCCAAAGGGGGTAAAATAGGGGTTTGAAAAATCGAACTTAACGTGAGCAACGCCGCGGGCAAAAGCAAGTCTCATAATAATTTGCCAATTTTATTTTGTTTCAGTAAAATATATATATATATCAGAAATATCGCTATTGTTAGACTTGAACTCAGAAACATTAATTATTGCTGAACATTTACACACTGCGGTCATCGCGACCTTTTGCCTAGCCACTACCAGATTATGATATTTGCAATTGACTAACCTCCTACCTACACTACTCGTACATAACAGGTAAATACTTTATTTCATTAATCGGAATCACTACTGAAATACTGAACCTACAATAATTATTTACTTATCGCACTAAATCGTGAGAGAACAGAGGTTCATTAGTAAGTAATTATAGGAGTATTTCCGATGGGTGTTTCTCGCGCGTCAGTTCCCGGGCCTAGTGTGAAATTCCACACGTTACCAGCTATTTGGGCTGCGACGGGTAAATGTTTACTGCCTAATTTACTGCGAGGGCAACCTCTCTCCTCTGGCGTCTGAACTTTAACTTTCGTCTCAGCTATCATCTCTGTTTACAGACTCGCAATAAAACCGAATATCATGTGAAAAATGGGTACGATGCCAGTAATCAATGAAATAATTTCATTATAGCGGACGGAGTCGCGGGCATCATCTAGTTTTATTTATAATTATTATACTCCCGAACATCATCCAACAATTGTCAAAATCAGTAATCATGACTATTTCTATGAACGGGGAATTGGTCCGCTGTACCACTACCACCACTGGTGCAGCAGTAAAACCCCTCATTTGTACTCACAGTATATTCACACAAAAAAAATTTAATGGCAAGTACAATTTTATTTTGGTTTTCAAATAAGTACCCTGTGCTATTCTTGAATGTTAAACAATTTTAGAATAGGTTTAAATTCTGTAATTAGGAAGGAAATCTAATTCTAGAGTAGGCAGAGGTACCTCTACCTACCTATTCTTCACAACGTTTAACAAAACCACTTAAAATTTTTGACAACTACTAGGTTCAATAGATAATTCTTTACATTGTAAACTATGAACTGAAATTACGAGTACTATTATCATTGTTTTTAATTACTTACGTATTATCTTTTGTAGACAGGTCTATCTCTTTACTTGTAAGAGACACTACGTCATAACGACTTCATTAGTTTACTAACGTATGCTACAACTAGGGAAGCCTACCCGACAACTTTTATGGTATGTAAGTTGTAACCTCAGAACAGTGCAACATTAGATATTGAAATTATGTGCAGCTTAGAAATGGCAACCGGCCGTAATGAAGTTGTAATGTAAGTAACTGGTTATTCAAATGCTCATTAATTAAAACGTGTTAATTATGGAGGCAGCAGCTAATTGTGGATTCTGCGTGATGTACTTTACATTACTTACCCCCAGTGAGGCGTATTTACCGAATACCGTCACTGGCTGGTAGGAATACATGCTGTCACTGACTAGTAGGAATACATACCGTCACTGGCTGGTAGGAATAGTTACCGTCACTGGCTGGTAGGAATACTTTCCGTCACTGTCCGGTAGGAATACTTACCGTCACTGACTGGTAGGAATACTTAGAGTCACTGACTGGTAGGAATACTTACCGTCACTGACTGGTAGGAATACTAACAGTCACTGACTGGTAGGAATACTCACAGTCACTGATTGGTAGATACAAATACTTACCGTCACTGACCGGTAAGAATACTTAGTATAAATATATCGCAGTTAGATAGTCATAAAAGTATCGCAGTCTACCCGAGTGTCGAACGACGTAGGACGCGGTGATAGCGTAATGGTTAGACTTCGGCCTCGGTGTCGGGGGTGCGGGGTTTGATTCCAGGAACTCACTGTACATTTCTGACTTTAAACTGTGATGGAAAATATCGTGGAGAAACCGGCATGCCTGAGGATTCTTCATAATATTCCCAAAGATGTTTGAAGTGTGGTGGACTGTAGCCTAAACCTCTCTCGTTCGAGAGAAGACCTGCCAAAACTACCATGGGCCGCATGTGTTGAGATGAATGAACCCGAGCATCTATGTAAATAAGAAGTGACTGCGATAAGGATAGCTATACTTTGTATTTTTTGTACCAGTTTGCACATCAAATGAGTATAGTATCTGGTATTTTGTCACTGGTATTTTATTATCATATTGGTAGTCAGTACTTACTTACACTAGAATAAATTTGTAAACACAAATCAAAAATTCCGAAGCCAGCGGGATTCGAACCCACATCTTTTGGGAATCGTGCCCGAGTGTGTTAGCCACCTACACCATGGCTACGGTCGAACTACACGTCAACGTGGAAATTAGTGATCTGTATTTACTTACACTAGCCCCGCTCTATTGTCCGCAGGTGCAACAAGTTATCTATTCGCGCGTAACATTGCAAGCACGAAACAGACACTCATGCATATTGTAATCACGTTGATACCTTACTGGTGCAAAACCTGAAAAACCATCCAGCGTTACGAGTAACTTGAACACATTGTGTAAGGAAAAGCTAATCGTGGCTTATTGATTCAGAAAACTGAAAATCTGGGCCGCGCTACTAAACTAGCGGCACGCTATGAAGGCCGGTTTGACGTTTGTCCGCTCATGAAGTTCCGTATTAATTGATAACGACTTTGAAGGAAATAATTGTATTACTTTATTGACGATAGTGATGTGCAGAGATTCATAAATTTTATCGAATGTAGTTTTAGGTTTAGGACTCAAAATTTATTTATTAAATTGATTTCTAAAATGTATACAAGTGTAGAAAAATCAGTTTGCACCATTTAAGGGGTGTATGTACTTGTGAATATGAACAATTTTCACTATGTGGACAAACCTCTGAAATCGCAAAAAAATATCAGCTGTTTCATACAAAAGGTAAAATTTTTATTTTTATATGATATATACCACAACTCGGCATTTGGTTATGGCGTGAAATACGTTAAAAATGGCGTAGATGCAAACATGAATATGTTAAAAGCGGAATTAGTACGTCTTTTAAAAGAAAACAAACCAACCAAGATCCGATACGTCATTGACGAAATAGCATTAGAACATGGGCACAGAGTTATACGGTTACCGCCTTACCATTGTGAGTATAATGCGATTGAGTTGGTGTGGGCTCAAATTAAGGGATATGCTGCAAGACACAATACAGAACCCCCATTTACCACAAAAAAAATGCTAAAATTATTAGAAGAAGCTTGTGAACATGTGACTAAAGGAGACTGGGAAAAGGTTGTGAATAGAACTGTTAAATTAATAAGGGAAGATTATGAAAGAGATGTGAAAATAGATAATATTATAGAAAACGAACATATAATTATTAATGTAGGTGATGATAGCAGTGACGACAGTGAAAATAGTAGTATGGACGAATCTGATTAATTATGGCCTTTTGTGGCACCTTTTTTGGTATCTTTTGTATTCATATGTTTCTTGTGTGCATATAAAGTATGTATATTCATTTTCATTCAAATATTCAGTTCGTTCAAATAAATTAAATAAACATATACATTTTTGTTTTATTAAACCTATTTAATCAGGTACAAAAACAAAACTTAATTGTTTTTTGTTCGAGAATAAATTGACATTCCACATCACTATTGTAATGTGTCAAACCGGCCATCATAGCGTGCCGCTAGTGTAGATCTCTGGATTACCTATAATTATTTTCGGTTCAGTCACTGTCAAAATTCACTGAACTGATCTAATCTGATTTCAAAAGAATAGCGAAAAAGGCAACTTCTAGGTTCTAGGCAGGGACACCACACTCTAACTTATCTATGCTGCATTTGAACAACTTGACATCACGTGTAATGGCAGTCAAGCGCAAATTATTGTCCAAACTAACTCTTTATCTATTTAGGTTTACAATAAAAAAGCCAGTTTAGGAAGTCATACTTTCTTGATTGCCTTATACAGTTATTTTTATTTATTTATTTGGTTTACCTTCAGCTTTACATTTAAGTACTCACGTTTATTACATTTAAATCAATAATAAACTAAATTAAATTAAATGAAACAATACTTAGATCATTACAGGTAAACAACGCATGCATGCATTGAATGATATGAGAAGGTCGAAGGATAATACCATGAGAAGTATAATACTTTTGTAAATCAGGCTTCATTACTAACAAAAAATATATTCTAGGTAATTACACCACTAAAAAAATCTAAGTAACGTTCCTATAAAGGTAAAATTGCCATTGATTCGATTGAGGAGTAGAATTAGAAGAATTTAGTTTCCAAAACTGCCATAAAATTATATTTCTTTTAGGCTGGCGCTTTCTGCCTACCCAAGTAGATTTTTGCTGTTCACTGAAGTGAGATGTGTTTGGCCGAACAATGTCATTACTAATATTTTATTCAATAATCAGATTGGTGTGCTAAGAACCTTTCCGCTTGCTCCGTTTCAGTGGAGAAGCACCCTTATGTTGCACTATTACTTACTTTATATCAGGTTAGCTCACTTTCATCGATAAGAAAGATGCCATCGATAAGATAGTTTGCTGAGTAAAGTGTCATTTATAAAGATTCCGAAATATTTATCATACGAAGTCACGGACACCTGCTAGTCATAAAAAAGCTAACTAAACACGTACACATACAACTTTACGATTCGACCGATAGATTTAAATTTCTAATTACGTGATATTTCATATGTTGGAGATGAGTTTACGGCTTGGTTACGACGCCACTAAATCACGAATAGCATAATTTACTCGGATAATATACTCGTACGGTCACTCGAGAGCGGTGACGGAAATCGGTATCGCTCAATTATTCAATAAAATTACCGATAAAATAGGGAGGAAGTCGATAAATTATATCTTGTGTGTGAGCACTTGCTTCAGACTGTGTTTTCTTTCTGCGTTAATCTGGAAGTGGTATGTATCCCAAACTTAACGGACTTCTGCGTTGCGAGTTTGCGACCCTTCGTCGTTTGGCGGTTATGGTTTCGCTGAGTAGATGCAATCCCATTATATGAAGCTTCCCACTAGAATAGCTCAAGCATGATCAGATCAGTTTGTCGCGGCCTTTGCAATGCTTTGTCCATTGTTAAACCAGCGAGTGACGTGTCTCACTGATCTTTGCTGGACTGGGTTGATTGACCCATCTGTGAATCGAACTTTGTTTATTCATAAGGATACATGAACTTAATGCATTTATAAGGATAAACGAAACGCTTTCGTTCAAGGTCTGAAATCGACTGATATAGTGCGGCACGCTCTTCCGGCTTCCGTATTTCTTGATTCTTATATAGTGAACTAGCTGATGCCCGCGACTTCGTCCGCGTGGATTTAGTTTTTAAAATCCCTCGTGAACACTTTCCGGGATAAAAAGTAGCCTATAGTACCCATGCAAAAAAATCACGTCGATCCGTTGCTCTGTTGTGGCGTGATTGAAGGACAAACCAACAAACAAACACACTTTCGCATTTATAATATTAGTATGATTAGAATATTAAATTGCATAGGAAAACGCTGTAGCATTAAGTCCATACGATGTATTACATCCATACCTACTTTGTAGTATGTAGGTATAATGATCGTTTGGCAAAATCTGACGCCTTTGGAGTAGTTTGACTTTGACAAAATAGGGCTATCCACGATGGCTGTATACGATAAAGTACGCTTGCCAGCTTAAGATGAGCCGTTCATTCAAAGTATCTTGTAGATTCCGGGGTTCAAGTTATTTGGACCTTATACTGAAGATCGTGATGTCTATAATTTCTGAACTACGAAATTGACGACCTTGAAATAATTACAGGACAATCTCTAAAGAACCTGCTTTCTAACAAAAAAAGAATGGATTAAATCGGAATACGCCTTAATGAATTACAGCGAAATACACATTTTGACTTTCATCCCCTCTCCCAAGGGAACCGTGCTGAATTTCGGAATAAAAAGTATCCTATATTATACCTCGTAGTATTAACTTAAATCGTGCCAAGTTTCATTTAAATCCGTCCAGTAGTTTCGGCGTGATGCGCGGCCAAGATACAGACAGACAGACAGACAGACAGACAGACAGACAGACAGACAGACAGACAGACAAAAAATTAAAAAAAAATTGTTTTGGCTTCAGTATCGATTATAGAGTGCCCTCAAACAAAAATTTTCAAAATATCTTCAATGTACAGAATTGGACCTGTTACAGTTTTATTATATTATAGAAGATAGAAGATAGATAGGCATCTTCTGTAGGTAGATACACTCCAATGTAGACCTCATTATCTTCCCCATAAACATGATTGTCACACGCCAGTCTATGATGAAACAATTTTATAAAAATAAAGAACACAAACTCAACGCAGTGCCAAAAGAGTCGACGAACAACTCGATAACAACTAAGTACCTACTCAAAAACATCGTCGAAAATCGATATAGCTCAATAATTCAATAACGTTACCAATAAAATAGGGAGGAAATCATAGAGCATCGATAATAAATCGTGTGTGTAAGCAATCGCACCTGACTGCGATTGGGAAAATTCATAGTTTATGAAGCTTTGCGGCGAGGGTGCGGGGCGGCGGGTGCGGGGGGGGGGGGGTGTCGTAAAGCATATTCGCGGATGATGCATCCCAAGCGGGCCGTAGAGACGGCTCAATATTTGATGCGCCGCAAATCGATGCAAGGAACATCTCTAATCTGTATTTACGATCGGTGAGAGTCGTGCGTCTTATTCCCGAGACCTATAATCACAAGTGACTCTGACTCGCTTCCATTGGAGATTTCTTTATTAGTGCATGAAAACACACACACAGTCACACTTTTGTGGTGTCCAAATCCGCAAATCCTTTAGTTAGGATTTAAACCACTTTCCATCGGTAGTAGTACTGTAATTGCAGCCAAGCCATCATCATCATCTCGACCGTCTACTGCCTGACTTAAGTCTCTTAAAAGGGTCGCCACAGGACACGATCTTTTGCCATCTGTATCCAACGGCTGCCAGCGAATCGCTTGGGATTGCCCATCCACCTTGTGAGGGGTCATCCAAAATGTCGATTCTTCGAGCCATGCTCTTTGGTTTAATTATTGCATGCGAACGATTCTTTTTGCTGTTGAAGGAGCTTAGAAGAAAATTATAGAAGAAGATTTTATTTAGATTGAATTTGATTCTACGAAAATAATATATGAGTACTATGGCTCAAAGCCTTTTTCACTACTGGGGAAAAAATTCCCACTAGTTCAACGGTTGAACTAATCAGTTGAACTAGTGGGAATGAGTCAATTTTTCAACCGTGAAATATTTTTAACTGAAGAAAAAAAATTGAGAAAAATCTGTCAACCGAAAAGCGATTTTTCTTTACGTTTATTCTTTAGGTTTGTAAGAATGTTAGATTGTTAACCGCTGTAGGACAGTAACAAAATGTAAATAATTGCATTTTATTCGCCAAAATAAATCTGCCATTTTATCTATGGCAGATAAAATGGCAGATTTATTAACAAACAAAATAAATGATAATTTCTTACTCTACTAGTCTACTGCTACTAGTTATTACCAGTGATTAATGTAGATGACACGCAGTATTAATCACCCCGTCGCCTCTTGTGTACATTAAAATTAATCTAGATTCATTACCGAGCTAAGATTAATTAGCACTGTATTACTTATGTAGTTTATGTATGCTGCCTCCAACTGAACAAAAAACATTAACAAAAACGTTACAGCTAATAAATGAAACACGCCGGACGTGCACAGATTGAAAAAAAAAAATTAATATAATTACTTTTTTAAAATATGTAAATCAATAATAAATAATAATATTGGTAGATGTACTGAAACGAAATACAGTTTTTCTTATTATTTGTCATAAATGCAAATTATGCATAATAAATATAATTACATATAAAATATTTACATGCTGGTTAAAATTTACTTCTTCTTCTTTGTCAACCGATAGACGTCCACTGCTGGAGAAAGATCTCTTGCATGGACTTCCACAGGTCTCGGTCTAGCGCCGCCTGAATCCAGCGGCTCCCTGTGACTCGTTTGATGTCTTCGGTCCACCTAGTGGGGGATCTGCCTACACTGCGCTTCCCGGTACGGGCCCTTGGGACCCCAACAACCACCAGCTTCTCGAACTATGATGAACTTGATGGAACTATTCCCATATTATAATTTAAATACTAAGCAGCTAAAATACAACTAAACTATTTGTCCAGAGTCCAGACATTAGTTTGTAGTTTGAGGGGCAATTGAACATTTCTAGGATACGAATAAGTAGGTACCTATGCGTTACTTAACAATAATATATTGCGCCCAAATGTGGATAAAAATATTCATTAAACTTGCGGATTTGAATTGGAAATTTATTGGTCAGGTAAGTCTAATGTCTAATATTACTGGTAAGATTATCTACCGTCAATACTCAACAGGTCTGTACTCTGTAGGCAACGGATACCTGTTTGCCATAAAAAATAATGCAAGCGAACCCAACCCAACATTTTAACATAAAAGATAAAGTGATTAAGTCTAATTAAAAGTTTTCGATCGCTAATGAGTTTTTTCTGCACTGTTTAGGCGATACTTAACGATATCGAAAACCGACTGGCGGCGCGTCAAAATACCGGCCGGAGGAAAACCGCTCATTAGGATTAAAGACCGAAGCAAGGATTACTGCTCATAAATAGTGATTAGGACTGAGGCCTGGCTGGTACAGGAACTGCGGACCTTGTGGACGCGACGACATGTTGTGGACCAAGAGACGGTGGGACGCTTTGAGGAGGCACCCGATAAATAGCTTGAATGTACGTATGTACCTACGTTATAACGTACCTCTACTACATAAATAATGATACATAAGTAAAGACTTACGCTGCTGGCGGGGTTGCTTGGAGTAGTTTAGAGTAGATTTTTGAAATTATTTTTATTTAAGTATTTGACATTTTTGGAGGAATGCATCGCAACGCATTGAATTTAAAAAATCCGCCTGAAAATATTATTGTATACTAGATGACGCCTGCGACTTCGTCCGCGTGGATTAAGATCTTTTCATTCCCGCGGGAATCTATGTGTTAATCTTGAGTACAAGCTGTCTCCATTCCAAATTTCAGCCAAATCGGTTCATTCGTAGTGGCGTGACAGAGTAACAAACTTCCATCCATCCAAACATCCATCCATACATTCTAACTAATACTTTCGCATTTATAATATTATAGTTAGTAGGATAGGATAAGTAAGTTAGTAGGATGGACCATCGTATCGTACCGTATGGAATCGGGATCTAGCACAATTTATTAGCGGATTAATTTAGGCTGTTAAAGTTTATAGATTAAGATACAGAACCTAGTGTATATAGAGCGCGGTTTGCGATGCGG
Organism: Oeneis ivallda; assembly: GCA_029955525.1. Classification (NCBI taxonomy): domain Eukaryota; kingdom Metazoa; phylum Arthropoda; class Insecta; order Lepidoptera; family Nymphalidae; genus Oeneis; species Oeneis ivallda. The sequence goes on along the minus strand of JARPMR010000011.1, from coordinate 5,823,540 downwards.
CTCGACGATACTGTAATTTGCCCAAACCGCAGTTATATCTTTTTCATGTTTTTTCCCTTAGAATTACCGACCTAGTTATAAACTGGCAAAAGAGAAATATGATCGGGTAAGGTAGAGGTATTATATCAAAAAGCCTGTATTATTTCCATTCTTCTGTATTTTCACTACTTCACCATCTATTGAACGTTTAAAAATAGGAGCGATATATCACGGACAAATTAAACCTCTCACTCACCGAGATAGGGCTTACTGGTGCCACTGACCATTGTGGAACATTGTCGCGGCTCACCACGATTATTGGCCATAATAACTAGCTACGATAAGGATAGTAATGGAACGTTTCTTTGTACCGTTACAGAAGATGTCATATGAACGATCGCCTTCGAAGAATGCTCTCACTGGCAGCTCTGAGCTTGGAGGCGAAGAGGCTGAGCCGGCCGATAAGGCGTTAGTAGATAAAGGACCGATTGAATTATGTAGTCACACAAATTGCGGGAGAAAAAAAAAGAAGAGAAGTAGTATGACGACCTCCCTGGCTCAGTTGTGAGCGCTGTTGCCTTATAACTGGGAGGTCTCGGGTTCGATTCCCGGCGGGGTCAATTTGGGAATTTATAATTTCTGAATTGTCTCTGGTCTGGTCTAGTGGGAGGCTTTGGCCGTGGCTAGTTACCACCCTACCGTCAAAGACGTGCCGCCAAGCGATTTAGCGTTCCGGCACGATGGCGTGTAGAAAACAATTAGGGGTATGGGTTGAATGTTCACTGCCATACCCCTTACAAGTTAGCCCGCTACCATCTTAGACTGCATCGTCACTTACCATCAGGTGAGATCGCAGTCAAGGACTAGCTTGTCATCAAATAAAAATAAAAAATAAAAAAATAGTAAAAAAGCGATAGACTCCCGCAAATATTGTCGCAAATGGACCGATCACGGATCAGGTAGTTTTCCGCGAGCTGGCGCGAGTACCTGCGCCGGTGGCTCGCCCAACCAGCAGAGCGGCGACATAACGCGACACTCCTACGCGACGTTCGTTTAATTCCCTCAACATTTTCCAACATCTTATCTTTAATTTGGACTGGTTTTGGTTTTTTATTAGAATAGTTTCGCCTCGATACCGGTCCGGCTCCTAGCTGAAGGTTGTTTATAGATAACAGTAAAGCGTATATTTATTGGCCGACGTCGACTGCGCAACGCTAAGGTCGCCTCGTACGACGGCAAGGCGACTCCGAATATCATAGTTTCGTGTTTCATAATGAGTGGAACTCGTTTTTGTGGGCTACGAGTGGGGTGGAGCGGCCCCCGGCGAGCGAGTGATGAAAAAAAAAGTGTGTGTGTCAGCTCCGACGCACGACTGGAATTTACTCCTTAAAACGTCGTAATGCATTCGCGGCGCCGCTCCGACGCGATCGGTACGCGCTCGGCTTCCCGAAGCGAAAGCGCTTTCGCATTCGACAACTCAAGCGAAAACCAACCTTATTTACTCAACGTTAGGGTAGAAATTTGCATCGTTGTGAAAAATGTAACGAGAGCATTCGACAACTCAAGCGAAAACCAACCTTATTTACTCAATGTTAGGGTAGAAATTTGCATCGTTGTGAAAAACGTAACGAGGTCATTCAAAGTAGATTTTACTCCTCGAATTTTTCTCATACCGGGCGCCTAAAATCGATTCTTAAGGAGTAAACTCCAAAAATGTGGGAGAAATTGAAAATCGGGCGGCGCAGAGTCGACTGCGGCGGGCGGGGCGGCGGGCGGGGCGGCGCGCGGGCGCAGCGCAGCGACTGCGGCTAGCGATGGCCGTGCGCGATGGCGCGGAACGATTCGCTTGATTGCGTTCGAGGCTGATGATATTTTGCGCGCAATTCCTTTTTCGTCTTGCAGTTTTTTCTTGGGAAAACTGCTATGAAATATGGCGCGATACTTTAGTCAAGCGAATCCCGACTGGCAGTCGCTAACGGTTCTGCAGCTCTAACTCTCGCGAGCGCCACGCAAAAAGATTCCACTTCCATACAAGCGTAGCTGTAAATATCCAACTCGCAAGTGTGTGCGAGCTTCGCAGTTCGCAATAAGTTTCAATGTTTATGTGATAGATTTCCTGATTATAGTATGCTGGCAAGTCACACTATGAAACGACAGATTAAATGTTATAATCCGGCAACTCGTTCTGTGCAATGTGTTGTCGTTTTTGTAAGCATACTGGAAGCATAAAACTTTTTAGCTGCCTGGTTTAGAATCTAATATCAATGTTAAGAGTGGCGACTACTATCGTAATAGTTATTTTTGTTACAAGTGCAGAATGAAAAATACAGTCGAGGCTTTTAAGCTCGAGCTGAAGGTAAGGCAAGGCTTTTAAATAGCGCCCAGAGTTTAATTTTCAATACGCTATGTTTCTAGGTATATTTATTATATTTGTAAATACCAATGATAAAAACCACATGTTGACAATATTTCTACAATAAGGAGAAAAGTTAGCGTTAAACAATTCCATTTGATACTACACGTCTTGTGATAAAGTATAACAATTTTACTAGTTACTTTATGTGGTTATATAATATTATGATTTTTACAGCACGATAATAAGTAGTAGGTAGCTCAACTCAGCTCAGCTCAGCTCAACTGGTAGTAAGCTCCAAATAATTTAATTATTTTGAGCTTTTGCAGCTCCACTGCACTTGTGTGGACATTTAAAAGATTTCATTGAATGCGGCGTGTCCAAAACGCGGATGAGCGGCGTGATATACTGATATGGCTCTTTAGTGCGCGCTCGTTAGCCCAATAGCAAAACTTCTACACTATCAATATTAAAATTTATAGTGACAATCCGAAACCGGTATATTAATCGTACATATATTTTTTATAACGGCGTGATTTATTCGGAATCATTCACGAAAGGTGACACGTTTCCACTTTTATTTCGCAAAATGAATGCCTTAAACTTTGGCCTTATTGGGTCATCTCATTATTTACGAGGGACCATTTTCGATAAGGTATGCTAATTTGGGCAGCGAACTAATTAGGAAAAATCATTAAACGCATTAGCTAAGCGGATTTAGAAACCTAATATTCGAGATCAAATGTCACCTATCTTTGATATCTTTCCTAGAGTTCTCGCACGCCAACTATACCTATACCAACGGTTTCTTTAATATTATGTTATACAGAGCTAGCTCTACCTACTAGGTATTTGTCACAAAAAGAATGGTCGTTGGTACCTACGTCTACAGTCTTCTATATCTAGATACTGGAAATAAAGGAGGAATTATCGATTTTCGTTAATTTTAAATGCAAAATACCATACTTATTATGTTAAACTATTTTTTATCTTTAAGGATTTAATATCTATTTATTTTAAAATAGAATAGAATAGAAATGGTTTTTATTCAAATAAACTTTTACAAGTACTTTTGAATCGTCAATGAGTCTAGCACTGGTTCGGAATGCCGTTCCTGCCGAGAAGAACCAGCAAGAAACTCGGCAGTTGCTCTTTTCAAAATACTTTTACAATATACTTAAAAGATATTATTCTACGTATGCAGAGTGTAAAGCACACATAACTTTAGCTGCTGCGCACTGCTTAGTTCTAAGATAAAAAAAATCTTAATATTAAAATATAAGGCCATGCTAGTAAGTAATTGTAAGTAAATTAATGATAAACTAAAGACTTGCGCGGAGGCCCGTCGTGACCACAGTCCATGCAACTGGATCGAAAAAATCGACATTATATAAAAACAATTATCGTGGTACGTACTCGTATAATACATTTTAAATTAATGATATTAGAGTAATCAAGGGACGACACAATTTGGATGTTTTTTGTCTTTAACTTAATATGTAGGTACATTGTTATCCTTATTATTATTCATTGGGTTGGATCGTCGAGTGCCCTCTTGCGGCCGACTTGCGAACCACTGCGCTTAAAGCAGCGAGATTGACAACTACCTACTTATTATTATTTATAACACATCAATGTCGATCTTTACACGCGCTCCTGTATAATTGTTTATTAATTCCCCTTTTTTCTAACCGTTAACTGGTGGTTTCGTATTCTTCCTGGTGCTAATGTGATGGTGTTTATGAACTGGACCAGTGACATTCGAATTGTGGACAATATCGAGAGAACATCGACGAATTAGACCGGGCACGGTTTGCAACTCGCGCGGGTCTCGAAGGTAGGTGCTCGATATTTTCATTCCCATATTGAACAATATTCACTAAAGACTTTCTATTTTTTCCTTTGTATAATTATATCGAAAAACTAGTCGCATAATTGTAGGTGTAGAACATACATACATATTTATTAATAGCAGTTTGTTTCTTACGCAGGTACTTGAGTCATCGATTGGCGAAGTCGGTATGAGCACATTAATATTTCATGAGGATTTTTTATGCCATGCATTACTACGGAATTTATTCCAACACAACGCGTAATTTGTAGCAAAAACCATATATCAGTTACTAATAGTAATCCTTTTAAATCCGAGGTTTAGCAATAATAACTACCTATTATTGTTTTGAAGGGTAAATGTGGCCATGTTTTGGAATTAGACAGCCTGATATGAAAACATTATCAAGTGTACCCTTCACCGTAATCTGGACTCTTGCTACTCGTAAGTTAGTGAATATGTACATGCACGGGAAACATCTATAAAGCTCTATTTCAAATAGAAGCCTGTATTCAATGAGTTCACTTAAAGGAAAAATCCAAATATCGCATAATAGATGCCAAAATATAGATAAAAATGAACACAAAGATGAACCATCTTTTTGGCCGTAGGTAAATAAATCGTAGGATTATTATTTATTTACTACACAATGTCTTAGTGGAAAAATTTCTACCAAGTTTGTTGTAATTTTTCCTATTTAATTAAGGGTAGTTTCAAAAGAAAAGAAAACTAAAAAAAATAGGCAAGTATAATTTTTAGCTTCTAAAGTAGCAGCTCAGACGTTCATTTCGTTCAATGCAAGCAATGTTGCATCTTATTTAGGGACATTAGTGCGTGTAGCCACCTTTCGTAGCCACCTATGTAAATGGGGCGTTATATTTATAAATATATAAGATTTAAGCGAAGGGTTTCAGACTTGAGCGAAATCTGTTAATCGATTAAGCTGTTGTGAAGTTTCCAATACGTAAACAAACACATTACATACGCGTGACTGAATACACTTACATTTAGTATAATATTGGAGTAATACATAATGATAGGAGCAGTGATAGCTTAGTGGTTAGGACTGGGATCTTCTATTTGGGGGGTCGCAGGTTCGAAAACTACGTGCCCGGGGTACGTACCTCTTACTTTTCGGAGTTATGTGCGTTGAAGAAATTTAATATTACACGCTTCAACGGCTAAGGAAAACATCGCAAGGAAACCTGCACGCCTGAGAGTCCTCGAAAATGTTCTCAAAAGGTGTGTGAAGTATGTTTTTATTTATTCGATGACAAGGTAGCCCTTGACTGCTATCTCATGGAAAGTGACGATATATTATACCTAAGATGGTAGCGGACCAACTTGGAAGGGGTATGGCAGTGACCTATTGATTTCTACCTTTGGTTTCTACACGCCATCGCGTACATACCGAACTGCTTCAACGCTTGGCGGCACGTCATTAACCGTCAAGGTGGTAACTAACCACGACCGATCTTCCATCAGACCAGATGCGAGTATTTAGAAACGGATACCTCCCACTTTAAGACATTGCCACTGTGCTAGGAAGGTCCTCAAAATTAAAAAATATATTGCTAATTATCCTACTAATTTCTTCTATAATAATATTATAATTGTGAAAGTTTGGAAGAATGTATGGATGGATGTTTGTTACTCTTTCACGCCACAACGAATGAACCGATTCGGCTGAAATTTGGAATGGAAATAGGTCATACCAAGTTTAACACATAGGCTTCTTTTTATCCCGGAAAATTACAGAGTTTCCGCGGGAATTAAAAAACCTTAATCCACGCGGACGAAGTCGCGGACATCATCTAGTTAATAAATTAATAATTAATAAATCACATTATGATTAAGTATGCAACAATATGTTTGTTGGTTTGTTGATTAGTCCTTCAATCGCGCCGCAACGAAGAAGCGGATCGATATATTTGCATGGGTAGGTACCTATAGTTGAGGTCTTGAAGAGTGACATAGGCTACCTATCTTTTGTCCCGGAAAAACAGATAGTTCTCGTGGGATTTTTAGTAACAAACCTTCACGCGGATGAAGTCGCGTGTAAAAGCTAGTAACTAATCAATAAATCAAGCCTTAAATCGAACAGTTTAACACGTTCAGTGCGTTGCGAGGTTGACAGAGCCCCGACCGAGACTTTCATTCCGTGCGGACGCCAAAAATGCTGTTCTCTCATTCAGTGCGGCGAAGGTATCTTCGCCGTCTATTGAAGTAGGAAAAAGATAGATACATAGATATTTTTCTTTCGTCAAATGGAATAATGATCCGTAGCTACCTGCTTTCAGGGCAATTTCCACCTAGTCCCGCACCAGAGACTAAAATTATTACTCCAGTGCGGTTAAAGGGCCAAAAGACCCCGTACCCCGCGACGCCTCCCGCGCCTTCGCACGCGCTGCTGTGATGTGCTTAGTCGATAAAGGATAAAATAATCAATAGCATGATCTATATAGTTAATAGTTCACAAGTCGTCCCATTCGCAACTCGTCCCATCAATAATTATAACCCAGAAACTATCATAACTACCACAGCGAAAGGTAAGTACGAATTGCGATCACAATGATTTGCGAATGGGACAAGTTTTTCACGTGTGATGATAATAATTTTAATATTGTTTAAATAAATGATATTAATATTTTTATTATATATCATGGTACCTATTTTTCGTTATTTTTTATATATCAATTATAAAATTTCTTATTTTGCACTCTTTGATTACAGCCTATTTTGTTGTAATAATCAAAGAATGCCATCTTTGGTTCCAACAACATAGGAAAATGACGTTAATCAAATTTTTTAAGTTTTTTATATAATTAGTGTTTCATAAGTATCAACATAAGTTACTTTTCGAAAGGTTATTTTAAAAATAAATAAATTTTAAGTTGAAAACTGACTGAGTTCGAGCACAATTTTTTTTAACATATATTTACCTATTTGCCTTTCAATAAACTACTTTTTAGGGTTCCGTACCCAAAGGGTGCCAATGGGACCCTATTACTAAGCCTCCGCTGTCCGTCCGTCCGTCCGTCTGTCAGCGGGCTATATCTCGTAAACCGCAATAGATAAACAATTGAAATTTTCACATATTGTGTTTTTTATAGCCGCTATAACAACAAATAATAAAAATAAAATTAAATTGAAAAATAAAGGGGGCTCCCATACATGGAAAAGGAGTCGAGATAAAATTTTATTTTTTTACCCCGGCATGTGGGGTGTCATTGTCTAGAGCTCATTAACTGGAGTTCAAATCTATATTTTTTAGGGTTCCGTACCCAAAGGGTGCCAACGGGACCCTATTAATAAGCCTCCGCTGTCCGTCCATCCGTCTGTCCGTCTGTCAGCGGGCTATATCTCGTAAACCACAATAGATAGACAGTTGAAATTTTCACATATTGTGTATTTTTATTGCTGCTATAACAAATAATAAAAATTAAATTAAATGGAAAAAAAGGGGGTTCCCATACATGGAAAAGGAGTCGAAATAAAATTTTATTTTATTTTACCCTGGCATGTGGGGTATCATTGTCTAGAACTCATTAATTAGAGTTCAAATATATATTTTTTTATTTTTTAGCTACAAAAATGAAGAAATGAGGGCTGTCAAAGTTTTCGGTTTTATACCAATTTTGTTAGGGGGTCTATCTCAAAAGTAGCCTAAGTATGTCACACTCTCTAACATTTCTGCGGTGGTGTCGTGTGATGCGGGTTGTTACGTTCCCTAAAATATGGTAGAGCGAAGCAATGGCTGGGTCATGCGTCATGCTCGTGAACGGGTGCCACCAGCGGCAATGGGGCTACTTTCTGCCCCTCTTGACATGTGTTGAATTATAATTAGAAATAATTACGTATGCTTTTGTGGAACTTCCCCTCATTGTGGAAACTCTGCATACATAGAATAATATCTATTAAGTATATTGTAAAAGTATTTTGAAAAGAGGAACTGCCGAGTTTCTTGCTGGTTCTTCTCGGCAGGAACGGCATTCCGAACCTGTCGTAGACTCATTGACGATTCAAAAGTACTTGTAAAAGTTTATTTGAATAAAAACATATCTATTCTATTCTATTCTAAAAACTAAACTAGTTAGGAATTTGAAATTTTGGTATATTATGTACTATATAGTGTATTTAAACAACAAATACTGAAAACACCGATTTATTATGCGGTTGGTAAGTTGTGACCAAAACAAACGAGCATTTTTTCCCCATATACTAATTTAGTACTTTCTAAGAACTAAGATATCTAAATATGTATCTACTTTAAAAAAATGATTTGGTCTTATGTACGGAACCCTAAAAGAGCGAAGCCCGACTCGCACTTGGCCTATTTTTACAATTTATAGATGTTTCAGCTCCCATCACTATTTTGCAACGTTTTGTACCCTAAAATCAGTGCGTTGCGAGGTTTAAACTGCCTCTTTTCTAATTTTGCTTATAACTTCTAATATAAAAGACAGATCCCCAAACTGTGCCAATTGTGAATACTTTATTTTATGACCTAACAGTATTTTAGAACTAAAAACTGTTATACTAAGTCGTCAAGGTTTAAATTCAACTTTTATCAGTTAAGTCTTACGGGGCAAGATAGAGCCCGTAACGCACCAGGGGGAAGTTCTAAAAAATCGTCAACGCAGCGAACGTGTTAAAACAGGTGCCAATTTTTAGTTCGCTGGGATATGAAGTCATTTAGAAATGTCTGTCAAGAATACCTGGCCTAGATATTTATGTAGGTACGCAGGTACATTTCAGTGTGGTATCAAAGTTCGGTTGGCACGCAGCGTCGACGATGCCCGCATAATGGCACACATAGCTGTGTGACAACATCGGTCCATATTATATGTAGACACCTAAAAAATATTATACATTTCTTACCCATTTTCAGCTTAATTTCATTCAATGTTGTTTATATCAAGATGTATATATATGACTACACACCAACATTATAAATTCATACGAAAGTATGTTTGAAAGTGGGTTTCAATCACACCGCAACCAAAGTGACTATATGACTAGTCATAGGTCAAAACTCTAAAAAGATTATGTATCAGGTGAGAACGCAGTCAATGACTAGGTATCTTGTCATCGAATAAAAAACAAATAATTCCTACAGGATTTTCAAAAATCTTACTCCTAGCGAACGAAGTCACTTGCAATAGCTAGTTTAATTTAATGTATACCCTCCAACTAAGTATACACTCTAAGATGAGAGAACTGAATAATTTTAGTATTGAGTTTTTCGCGGTAGGCACAGTGGCCTATGGTATGTGTAGTGGTATGGCTACTTTTTTTTAATTTATTCAGTTTTTCGCTAAATATCTACATAACACGCCTTTTTCCAACGTTGCCTAGTAATAAACATGTAAGAATCAAACTGAATCTAACCTCTAGCTATAATATGAAGGCACGCTGCGATGCGGGCGCGCGACGGGCGTACCGCGTAGGCTCGCAGGCTGCAGGCAGCGCGTAATGTAGGCATTTTATGTTAATTAACAACGATATCGAGGAGTCTATTTCATTCCTCGGGATATCTGCACTTGTCCTACATTCCAGCCGCTTAGGAATTTCCGAAATTGATAATAAATTCTTAACGTACCTATATTTTTATGAAGTAATTGTTACTGTAGAAACTTGAATGGTAAATAAAATTAGGTTAAATACAAGATACGCCGAATCGTATTAAAATTTTAGATTGTATAGATTATATGTGAATGAATGTTGGTAAGGTCCACGGAAGGTTTTAATACTTAATAAAAAAAAAAAAAACAACAAGAATAGTTGGCGGTACGAAGTTCGCGGTGTCAGCTAGTATAATATAAATATTGTGTATATGCTAAGCAACCTACAACATTAGAATGTAGACGTATATCTGTTTTTAACCCAAAATTATTCAAAATTTTTTGTCATTTACGTTTTGTTTATGTTATAATATCACCAGTAACAAGGTAATACTTCAAATAAATCTTAGACTTTGAAGAAAAAAATAAAAAAAAAATTAATTTCTTGGAATACTAGTAGATACTAGGTAGTGCTGATTTTCAATCATCAAGCTCACTCAGCATCAGACTAAGAGATCGACTTGATTAAGTAGGTATCCAGTGACAATATAGCATACCATACCGTACGTTTAGTATCCCAGTAAAGGCTTCAGCAAGATTTTTAAAAACTTAGAGACTTCTAGACGATAAGTCGCGGCAAAAGTTAGTATGATTTTATTATCTTTTTTGATGTTTGGAAATATCTATGTGAGCAGTGCGTAATGTTGTTTGTGTGTCAGCGAAGCATTTTATTGTGCGGATTGCACTGAGTGCGTTTTGTACTTAAGTGCTTACGTTACATGTGTTTTACAGTCTTGAGGCTAGATAAGTAATGGCATAGCCTTAAAATCATCATTTATTTACTAAGTATGTATCTACACACTTTGCTTGTTAAATGCTTAGAAATTAATTTGATGCCCGTAAGTTATCTATGCTCTTTAAAGAAAAAAAACTTTTTTGGTTAATAAGTACGACCTATGTTTTTTTTTTATATGAATAGCGATCAAGCAGGCGGGTCACCTAATGACGGCTGCCCGCGATTTCTTCCGTGTGGAGATAGGTTTTAAAATCCCGTAGAAACTATTTTGCTTTTCATTGATTTAAAGACACTTTCCAGGTCCTTAAAGTCCGTGCAAAAAATCATGTCAGTCGGTTGCTCCCCTGCTGCATGGTTTTATTACACTTAGAATACACATACTATAATATTAGTAGGGATAAGTAAGATAACGATTTTGATTTACTTAAAGCCATTGATTTATGAAAACACTACGCACCTACATCAACTTTTACTAGATTGTCATCATGCTGCAGAGGTACTGGGCTACATACGCGTACAAGTGAATATCTTTCCTTATCGTAATTTATTTCGAAACTCTTTCGTCTCCTGCCGCCCTGGTACCCGGCGGCCGCGAGTGCAGGCACCAGGCAGCCGCGACCGTGGCGCGGCCGTCGACCTTGGCAGAAAACCGTGTCAGGGAAATGCTTTCCTCCTTGTTTGCGCTGCGCACGACGTGCCTGGGGCTCTACTTTATTTTTTAAAATAATTTTTGGAGGAGAGAAAAAACTTTTTACAATCACATAGGTTCCTAATGCTGATGGCCGATGGATGGATGGATAGGCTGATGGTTGTTGGGCTCCCAAGGTACGTAACCTTTCAGTATATTAAAATTATCACAGTTTCAAAATAAAATGTTAGTTTGTAAATGGTTTGAAATTGGTTTACAGGTAATGTTATTGCGATACGGTTCACCATATCTGAGTGTAAATACATACATGGAACAAATCAAAGGCTAGCTACCAAAAGAGCCTCGCTGACAGCTCACTCGCGGGATGCACGTAGACGCGCTGTCGTCAGCAGACGTCCGGCGCCGTACAAGGCGACGCGTGCCCAAATAGAGCCTACGCCGTGCGGGCGCACCGCGTCGCGCGCGGAATACTAAACACCTCGCGCCTCGCCGCTCAATCGATACCCAACAGATCCTCCCGACGGTGTTCGGGCGTCGAGCCGCTTTGCAGCCACCTACAGGAGCTCCCGACTAAATACTAAACACCTCGCGCCTCGCCGCTCAATCGATACCCAACAGATCCTCCCGACGGTGTTCGGGCGTCGAGCCGCTTTGCAGCCACCTACAGGAGCTCCCGACTAAATACTAAACACCTCGCGCCTCGCCGCTCAATCGATACCCAACAGATCCTCCCGACGGTGTTCGGGCGTCGAGCCGCTTTGCAGCCACCTACAGGAGCTCCCGACTAAATACTAAACACCTCACGCCTCGCCGCTCAATCGATACCCAACAGATCCTCCCGACGGTGTTCGGGCGTCGAGCCGCTTTGCAGCCACCTACAGGAGCTCCCGACTAAATACTAAACACCTCGCGCCTCGCCGCTCAATCGATACCCAACAGATCCTCCCGACGGTGTTCGGGCGTCGAGCCGCTTTGCAGCCACCTACAGGAGCTCCCGACTAAATACTAAACACCTCGCGCCTCGCCGCTCAATCGATACCCAACAGATCCTCCCGACGGTGTTCGGGCGTCGAGCCGCTTTGCAGCCACCTACAGGAGCTCCCGACTAAATACTAAACACCTCGCGCCTCGCCGCTCAATCGATACCCAACAGATCCTCCCGACGGTGTTCGGGCGTCGAGCCGCTTTGCAGCCACCTACAGGAGCTCCCGACTAAATACTAAACACCTCGCGCCTCGCCGCTCAATCGATACCCAACAGATCCTCCCGACGGTGTTCGGGCGTCGAGCCGCTTTGCAGCCACCTACAGGAGCTCCCGACTAAATACTAAACACCTCGCGCCTCGCCGCTCAATCGATACACAACTCACACCGCTATTGAGTCAGAGGATACTATGCAAAACTCTCGCATTTTCATGATTTTTTCCATCAAATTTAAAGCGAGTGATATTGAATTGCTACACCTACAACCTACATAACTCGGAAAACTCCTGATCAGATTTTAAATGCCAAAGCCAAAATTCTTTACAAATATCAAAAAATAATTACAAAACTTTAATATAACTCAGGTGGAGTTAGTTTAAGGTTCTCTAATAAACATCTCTACATCTCTATCGGAAAATTTTAAAAATATTACCTACTAACAAACAATTAATAGCATAGCAAAAAATATATAATATTCATTTAACAAATAGAAAAAAATAAAACTTACAATAAAATAACTGTGACAGCATCGTAATCGGTTGTTAATTTATATCACGGCGCTGGTGACATTTATGAAGACTAGCAGTTAAACATTGCGACTAATGTTACCAGAGCTTTGAATTTGTGTGGACTTGATGCAAGATTACAAAATTTAATATTTTATCGGAGACAAATAATAATATAATTTATAATAAAATACAATCACATTACTTTCTGTAAAGTTATACAAGTAAGTATAAAAATTGTATGCATTTATAATTTTGAGCGCTTATTTGACTATCTCCAAGTTAACTTTAAGCGACGAATAAAGACGTGTTGACATATTGCCAAAACAAAAAACGCGTGTGTGTCAGCTCCGACGCACGACTGGAGTTTACTTCTTACAACGTCGTAATGCATTCGCGGCGCTCGCTGCGCCGCTCGGACCCGATCGGTACGCGCTCGGCTTCCCGAAGCGAAAGCTCTTTCGCATTCGACTACTCAAGCGAAAACCAACCTTATTTACTCAACATTAGGGTAGAAATTTGCATCGTTGTGAAAAACGTAACGCGGCAACTCAAGCGAAAACCAACCTTATTTACTCAACGTTAGGGTAGAAATTTGCATCGTTGTGAAAAACGTAACGAGGTCATTCATAAGTAGATTTTACTACTCGAATTTTTCTCATACCGGGCGCCTAAAATCGATTCTTAAGGAGTAAACTCCAAAAATCGTAAAACGTCAAGCTGATTACATATTACGATACAGATTTAATTATAACTTTAAATATACTAAGTAATTTACCGACAAAACAATAGCTTCATGGTGCCTCTAACGACGATGAATATAAATTAAATAATGTGTATAAAATACTGATCTTAATGGGTCGCAACTCGCATAATTAATATAACATAATCGAACAGCGGCGATAACGATCTGTGCTCTTAGAGTTTCATCAGTTTATTGCGATACCTACTGTAGTAATGGACATTTCGGCTAGAATCAATTTTTTATATTTATATTATTGCTTCAATAAAGCGTAAAGTTCAATAATTAGCTTTGTACACACGTTAGTTTTTGTTCTACAACCTTTAGATGAATTTATTTCTAATCGAATTTGGACGAAATTTGATTTTATTCCATCTAATGTTACGTTCTATAAAAAAAAAATTAAGTGGCACTCGGGAACTGCCGTGCGGTAAAGCTATTGCATAGCATTTTTATCAACTTATGCAATTACTAGCTCATGCCCGCGACTTCGTCTGCGTGAATTTAGTTTTTAAAATGCCTCGGGATCTCTTTGATTTTGCGGGATAAAAAGTAGCCTGTCACTCTCCAGGTCAACTATAGGTATCCTTGCAAAAAATCACGTCGATCCGTAGCTCTGTTCGGGCGTGATTGAAGGAGAAACCATCACACTTTCGCATTTATAATATTTCACATATAAGTTGCAAGTGCATATAGTTGACTTGGTTTTTTACACAGGTAATGTTGGACCTGGAAAATAACACAGGCTACTTTTTGTCCCGGGAACATACATTTAAACGACCGCGCCACTACAAAGTATATAATTTATTGTTGATTTTTCGATAAAATTTAAATGGGACCACTTGGGACCCTTTGAAACAAAAAAGAATTTTCCAAATCGGTTCAGGTGTCGTCGAGTAATCGGTGAACATACATAAAAAAGATTCCGTTAAATTGAGATCCTCATCCTTTTTTGAAGTCGGTTAAAATAATAATAAAAATTAGTTTAAATTCAACGAAGTTATGGAGTAAAACAGTCAAAATAGTTCAACCCCTATCTCAGAGAACATACATCCATCCATCCATACATCCCTATACTACATCTACACAAACATACATCCGTATACAATATACGCCCATCCTCACAAACTTAACACTAACTTAACAACATTAATAATATTAGTGGGATAAGTAGGATCGAATATAGTTAATGTAGTTTTTGGAGGGGAGGATACAATCATACATACATACATACATACATACATGCATACACACATAGATATATACATACATGCATGCGTACATACATACATACATACATACATACAATATACATACATACATACACACACATACATGCATGAATACATATATACATACATACACGCATTCATACATGCATGCATACATACATACATGCATACTTGCATACATACATACATACACACACACACATACATACATACATACATACACACATACATACATACATACACGCATACATACATGCATGCATACATACAAACATGCATACATGCATACTTGCATACACACATACATACATACATACATGTATGCATGCATGCATATTACCTCATAATTTGGGATAAATATGTGAAAAGTAGGGAGCAGGTATCCCGCGGGAACTGTTTGTTTTCCCGGGATAAAAAGTAGCCGTTGTTACATTTCAGTTCCTCAACTATGCCTATCCCAAAAATCACGTCAATATGTAACTCCCTTGGCACATAATTAAAGGATAAAAATGTGAAAGTACCATACGAGTATCCCGCGGGAACTGTTTCTTTTACCGGGATAAAAAATAGCCTTTTCACTTTTCAGGTCCTCAACTATGCCTATCAAAAAAACCATGTCAATCTGTAACTCCGTTGGCGCATATTGAATGATTAATATGTGAAAAGTAGCATACGAATATCCCGCGGGAAGTGTTTGTTTTCCCGGGATAAAAGTAGCCTTTTCTCTTTTCAGGTCCTCAAATATACTCATACAAAAAACCACGTCAATCTGTAACTCCATTGGCGCAAAATTGAAGGATAAATATGTGAAAAGTAGAATACTAATATCCTGCAGGAACTGTTGTTTTCCCGGGATATAAAGTAGCCTTTGTCACTTTTCAGGCCCTTAACTTTACCTATACAAAAAAAACACGTTAATATACAACTCCATTGCGCGAATTTTGAAGGACAAATGCGTAAAAAATAGCGATGCTATCCCGCAGGAACTGTTTGCTTTTCCGGGATAAAAAGTAGCCTATGTGCTATTCCAGACTATAATCTATGTCTGTGCCAAATTTCAGCAAAATCGGTTCATTAGTTGTCGCGTTAAAGAGTAACAAACATCCATCCATCCATCCATCCATCCATCCATCCATCCATCCAAACATCCATACATCCATCCTCACAAACTTTCGCATTTATAATATTAATAGGATAATATTTTTTATGCAATTATAATTTAATATTTTTATTTGCATAATAAAAATTATGCAAAAATATAATTAAAAAACAAACAAACAAGAAAAGCACACTGTCACTACGTCGCGAGTGAGATTCGAACCTGCGACATCATACACCATACGGTAAAGAAAGCGGCCGCTCGCCCACTGCGCCAAACAGAGCTATTTGTGAACCTCTAAAATGTTGAACGCTTACTGAACGACGGTGTTAGGTTTATTTTCGTTACGGAATTTCTTGATTCGGTCGCCGCGCTCAAACTGTTTGTCCTAGTTCAAAGCCCGCGATAAAAGCTATGCAATAGCTTAATAATAACTATGGATGATGTAAAAACAACAGCTGTGAAACCCCTGTTATCTTAGTCAAAAGGAAATTACTTCAAGCAGTTCCTTCGCAAAGAGGAAAGCTTAAAGTCACTTTCGCTTCAATTACTTCCGCTTATCAGTTTTTAAATATTTTGCTTATTTGTCTCCTAATGTCGATGAAAAAAATTTAAAGTGAAAACGTAACACATTCGAGTAGTTTTATAAAAGTGCACTAATTAAAAGTGAAGAAATAGTTATCTATCCTTAATAGTTAAGCCTTTTTAGATCCAGACGTGTCATGTGTAGCGAGCGAAGTAACGGGTGTAGTAACTCCGCAACAAACAGCATATTTTTTGGCTCAGCACACTTCACAAACTAACAAGTTGCATTATCTATGTAGTTGATAAGATAAATAAACTGCCTGCATTATTTATATTCTCCTTATAAGTCCACCTCGAGATGTTAGTCGTGTGATATATTTGATATCGAGGAATGTAGTCCGCAATCTCAATAAAATATTGTAAATGTTGTAAATACCGCCACTCTTAAAAACAGTGGCAAAAAATTAGTGTAAACTACACTAATTCAAATTAATTCAATATTTACGGTCGCAGTATGTCGGAAATTTGATATTAATATGAAATCTCCTAAAACGAACCATACCGTATAGCATAACGCTATGCGGATGCCGTTTTTAACGTTCATTGAGGATATACTTTCATAATGTTTAATAGGATTTTTGTAGTAATTAATATTAATTTTATAACCAAAATAATAATATTTGGTCATAAACATAATATTAAGCGTATTAGGTATACCACACGTAAAGTGTGATAACTTCAGTGATCATAAGTCAAGTTTTTATACCCACTGTGATAATATTATGTAATACTAGCTGATGCCCGCGACTTTATCCGCGTGGATTTAGTTTTTAAAGTCCCTCGAGAACTCCTTGATTTTCCGGGATAAAAAGTAGCCTAGATGTTGACCCGAGTAATAAGCTACCACGGTATAAAATTTTGTAGAAATCTGTGCGGTAGTTTTTACGTGAAAGAAGGACAAACAAACAGACAGACAAACAGACAAAAAAAATTTAGCTTCTGTTTTGATATCTGTATCTTGAACACAATTAGAAGCAAAAACCCTTTTTTGAATCTATTGCATGTACAGAATTGGTTTCGTTTCTGTTTTATGATATGTATAGATTCAAAGGAAATATTGAACTATATGGAAAATGGATGGTTAAATAAGTTTTGAAACTGCATTAAAAATATTGTTGAACTAAAGTCTATTCTATATGTTGGATAGGTGACTTCGAGATAATCACTATTATCGTTCAGCCCGCCTAGCATGCACGTCGAAGTAATATTTCGCGCGAAGAGAGAGAGAGATATTGTCGATGTAGACTAATTTCTCGTTCGACGAATCCATGTGTGCAACCATGTTAGTGTCGATAGAGATATTATAGAGATAATACGAGAAAAGGCGTCGACAAAATTTTCTCGCGCGTGCATGCTAGGCGTGCAGGTGTAATAGCGGGCAATAACAGATATAAAATAAGCTAAAACCTCATTCAAGTCACAACAAAGGACGCCTTATTAATAAGACTCGAGGCTTTGAGTGTTTGATAGAAATATAATTTTTTCATCACATTCCCGCCGCTGTTTCGCATAAGGGTCCTCACAAACTTGACGCAAGGACAGGAGGTGCGATTGTCTAAAAATTGCCGATCAAAATCTTATTCTTAAAGACTTTGACCTCGGACATTAAAGATTTTTGAAGTTGTTACTTTTAAAAGACAAAGATCACTTCTGACACCATGTTTAATATTTAACTGGGTTCGATAATAATTAATACTCGGTTGGATGGACAAAGCACTTTTATATTACTTTAAATAAAGATTCTTAAGACAATAGCCAGACATTAACTATGTACGTGGAGGTTAGGATGACAATGTGATGACAGTGACGTTTACCTCGACATAGACTAAGTACTACTCATAACAATTTTATGGCGTTAGCGTCAAAGTAAAATATTCCTTGATTCAAAGTCACAAATTCAGTACAACCGATTCAAACATGGAGCGTTATGGAGCGTATCGTACATACCTAAACGTATGAGAATGCATACACAAAATTGAGCTCTTATTTAATGCTGTTATGGTTTATTTTACTTTGACGCTAATGCCATGAAATGAATAAGATTTTGATCTGCAACTTTTAGACAATCGGGTGGGCAGAAAGTATTTATCAACAGACGTAATATTTAACGTCTTCAAAACAACTTTGTGTAATGTATCGCACATCTGGACCTCGTATGTCCTTTATTAATCCCTTCCGAATAATTATTATAAATACGAAAGCATGTTTGTTTATTGGTTTGTCCTTCTATCACCCAGAAACTTAGCAACAGGATTTTTGCATGATTATAGTTGAGGGTTTTTAGAGTGATATAGGCTTCCCTTTATGCCGGAAATACAGAGCATTACCGCGGGATTTTTTATAAAGAGAATAATAAAATATAGAGCCTCAATAGCACAACGGTTAAAGGTGCGGACTGAAAACTGAAAGGTCGCAGGTTCGAATCCCACCCGTTGCACTATTGTCGTACCCTCTCCTAGCACAAGCTTTCCGCTTAGTTGGATGGGATAGGAGGATATTAGTCAACTTCAATTTGACTAATATTCTTTTATAAAAAAAAATTAAGTGGCACTCGGGGACTGCCGCGGTAAAGCTATTGCATAGCATTTTTTATCAACTTATGCAATTATAATATTTATGCAATATTTTTTTTTGCATGATAAAAATTATGCAAAAGAAAATTAAATAACAAACAAACAAGAAAAGCGAACTGTCACTACTTCGCGAGTGAGATTTGAACCTGCGACATCATAGATAGAAAGCGGGAGCTCGCCCACTGAGCCAAATAGAGCTACTTGAGAACCTCTAAAATGTTGAACGCTTACTGAACGACGGTGTTAGTTCTAGTAGTGTTTTTTCGTTACGGAATTTCTTGATTCGGTCGCCGCGCTCAAACTGTTTGTCCTAGTTCAAAGCCCGCGATAAAAGCTATGCAATGGCTTAAAAAACCTAACACCTAACGAATTCGAGGGCAAATGATAGAAATACATGGGTTGGGCCTATCTGTGGTTTGTAGACGGCCTAAGTGATCGGCAGTGCGGTCACGTAGGGCGCGTAAGTAATCACAAGTATATCTAGCTACCGGAGTTGCAGCCTCCGCCGCCGGGCTGTTTGCACTTACTCGCACACACTCGCACACACTCGCACGAACACGCGAGAGAACACCGCGGTCATGTTATCCTAATCACTAATCAGAGCTTCGGTTACTTAAGGAAATAATAAAAAGCATATAAAATTAGGTAATCGTTAGCTGGACCGCTTACGACTTACGAGTAAAAATATGCATCAGCATCAACAACCCATTAATGTCTCACTACTGAGCGCATGTCTCCTTTTAGAGAAGGGTTATGTAGGCCATAGTCCACCACGCTAGCCCAATGCGAATTGGCGGACTTCACACAATTTCAATTTCATCATCGCCTAGTAACGTTTAACCGAGGAATAAATTTTACGTTTTGATAAATATTATATTCACCTGCACACCTGAGAGTTCTCCATAATGTTCCCAAAGGTCTGCCAATTCAAATTCAAATGATTTATTTGAAGTTAATGGGTTGATGATGATGATGATGATGATATATTTTCAATACAAAAACTGTCAGAACGCCAAAGTTCCTAGGTTAAAAGCTGTTAAAAGTAACTAACTCGACTATGGTGGATATAATCAGTAAGTAATCGGCTGTAAGAAACTAGTACTTGCATTTATTTTGATTGGTGGATATTACAACTCCTTGAATATGCTAAGTCAATCTTTTCTTCAGCCTTTACAAATAATAACGCATTAGATAGATATTTCGCAAATAAGGCCGAACAAATTTTTGTTCGTGTAAACCATTGAACCTACATTAATTAAGGAATATTTTTTATAAATATTAACTCAGTACAAGTATAAATATACTAGAACTACCGTTCTTTGTTTCCGGTAATCATAAAATCAT
Source organism: Oeneis ivallda (assembly GCA_029955525.1). Lineage (NCBI taxonomy): Eukaryota > Metazoa > Arthropoda > Insecta > Lepidoptera > Nymphalidae > Oeneis > Oeneis ivallda. The sequence goes on along the minus strand of JARPMR010000011.1, from coordinate 5,803,085 downwards.
ACAAAAAATATAGAATTTTTACGGCGTAAACTATTTTAACTTTTAATTATAAGTGACTAAAGTGTAAGCACAGTCACTCACGCCAGTTGCTGTAAAACTTTTTTGTAACAGTTGTTTTTTGTTACGGTCATTAAAGCTGTCTTGAGAATTCTATATTTCTTAATTAAAGCTCATCTATTTCTCAATAAATTGGCTGCCTTGCTAATCGCTTCGTAAGTTTCGCAGTAGAATGTCTACTGAAAATCGAATTGACTGTACGATTAAAACTTAGCACTCAACTTCTTGTAAGACTGGACCTTCTTAGTAACTTTATATTTATGTTGCAGTCAAGTGCTCTCCTATAGTAATACAAGCTTTTGCCCGCGACTTTGCGTGGAGTTAGGTTTTTAAAAATCTCATAGGATCATTTTTAGGGTTCCGTACCCAAAGGGTACCAACGGGACCCTATTACTAAGCCTACGCTGTCCGTCCGTCCGTCCGTCCGTCCGTCCGTCCGTCCGTCCGTCCGTCTGTCAGCGGGCTGTATCTCGTAAACCGTAATAGATAGACAGATGAAATTTTCACATATTATGTATTTCTATTGCCGCTATAACAACAAATAATAAAAATTAAATTAAATTAAAAAAATTAAATTAAAATGGGTAGGTGGGTAGATGGAAATCTTTTAATTTAATTTTTTTTAACGGAACCCTAAAAGAGCGAGGCCCGACTCGCACTTGTCCGATTTTTTTCGGGAACTTACTCTACGCCATTTTCCAGGTTTCCGTCTATCCTACGCAAAATATTACGTCGGCCTGTTTTTCTGTTGCTGTGTAATTGAAGGATAAACCAACAAACGAAGTATTTCTCATTTAACGATTTACAAAACCTAAAAAATCGTGAAATACTAGGTAAAAAGTTACCATGTAGGCCAAGGAAAAACAAAACTTTTCAAGAGATTTTTATTTAAACAATTTTGTTTTTTCGCCTGTTTCTATTTAGTACTTACTGTAAGCTTTGAGCATTTAACCAACTTAAGGAGTATAATTAATTATGTGTAAATATTGGTGCCTAAGTTAAGTCTACTACCATAAACATTAAACATAGTAGATATGAGACCCTTCCTTACTATACGGTACTGCCGCAGGTAATACATACTATGTTTAGGTGTGGTAGGTACCTACTCAGAAAGACAATGCCAGCAAATAGAGCACTCATGTGAAACGCAGGTGCAGTGAAAATGTCCGCATCGGGCACAGGGCGGCCGGCGCGGTGAAACCCGGCCGAGAGACGCGCACCCGGATGTGCGGATCGCGTCGCCGTTGCGTATGTGCGGCCCGTCGCTGGTAGAAAGTGTCGTGGCGCGCGTTTAGTGTTCGCGACACGACTACGACGAGAGGTCTTGTAGTCCAGTGACCACTTAGTACAGTACCCGGCGATATATATTGCACATCGGCCTTTGGAATAAAACGCTATTCTATTCTATTGCAAGGAAGCTAGCAAGAAATTCACGTAGTAATTACTGAAACCTCTTCACAATCGGCGAGCACATCACGTAACATATATAAAAAAATGTAGTCGAACTGTGAATAGAATAGAATAGCGTTTTATTCCAAAGGCCGATGTGCAATATATATCGCCGGGTACTGTAGGCATAATGTTCATAATATAAAAAAATATTTTTAAACAACCGACTTCAAACTCCCGCTTTACTACACTAACACACACACTATACAAAGTATTTAATTTATTGTTGATATTTTAAAAACCACTCGACCGATTTCGATAAAATTTATATGGGACCAATTGGGAAGTATGCCCTTTGAAACCAAAAAAGAATTTTTCAAATCGGTCCACACGTATTTGAGTAATCGGTGACCATGCATAAAAAAAAAGGTTTCCGACGAATTGAGAACCTCCTCCTTTTTTGAAATCGGTTAATAACAGCTTTAACTTAGCCACAAGATAATATAAAAAACTTATTACAAAGTAAATAGCTACATAATAATATTGTAAAATGATTATTTTGAAAAGAGCAACTGCTGAGTTTCTTGTCGGCTCTTCTCAGCAGAATCCGCTTTCCGAAGCGGTGGTAGAGTCATGACGTGTCATAAGAGCCACAGGTTGGCCTCCGTGAAATAAATAATTTTGAATTTGAATTTAACTATTGTAAATCGTTTGTCCATCCGTGTCGACTCCGTGCGGCTTTAAACAGGCGGCGAGTCCGCGCCGCGCCGCGTTGTATATTACCATCGCGGGACGTGGCCGATGCCATCGAATACCTAATTATGTCTGATTTCTACACTCCAGCATGCCTAGCATGCACGCGCGAGAAAATTTTGTCAACGCCTTTATCGTATTATCTCTATATCTCTATCGACACTAACATGGTTGCACACGGATTCGTCGAACGAGAAATTAGTCTAAATCGACAATATCTCTATCTCTCTTCGCGCGAGATATCACTTCGACGTGCATGCTAGGCGGACCGGACACGGAGCTGTGGCCCATGATGTAGAGCCTCCTCGCAAGCGAGCCAATACGAAATATACAAGCTGAATTAATGGATAAAAAAAGGAAAATATTTTTATCAGTATCAGCAGTGTTGTTCTGGTCTTAGCCTTTAGTAAAATTAGACTAGATTACTTTAATTCCTAGTAAAATTAGATAAATAGTAATATGTTTCTCATAAACAAACATTATAGCTTTAACAATAATTGTCACTTGCTCCTGGAATATAAGGTTAATTTATAAATAACATTTGGTAGAACTTTTTACCGGTTAGAATTGAATGAGGAAAGTGATCTTCAAAAAGACGTCATTCGATTTCTATAATTGATTTAGATTCTTGGCACATCGTCTCTTTTGCATCAGAATGCCTACATCTTAAGCACTTTGTTTTACATCATTAAATTATTGTTGCTATGATATTGGTAGTTGCTCTTTACCAAGAGTACTAAGTACTAAGTAGGTAGCGTATAGCATGGCAGATAGTGGAGCTTTAATTCGTGTAGGTATATAAAACAATGTTTCAACAATCTAGTGGTTAAGTATAGTTACTTATTCTATTGATAATTACCCGGAGCGTATACAGTCAGCGTGTAAGTAGGTAATGCATTTCCTTTAAACAACAAACACATTTTGCGCGCGGGCAATGCGTCTTAGGTAATGTGCAGGATACGTGCCGCTAATGGTAACGACCATTCCATTCCATTCATTGCTCAGCTCACTGGCGTCGCTCGTCGCCGCTTGTCGAACAAATCGAGCCAAGAGCGAAAACGAAACGGGGACGAGAAACGTCAAAACGCTCAACGCTTTGTCTTGAGAAACTAAGCTAAATAGGATCTACAGACGTGCCGACCAACTCCAACATGGTCTTGAGCACAAATCTCAACGGCCGAGTAGTTTTTGGAACGTAGTTCCTTATCGCGCTGTGCGGAACTCGGAAGGGGCTAGACGGATCGACACTTTTTGAAACCGACACTTGTTTGAAGGCATTGTGTTCGGTAACAATAAGTTATAAGTTAAATAACTTATAAGATAAAAAAAATTAGGGAAAAATTCCACATGTAGAAATTATTTAAAATAAAATTGAAAATAGAAAATTCGATCTGTCGAGCTGGGATTCGAACCATCGACCTTTGGCTGTTAGACGACTGCAGAAGCCACAAGGCTACGGAGACCCTTTATTGTACCGCGAAAATACCGAACACAATGCCAAATTAATTAATGGAAAGGAACTACGTTCCATCCGGGTGTCCCTTGACACCTCTCAAGTTTTTCATTTTCAGGACTCGATGAGCTAGTAACTAGTTTTCCTGTGGAGGTCCTCATTTCTGATTTGGTTATGCAACGATAACCCGAGTAGAGTTCTCCCTATCGTCCGCTGCAATTGCAATGCCCGCTTTATTACTGTTCGAAGAACTTCAATCTTAACACTGATAGTATAGAATTCAATTGTCCACACCATAAGATCTTTTACCTTTAGTAAGAAGACTTGCATACCAGGGGGAATAATTTTCAGAATAAGTTGTAATGTTGTATAACTATTATTTTGCTGATTGGAACCTTTTAGGTGAGCAAGTGTTGGCACGTCTGTTAAAACTTATTGTCTGAAACTAAACAAAAGATGAGACGTTCGCTAAAAAGAGGCGAGTTACGAGACGTGCTTGCAAAAACCTTCAGTGGACGCGATCACTCAAAACCGAGTAGGTACGCAGCCAGGAGTTGGCTAAAGGCCTGGGCGCACAAGGTAAGTTACGGCGTTTTTACTGAAGGTTGTCACCCGTCAAAGAGTCGTCGGGCTCATGATGGGCTGCCATCGATGGACGCCTGCCAACCTCCTCCCAAAACCAACAACGTCTTAAGATCTTCACCCGTCAGAGAAGTTTCTACTTTATTTCAATCGACTAAAGTTGGTATTGGTATAATTACAGTGTGGAGTTATACATTCTGGGTTTAGGCAGAGGCAGTGGTAGTGTTTTTTGCCCTCGACGACCTGGCGGGCGCAACGGAACTGACTGGCCTATTGTATGTTAATACTCGGCCGGATTTTGTTCGGGCTCAATTATATTATGAAGCTTAACCACACGACGAAAGTCAAAAGTCACCCGGGTGTCTTTGTTGGTGTACGGCGCGTGTGTCGCCCCCGCCCCCCGCACCTCATCCCCGCGGACCTTGCACGGAGCCCTCCATGAATCGACGCATACACTAGTGTTAATACTTGCAACTCCAGGCACACGGTGTTCGATCATCATCAACAGCCTCTGCCATCTGTTCTCTTCCCGGGCAAATGCCTCCTCTTATTTGATACCTTCGATGGAAGTAAAACCGCCACGTTGCATAATATTGTTCAATCTTTGCCTATGTGTTGGTGGGTAGATCTTAAGAAATGGTTGTAAATATCTACGTACGTGTCACCACACGAGTAAAATGTGGTGTCACCGACCACCGTTTTGGAATCTACCTACATCACGCGGTAACAGGCGCCTACGCAGGCGCGCCGCCCCACCGCTCTATTGCGATTTGCGTCGCTACCGTTGTACGAAGCGGACGTCTGTCGACGCGGTCGCGAAATTCCACGTGGAACGTTTTCACGAAAGGAATCATCAATCGGTTGATGCCGCGCACTCATCCTGTCAGTCCTTGTCTTGCTGCCGTGTTCCTGAGAGCTCGCTGGAAGGTCTACGCCGTGCGTAGTCAACATTCCACAACGGTTCCTTGTTTACTACGGAACCATAAAAATGGAACCCTTATGGTGCGACTTTCTCCGTCCTCCATCTTTCCGTCTGTCACAGTCGATTATTTTAGTATTTAACTATTACAGCTATCGACATGAAATTTTGAATAGTTGTATATAATAGACTTCATAAGTAAGATAACTATACCAAATGGGGTGTCATGTGAAAGGGCTTTATCTGTACATTCTAAAACAGATTTTTATTTATTTTTATACTTATTAGTTTTTGATTAATCGTGCAATATGTTGATGAAAAAGTAAAAATACCGGTCCCTCGAAACCGGAACTCGGAACCCTCGGTGCGCGAGTCTGACTCGCACTTGGCCGGTTTTTTTATTATTAAAAACTTTAAAAATCGATTACAATAATTCATTTTTTGCTGCTAAAATTAAGGTTATTTCCATGCAAAATTTAAATTACTTCTTAACTAAAAACTAGACTCGATTATTGCATCCTTCATTTGGCTTCTGACATTATAACAGAGATGATCCAAACAAGTAACACATCACTTAAAGAAATAAAATAAATAAATAAAAAAGCCTTTTATTTCTAATACGTTACAGAATTACAAGTAGATCTATTCGCATAAAGTAGTTACATTATTCTTTAATTTATTAATATAATCTTTTTAACTTTCACAATTTGATAAAATAAAGATTTAATAAATTAATATTACAAATTAGGTACATCATTCATGTCAATATTTAAAATAATAAAATATTCAGGTCAAATATACATTAATTAATAAAAAAAAACCTTAAATAGGTGAATTAAAAAAAATGCAGTTTGTTTATCTTATCTCGCCTATTGGGTACGTGAACTAGGGTCCCATATTTGCACTTGTACGTTGTCATACGAATTGAAAATAGCTATACTTAAGAAACTATAATCTCTTTTGTTGATAACTATCAAAGACAAATTTTGGTTTCCAATTCCGTAGATCTTGATTCGGTGTAGATACGGGTAGGTTCCGGTTGTCAGGCCTACGAGTTGGCCTGCATGATAAACATTTTTAATTTGAATATTATGTTGAATTATGAGTTTTTCTAACATCATCATATTATATAAGTGTAAATTAAAAGAAAAACATATTACAACGAATAAAAATAATGATAAAGCATTGATAAAGCTTATTTTTTCCTCGACGTGAAATAAGCCTCTTAAGTATCTTAGTTTTAGCTAGGGATAAATAAAACACAATCTATTCGCAGGTATTATTTATTTTTCAAACTTAGGTAACCATGCGGAACCCAGACAACCGATCTCTACCTGTTAAAAATCCACATCCTTGACATAGAAGTTGTTAATGGACATTATTAGTTAATAAATTATGCATACTGCCTAATTAATAAGCTTTTCAGACACATTGGCGGAATTTTATTGATTTTTTTGTGTCGAATAGAACGAATATCGATATATTATCTTAATCGAGTCGCGTTTATCTGGAGATCTGTCTGTTAATAATTACCTTTGTTATGATGGCACAGTGGCCTTGCCCCAAGATGGCCAGGTTCGACCAGCTGTGGAATTCTCTAAAATGATCAAGTCAGTGTATATCGCAGTCACCTATGATTGGCTGAATTTATGGGGTTTTTACTGCATAGCGTTTCAACCAATAACAAGAGTGTACTTACCAGCCAATCACTCACTAAAATCCTCTTTCAATATCTTCTTCTTCTTCTTTATCAACCTATAGACGTCCACTGCTGGACAAAGGTCTCCTGCATGGACTTCCACAGGCTTCGGTCTTGCGCCCCTTGCATCCAGCAGCTCCCTGCGACTCGTTTGATGTCGTCGGTCCACCTGGTGGGGGGTCTGCCAACACTGCGCTTCCCGGTGCGGGGTCGCACCTCCAGCACCTTGGGACCCCAACGACCATCAGCTCTTCGAACTATGTGCCCCACCCATTTCCATTTCAGTTTCGCGACTCGCTGAGCTATGTCGGTGACTTTGGTTCTCCTACGGATCTCCTCATTTCTGATTTGATCTCGCAGGGATATACCGAGCATAGCTCTCTCCATCGCTCGCTGAGTGACCCTGAGCTTTCTTATGAGGCCCTTTCAATATCACTTAGGTATTATGTTTTTTAGATTGCCAAGTTTCTCTGTCATTAGAGTCAACTGTTGCTAGTTGCTATACTTCTGGGTAAGTAGATCCTTGGCAAGAGATCAGGACGGTCCAGTAGGTGCAAGTTCAGAAATCAATGTCTAAAATTCGTGATTAATATACAAATTACAGCCACAAAAGCAAGCTCAAAGCACAGCTGTATCGATCTATCAAATAGGGCCTAATATAATAATAATTAAATCCTTACTAATATTATAAATGCGAAAGTGTGTTTGTTTGCTGGTTTGTTGGTTTGTCCTTCAATCACGCCGCAACTGGGCTACGGATTTTCGTGATTTTTTGCATGGGTATAGTTCAGGACCTGGAGAGTGACATAGGCTACTTTTTATCCCGGAAAATCAAAGAGTTCCCGAGAGGAATTTAAAAAATAAATCCACGCGGACGAAGTCGCGGGCATCAGCTAGTACAATATAAGCCAGTGGCTTGCGCTAAAGCTCTATTATATGCGATGGCCAATATAAAATGTATGATACATAGTGGTAGGAGCTTGTTCGCAAAGCAATGCGTTGCAGCGAGGCGGGTGCTAGCCTTCAAACTGTGTCACCTGTACCCGAACACAATCAGCGCTAACAACATTTTCTTGTTTTCCATTCGACCAATAATCGTCTGCTGGATGTAATATCAAAATAATGTCTTCGTGGACTTCCACACCCCTCGGTCTCCACGGTGCGAGGTCGCAATTCCAGCACCTTGGGACCCCAATGACTATCGAACTATGTGACCCATCCACTGCTTCCTCATAGGTTGCACCTACTGTTGGGTAATATCGCATACAAAATGTGTGCATTTAATAAAAAATATTTGACTACGAGCGACGCGCGTGAGCTGGCAATGAACATTCACATTTTGTACATTCAAGTTTATGTCACGTGTGAAAGTTATTCACTCGGTTCTAACTTAATCGCTTATAAATATACCCGATAGTGACATATTAGAGATAGTGTAAGAGACGATCACCATAACTCATGAGGAAGAATGTTATGCAATTGGCATTAGTGCTGTCTTTCAATATAATATACTAGTGCTAATAAGATTTTTGTCACTTCGTAGTCTAATTCCTTGTTTATAATAAAAGGCAGGGGTTTCTGAAAGTTCAGGTCGAAGGTTCAAATTCTATGGGTTGTATTATTTGATACTTGCTTGAATACCGCGGATTTAAAAAAATTCAAAGCATTAATCTCGCCGATTTTAATTCCGCGACAAAGCTTTATTCTTCGGGATAATAAGTAGCTTTTGTTAATTTTCAGGTCTTTCATCATCATCATCATCATCATCATCAGCAACCCATCAACGGCTCACTATTGAGCGCTGGTCTCCTCTCAGAGAAGGGTTATAGGCCATGACAGTCCACCACGCTGGCCCAATGCGAATTGGCGGACTTCACACAACTTCAAGAATATTGTGAAAACTCTCAGGTGTGCAGGTTTCCTCACGATGTTTTCCTTCACCGTTGAAGCAAGTGATATTTAATTGCTTAAACGTACTTGACTCTGTAAAGTCAGAGGTGCGTACCCGGGATCGAACCTGCGACCCCCCCGAATAGGAGACCACAGTCGTAACCACTAGGCTATCACTGCTGTCAATGTCAATTTCAGGTCTTTACCAATGGAAAAATTCACGACAATTGAAGGATAAACCAAAAAATATTTTCGCATTAATATTTATTAAATAAGGCTAAATAGTAAGTAGGGAAGCAGAAAAGATTCCTAGCAAAGCTTTACGCTTAGCGACGAAAGCGGATATTGTTTTCATATTATTATTAACAGTAACTCAATGTATTTAGCAGTCGTCTCTCGGCCTAAGAGCACACTCGGCTCGATAAGGCCCGCTGGTCGGCCTACGCCTCTCAACTTGACACGTAAAGGAGAGCCCCAAAAATTTTGTAGCAATCGGGATAAAACACATCAAAGCGGCCCGCGGCCATAAGTTCCGATATTTATCGACTTGCTCTACACCGAGCCCCGTTCAAAAATAACTACACACGGCACCAACTTCCAACTTACGACCTTGTTCTGACCTAATTTCGATAACGCAGAGAGCAATAGGAACATGGCCAATGGCCTGTGCATCCAGTAGGCATACAGTTCTCTAGTATGTTCTCAATGAAATCTTTCCATCGAACGATACACCTACTTCTTATCTCCATCCTAAGCGTTATCTAAGAAGAACGGCAGAATAAATATTCAACCTATTTAGTAATGAGACATAATATAAACGTAAAAGTGTGTTTATTTGTCGATTTTTCTTCAATCACGCTACAGCCAAAGACAGAATATCTTTTTTTGCTTGTTTTTTTTTTTTGCACGCATAATTTACAATTCGAGAGATTGACTTATTATGATATTATTATGATAATTATTTTGATTCCTGGAAAATGATCTCCACGCGGAAAAAATAGCAGAAAAAAGCTACAAACAGTTTTTTTATCATAAATTTGTTTAATTTTATGTTTTTATTTGGAGACAATATTGGAAATTTATTTTACAGTTTCATTCTGCAACTTTGTACGCTTTTAAAGAAATTGTTAAAGATGTCAAAACTCGATCTAAAATTATTCTATTGCGAACAAGTACGAGTAGAAATATAAATTGGTGTGAAAGTTGGTTCCGCGTGTAGGTATAGAGGGTTATAAGGTTGGCCTGTGATTGAAAAAGGAAATGTTTCCCACACAACAAGTGACCAGCCACCAGCCGCGGGCTCGCTCCAACTTTATGAACTATTCTGATTACAGAATGGCTGGCCTTATTGAAAAATCTTTACAGCATCTCCGGAGATTCGACACGGATTAGTCTCAGTTATTTGGCTACTGTTACTGTTGATTCTAATATATAGCCCGTTACTTTGAACGAGAGAATATATTGGTATTGGTTACTAGCTTTTACACTCAACTTTGTCTGTTATTCGACTTCAAATAAGTTTTGGGTTCTAGCTTACAGATTTTGATCAAAGTTGTTATATAGTACAGGTAAGTATTTAGGTTTGGTTCACTAAAATGTTTTATTAATAGAAAAAACAAATTTTATTTTATTTATTTATTCTGTACCGCAACATATTTGGGTCATTCTACCGAAACGCTATTTTTGTGTTCGCATGAAATATATCGTAGCTCTGTACATTTTAAGTGGCTTTAATAGCTAATATTTAGAATTTATGACCTTATCTAACACATCGAAAAACAATTTTTATAATTAATTATTAGATTTTACTTTGTTTTAGTGGTACAGTACGTGAGTGCTCACGTCCTGTAGAATGTTCGCGACATGGGGTGTTATAATGACGTGTCTGTAAAAAATATTTCAAAATATTCTGCATGTATATCTAATTAAATAATATGTAAAGTATATGATTAAGAAACACCCACTAAAATTATACAAAATACCACTTAATATTTTAAAAGTTTTTGAACATTATACAATGTTCGTGAAAAATAATCACACCTGTAGAAAGAAATTGCCAAAAACGGTGGAATTTTTATACTTTAAATTGCAACATTATTTTCTATTTCTAGCAATCCTTAACCCTGTACAAACATATTAGTGGCAGCCATATTTTCGCAGGTGATTTCTATTCCGAGAAACAAAAAATTGATTATGCGTTCAACATCAGTGTCAAAGTTAAGTCCTCACTTCTGTACTCAACAAAAAAACGTTAGTAAACAATTTAAAAATATTATAACTACATGGCGTCTTTTATTAGTTGGTTATTTATCGAAATAAAGTGAATTTTCTTTTCATAACCTAAAATTTCGCACAGGGGGCGTATTTTATGTTGAAATGTCACTTCTGTAGAACTCACTCCTGTCGACGTATTATTCTACAGAAGTGATGTATTTCTACAGAAATGATGATTTGCTTGGTAAGCTTATAATATTTTGTCTTTGTAAAAAAGCTTTACTTGGATTATAATTTAATTTAAATTAAACTAACATACAATGCTGCCTTTTGTCGTTACTGAATGATTTCACAAACCGTACTGCTTTTTAAATATCTTCATTTACAGGAGTGACTTATTTCTACAGAACTAAATTGCGTAGCTACTTTTGGTGCTTTTTGCAGGTATGGCGGATAAAAAGAGACCGGAAAAAGAAAAAAAAGATCATTTATAAGAGCAAAAGAAGGTATGGGTACTAAAGAGAGAGAAAAGATGCCTGAAGCTGAACTAGAAGAAAGACATAGAAAAGATAGATAAAAATACAAAAAAAAATTGATGAAAAAATTAAGTCGATTAGAGACTACACACCCAGAGCTCTATTTGATTTGTTCTCATTATGAAATTGGGTTTATTTACTTGACTTCCAATAAACGACAAACTGATGATCAGCCTGATTTAAAAAAATCAATTAATTCACAAACAGTATCTGCACCACAACCAATTGATGATGATGATGGTCATTGCGGTCCCAAGGTGCTAGAATGGCAACCGTGCACCGGTAAGCGCAATGTTGGCAGACCCCCACTCGGTGGACCGACGACATCAAACGAGTCGCAGGGAGGGAGAGCCGTTGGATTTAGGAGGGCGCAAGACCGAAGCCTATGGAGGTCCATGTAGGAGACCTTTGGCCAGCAGTGGACGTCTATTGGTTGATGCAGAAGAAGAAGATGAAATGTACAGGAACCCTAATAAGAAGGAAGAAATTGTTATAAAATATGCTACGCATCTGATAATACTTCTGATGAGGAAGAGATTTTTCCATTAAAAAAAACGAAACTTTTTAAAGAAAATATGACACGCTCGATTTATGGAAAACGTTCAGACAATATTCTGAAATATGCTTCACCAAATAATTTGTTTTCGTCAGACGAAGAAAATGATATTTTTTAATATTCCTAATTTCAGGTTTTGTTCTACAGGAATGTTACAGTTAGGTCGTCATTTCTGTAGAACATTTTTCTTATTTTATTGTATAATTTTTTACTTTAGTTTATTTTTTGTAATTGTCATATTTAGATTGTTGACAACAAATACAATTAGAACTGATAATTCTTTTTTGTTTGCTTACTTTAATTAGTAGTTTTAAGAAAATTCCTGTCACTTATGTCGAAATTCTTATCACTCCTGTCGATACAACAATACCAAAAAGTGCAATTATTTCTTAAAATTATAGTGATTGATCTCTTATTTTATTTTTAAGATAGTTATTAGGTTACATCTTATTATAATAAGCTAATAAAAAGTTTAATTTGTAAAAAAAGAAAATTATTTTATTTTTTTACCATTCGGTAGAATGACCCATTTGAATAAAGTATGAGCAAAAAGAAACACCACAAATTATCTCTTTAAGCATAAAGTTATAGGACATGCGATGTTCGGTAAGCTAAAATTTTGTACCTACAGTGACGTAAGGTCTCTACATACGCGACAATCATTCCGCGCTAACAAACAAACAGACATTTACATTACAACTTATTGGAGTGAAGAGGTTCGACAGTTAGACCGAGCGTTTACTGAGCCCTGAGCTACTCAACCTCCCAATTCGGTTCCGAGTCTATATTAAGCGATACAAGCGCAGGCATTTGAATATGATTTGCGTAAATATGTCACTTATGATGGAATAATGAGACAGCGGCTTGTAAGGTTGATATATCTATCGTTGCTGGGCTCTGAGGCCGTTCGATCGAACAAATCGTCCAAATTGGTCATCTAGGGGATTGTCATTCAAATATTGATCATATTAGATATGTGTGTTACGTTATACAGCATCATAATCTTGGAGGTAACATTATCATAATAAGGGTCGAGGCGCCTTGAATCATACTTATTTCTTTTTAGGCCTTTGGCACATCTCCACCAACTCCAGCATGACTTTTCTATTGCATGAGGTAAACTAGTTGAAAAACTGCGTCTTCGAATGCAGATATTTCAATATGAGTCTTTCCTGATCACATCTTTTGGAGGTGTACTGGGGGCATCGTTGAAATTGGGTGGGAGAGAGGTAGTCTAAACCCTGTGTTAGAATAGGAAGTTTCACTTCTGTCATTTAATTCATAGCAGGGTTTCGGCAGTTTCACTATGTATTTCGCGGAGAAGGTCTGTGAACACTTAAGAGGTCTAATTCCTCATCTTCCCATTGAAATCTTTGACTCCATCCTTCAGATTTTGGTAGATTATATTAGAATATAGAAATTTTAAAGTATCAAGATGGTTACTACCTACGTTTTCCAGGAATTCAAGATGAAAAAGACGATTAAATTGAGCGCTAATGAAACAGCGAACTCGTTGATGATTTAGAGACATGAGAGACCGATTATAATATAGTCTCAGGAGATAATCTAATCAACGGAGATATTTCCGTGGAAACGGCCGGAGAGCGATCAATTAATAGCGTCGGTCCGGGGCTGGCGCTGCAAGCCGGCATCATGCTGTGACTGCGGCGGTGTTTACGAGCGGCCAGCGCGCGCCGAATCAGGCTAGATCGGCCAAACACGCTCAAACTGGACGCCATTACGAGACATTATAGATTTCGTTGTTTGTTCAATTTATTGCCTCCAAAACAGTTAAACGTTCTAAAATACTGTCCGGACCGAAACTTATTTTTTATCTTAATATTATTATGAGAAATTTTATGTACTAGCCATTAGAAGACTCGTAGCTAATCCGAATTTAGTGTCGGAATTTCCTGGTTTTATCCGACTACGGCAAGGCCTTAAGGCCAAAAGGAAGGGGATTTTAGAAGTCTATGTATGTAATGTGTACGAGTACGTATGTATATTTGTATTTAGGTACGTATGGTCCATAGCACTCAAAATACTGACGAATAAGGTGTCAATCGATTCGTTAAAAGATTCGTTATTTCGTTGTGTCTATTCTCTTTCTACGATAATTGTCACTTGAAGTTTTGTCTGATCAAAGACAGAAGTGTATTGATAATATTTTGTATTATAAATGTTTTAAATGCTAAAAAACACTATAAAATGCCGCGAAATATTATCAATACACTTCTGTCTTTGATCAGTATCAAGTGACAACTATCGTAGAAAGAGAATAGACACAAAGAAGTGTTACTTGGCTACAGGGGCCGGTGACACAGGCTACATTTAAACGAACAGAATCAGACTGATGTTACATCCAATTTTTCCATAGTCCGGTTACAGTTTTTAAAATTTCTTGTTGTTTAGCATTTCGAATAAAATTATATAATTCTTGGGTATTTTATAATTTTATTCGTAAATAAATACTGTAACACAATAGCGCAGCGGACGCCCTTAGCAGTGACCCCGCGTCCCCTATTTATTCATCAAACATCGATTACAATTCAAATTAATTCGATTCACACGATCGACAATGACCACTAGCCAGGTAAGGTACCTAAGGTGAGTCGTTGTAACGGTTGGCTCTCATAGCTCTCGGGTTTACCGCGTTACTTCATACAAGCTTCGATAGGGCCAGTAAATTTTCCATCGGCTCACGACATATGGGTAATTTGATAGCCTCGCTGACCGGTGGTCACCGTTTCCACCTGCTCACTCATCTCTCACTGCGGTCAGCCTAACCCTCTCGCTCTTGCGCGAACGAACGTCGTAAGACACAACTCGGATGAAAGGAGCGAATTTCTTTGTGAGTTACCGTTGTGGTGTAGGGTTGAAACTTGATATTTTTATGCAAGTTATGGAGTCAGTTTGATCGCTCAATTACGAATGTTTTGTCGCCAGCGAGGAAGTCGTAAATACATCGGATGCACGGAGCAGTGCCGGGAAATTTATTTGCGTGTACGCGCTGATCACGGAGATAACGAATGATTTGGAATAACACCGTTTCCGGTTAGGCTCTTGTGTTAGATACTTTATTAATGATGTATATTCTGTAAACGCTTATGAAGAATCGAATGTCTGGGAAAGTACATAATCTATAAGATGAAATAATACTAATGTTATTTTACAGAATTTGTTTCTAAGACCTTCAATCATTAACGATTAAGTTATGCAGGCCCATATAAAGCGTAGTTAGTCGACCAATTCAACGCAATAGCTCAACGGGTAAGGGGCCGGACTGAAAACCCGAAAGGTCAACCGTTCAAACTCACCCGCAGCACGATTGTCGTGCCAACTCCTAACCCAAGCGAAGGATCATCACCTCAACCCATTTTGCGCACGGGTCTTCCCTCAGAATGAAAGGGTCCTCTAGTGCGTATTGGCAGACTTTACACACTTTTAAGAACATCATAGTGAACTCTCAGGTATGCAGGCGTTTTCACTATTTCCTTCACCGCTAAAGCAAGCAATATTATTAATTGCTTAAAACGCACATTATTCCGTAAAGTAAAATGTGAGTGCTTGGAATTTGAGCTCCAGATCCCTTGAAAAGGACACCTTCTTGAAGAAGACTCCAACGAGTCTTAACCACCGCATCACCATCGCTGTATGCTTGCTCGTAGTTGAGCGTATTGAAAAGTAAGCTAACAGTTAAGCAGTGAGAAGTGTGAAGCTGGAGCGAGGTAGCGCAGCGGTGGTTCCGGGAAGCGCCGCCGGGCTGTGGACACAGGGCTAATTACACATTCTTTGTCTTCGCTCTGCTTGTTGACTCATTGCCTGGTGGAAGACTAGACAAGTCCAGATGATGCATACGACACAAACAGTTACAATTTTAGCAAGAAAAAGTTAGAATTATTTTGCTATAATCCACAAACAGAAAAAATCTGAATGGTCTAACATCCAGTAACAAGCTAAGCACCGCTCACCTTCCCAAGCAAGCAAGAAAGCAAAGTTCCCAAGCAAGCAATGCCTTCACCACTCACATGCACCACCACACAAGACTTTTACATTAATCTCGACGCACGTTTCGTTTAGTGTCTAGACAATACAGCATTGTAAAGTCGACATATCCTGAGGATGCTCCAGTGTCGAAGCGAAACCTTTCGAAACTTTTTCTTGCTAATCATGAACTTCCGCAAAGTAACGCCTGCTTCTATCCAACAGTTACAATTTTTTTACCCAACAGCGGCAAAGCCAAAAAGAAGCATTATTATTTTAGCAGTCTATCTATCTAGCCTAGACAGCCGATTTTGATAAAAGAGATGTCAATCTATTCTCTATTGTGGTCAAGATAACAGGCAACATTTTATACGAACAAAATCAATATAAGGGGTGTTACATCTAATTTTCTCAGTCGAATATTAAACTATTTTCTTGTTTAGTAATAAATCGCTCTTCGTCTTAGTCTATACGAAGTTACGAGGAACAGCGCTGACTTTCTATGACATAGATTGATAAACTCTAGCAAGGACAACGACTTTTGATCTTAAAATAATTTATATCAAGTTAGGCAACTATTGTAGGTGATAGATGTAACCCACTAATGTACAGCTTTGATAAGGGAATAAATGAATTATAGATTTAATTACATAATAGAATTCATCTTCTAAAATCTTTTAGCTAGCTTTTATCACATACATTTATTTAGGCCTTTACGTCTATTCGAGACGGTTTAAAAATTTTCTCGGAGGCATTTTCTCCGGTGACTAATAATGGAAACAAGTAAAATATGCTATTCACCAATATTAACTTTCAGTATTTTGCCACTTTTGTATCTATTGAAATAGTTCTAAATAGGAGAAAATACGAGTATATACCCGAAAATGCAAAGAATAAAATAAACCAATAATATAATATCCTCATCCAGTCCATCAAACCCTTCTCTATCTTAAAAAAACATTAGGCGTTGAATGGCTTGATGAATGGTATAACTAATGATAAGTAAGTAGATAGGTGTATTGTATAATCTATGACGGCTCGGCAGCTCAAAGCTGACCGGTGTTCGGTTCGGTGCGCTGTTTGCGCTCGTATCACAGTACAATGTTATTTGTCATACCCTCACTGCCGGGCCTTCCTCATCGCCATGTGAGACAACATCAAAGAGACTATAACTAACTGCGAGTGTACCAGTCAAGCTTTGTCAACTGTTTGAACAGAACATTTCATTATTGGGTTCGAAAATTTCGGCTTCTTGTGGTTTAAATAGATTTTTTTGTCTTTTAGTTTTTGAGTAACCTAACGGAACGTGTAGAGATTTCTAGTATTTTTTTCTTAAGTCTGTTCTTGGTTTTTTAGATCACTTTGAAATAGACTGAATAAAAGACAACATCGTTGTTACTTGATAACTTAACTACTTAAAGAAAGAAACTTAACTACTTACCTAAACTAAAAAGATTGCATAGCTAAAGTCAAATACTTAAGTTACCACATTACCATGTTTGTCTACCAAAGAAATCTGTTTTTAAAATTATGCAAAATCAAACTGCATTTACTTAGTCCGAGTAAGTTAAGTACAGTAGTATGAAATCTCTAAGTGGCGTTGAAAAGGCAATCCTTAAAAAGTCAAACACAAGAGTGCAAGAAGAGTTCTTTCTTCAAACACTCGAGTAACCTCCGTGCGCGCAAACACCAAAAGTAATGTTAGATAAAACCTTAGCCATTGGACATACGGCAAATAAAATAAAAAATTTACCTACATTTACTCATATACTTATCAATAAAAATAAGAACACTGGACGAATGATACAAGATAGATATATAATATTATCAAAGTTTCAAAAATAAGAACGTAGAACACGTACAAGAGTGACTGACATACTCATAAGCCAACGAATCGAAGCTAAAGTGCAACGGATGGGGTACATAGTGGTTTCAAGAACCCGAAAGAAGAGTCGTTGAAGTCCCAAGTTGCTGGAGTGGTGACCACTCCACACAGGAAACATGTGACATCAAAGACTCACGAGGGATGAATCCAAGTAAGTAAGTAGTGTAAGCCTTTTAGAAGTCCTTACGAGAAAATATCCAGCAGCGGAGGTTGAAGATGAAGAAAAAGAAATTGCTAGTATTGGTAAGACAAAGGTCGGTCATTTCTCATGTTCCTGATTCCTGATTGTGTCGCAAAAGTAGACTATTAAGCACAATAATAGCAACTGAGTTATTTGAACAAATGAATGGAATTCTGCGTCTGTCAGCCCGCGACCTTGGCCGCACCCGCGACAATATTTGCTTACACATATCCGCGAGAATCGTTTACTTACAAGAGATCAAGTACAATGAACTATTAGAAACTTTTTCTACCTACCTCCTACCTACTCGATGCGATGATGCGTTAAACATTACTCAAACAGTTTTATCGTTTCCGCGGCGGCGCTAGTACTTCACCTCCGAGACCACTTTTAGCCTCAAGTAGGTAAATAGCTGGTGCCTTATTATTTTCTTACAAAAATGCTACGTCTTACTTGGAAATCGGTTTTTGAACTCGATGTTTAGCTTATTCTACGAAAATGTGTTAATTCATTGTATTTAATTGAGGCTTATTCTAATTTCTATTTTATGGCAACTTTACCATTTGGATTACTTGCGGTTTTCAGTTCTAAGGTCAGACAAATAAAGGCATTCGTAAGAAAGTGATTACCGATCAAGATCTGAGTCATAATAATATGATGATGCATAAAAATAATAGTAATCGCTAATAAAATAATAGTAATCACAAATAAAATAATAGTAATCACAAATAAAATAATAGTAATCACAAATAAAATAATAGTAATCACAAATAAAATAATAGTAATCACAAATAAAATAATAGTAATCACAAATAAAATAATAGTAATCACAAATAAAATAATAGTAATCACAAATAAAATAATAGTAATCACAAATAAAATAATAGTAATCACAAATAAAATAATAGTAATCACAAATAAAATTTCTCTAATGCACATTTTTCCTAAATATCAGTTTTGTTTGGAAACATAATGCTTGTCCCCAACTGCAAAACACTGCTACAATACATAATAATAAAGTTAATTTGCTGTGCCACTGTGAAATAGAATCGTATTCTTTAGACAGCCCATGCTTTAAACGTATATTTTAAATATGAATTGACAAATGAAACCATAATATCAACGTTCATAGCTGCCAAATGAATACCATTTTTGTGCACTGATCTTTAAGGATAATAAAAAAAACTGGTGTAAAAGTTATGAGTAATTTTCCTACATAATTTAAATCTAGAATCTAAACTGTTTCCTTATTTCAAACGAAGATGATCTCGCGCGTGAGATTGCTAGTTTGGGACCTGTTTTTGTTGTCCTTATCTCTACGCGATTGGTCTTCTATTCAGTTGACATAATTTATTTGATAGCAGCTAATGTGTTCCTGTTTCACTGGATTTATACCTATTTGTTTTATGTCATTTATGTAATTCAATACGAAGCAGCCCATAAATATCTATTGATGTCTGTGAGAAATATGTCCTCATGTTGCCAATGATAATGTCGATTCCGGAACTCAGATGTCATTTGACGAGTTGTTCTATTTGGATCAAGGTTGTAACAGTGTGATCCAACAAAACACGATGATATGAAAAACCTAGATAATTACCTACTGTATTACTACGATGTTTATTTTTCAACACTGAAATAAGTTTTACCTATAAGTGTTTTCAGACGCAGAAAAATACATAGAGAATAGAGTGTCACGATGGTAACAAAAATATTTTAAACCCATATGTTTAGGACAGATCCCTTATGATTTTTCCTATAATTTATACTACCTAATTATATTCTGTGAAAATTATAGGTAGGTACTTAGTATAGGTATAAGAAATTCGGTTGTTGCGAGCGTTTGTAATTTATACTCAAATTAGTCTGGTGTTTATGGCTATTTATCTCACGTGGCACTTTTAGAAACCATATACCTACACAGCGTAGCGGAGTAGATTTGATTATCTACACTAGGTAAGGTACGTTCATAAATTTCACGAACGTCTCGAAACCGTGACAGCCCCGACATGACCATATTTAATGGTAATATAATACCCGCTGTGCGTAGCAATAAAAATACATATTCGCCAAAACCAGAAGGTGGAGTTCAATCAATTAGATACTTCTACACTGTGTAACTCCACGGTATTCATTAATCAGGCAATAACGCAGGTCATTATGTAGAAATCGCCAACCTTGGAGGCGACATTAAATTTTACGAGTCATCCGCAGACTGTTATTGCCAAATGTGAAGATCCAACAGCTCTAAACTTTGAATTCAATACCAATAATATAATAGGTCATATGCTTACAATTTACATACCTAAGCTAACGATCTCATGCCTAGATAATTTTATGTTTCTAAAAAAAAATATTTTGGACGCACCGTGCTTGAAACAATCTTGTGTCTATAAAATTTGGTTATAATGCTTTATTAAAAGTCATCAACTTTTTTGGCTTGTTAAGTTTTATAGCTACGTCTCTGTTATGATTTCCACCATAAAACTTTAACCATAATATAACATAATATTATAAAACATATTTTACAGCTGATCCGAAACTAGGTCGGGCTTGAGCCATATTATTATTAGGTATATCAGCGTAAAGCAGAATACTTATGTGTTTATTTTTACACTGAGGCTTTATTTTTTTATCTTAAATTTTTGTTTCTAGATTTGTCCTTCAATCACGCAGCAATGGAGCAGCAAATCAACGTGATTCTTAGCTAGAAAATAGTAAAAAATCTGGAGGGTGAATTTAGGAAGCTTTTTAACCCAAAAAACAAAGGGTTCCAGCCGCAGACGGATAAAAATATAGACAAGAAATTCGGAATAAGAACTGTTGCGCGGGCTAAGGTAGAGAGGGGAGCCGGCATGGTGAATAAGTTTGCAAATCTCATCATCATCTCAGCCTGTGGACGTCCACTGCTGAAAATAGGCCTTTCCCAAAGAACGCCACCACACCTGGTCCTCAGCTTTCCTCATCTAGCCATTTCCCGCCACCCGCTTTATATCGTCGGTCCAACGTGCTGGAGGGCGTCCCACACTAGGCTTACTTGTTCCCGGTCTCCACTCTAAAACTTGGCCCCAACGGCCATCGCTTCTGCGACAAGCATGGCCTGCCCTGCAAAGCTACTATAAAATAAAAAACTTGAGAGGTGTCAAGGGACACCCGGATGGAACGTAGTTCCTTTCGATTAACTAGTGGTTCGCCCCGAACTGAGACCTCGCGGTAACGGTATCCCATGATTATTCATTCAATCGATACATGATAACCAAAACTGACATTATTATTATGCCCGTTTTCACCAAACATACCTAAATCATCCCCTAAGTAGGAGTCTCTTAACGTAGGTAGCTCCTAAATACAATCCTAAGTCCTAACATCCGTCCCAATATCCTTTTAGGTGTCCCGTACAGGATCGTGATAAATAAGTTGACAGAAAACATCAATCACCTAACTTATAGGTAGCCCGTAAAGGTTAGGGAACGTTAGTGAAAACATTGAATTATTTATTAAACATTGAATTATTTATTTATTATGTAGGTACTAACGAGTGAAACCGGGTTACGGGCATCTGTACAAATCGTCATCTATCGACGCGAATAGAAAATATACAATATTTAACTAAAATTTAACTAAACAATAATTTTAATTGAATAATATGGTACAAAAAAAATTACAATACAATTATTGTAAAATAAGTAACTAAATAATAATGGTCGACGCAAAACTGTTTTTGGGATAGGTCGTAGTCGTAAATCGTAGTTCCATGGGAATAGTTACTGACTGCGCCATCTATTAGCATTATTGTGAAGCTATGTTGATGCTATATGAATTACTGATGCCCATTAAAAATTAAATAATCTCGTTTCTTTATAATATTCATATAATTTTAGTATTTGTTGTTCAAGTACAGGATATAAGTGACCTAAAAACATAAAATCAGTTTGAAAATCCATAGCGGATTTTCCTAGAGAGCGTCTTCAAGCGAGCGTATAAAATCGCCACTTTGAAAGCCCCCCATTTCGTCAATTTTAAGGGAAAAATTAAAAAAAAAATATTTTTGTACTCAATTCAAAATTATCTTTAAAATGATACGTAACAATTTTATGTAACGCGATATTTTTTTTTTTACTTCGCATTCGCTTCTATGAGAGCCCCCCTGAAATAAAGATTTTTATAACTTTTTAAGCCATTTTCGGCTGGAGGCCATCGGTTTACATATTATATCTAAATTTGAAGTAATTACGTTCAGTAATTCAAAAGTTATAAGGCTCTGACAGACGGACGGACGGACGGACGGACGGACGGACAAGTGCAAATTCACTCAAGTAGACTCAAAGACCTTCGCTTCGCTCGGTCGATTAATTTGGCATTGTGTTCGGTATTTTCGCGGTACAATAATGGGTCTCCGTAGCCTTGTGGCTTCTGCAGTCGCCTAACAGCCAAAGGTAGATGGTTCGAATCCCAGCTCGACAGACCGAATTTTCCATTTTCAATTTTATTTTAAACAATTTCTACATGTGGAACCTTTCCCTAATTTTTTATAACTTATAAGTTATAAAAAATTTGGGAAAAATTTGGGAAAAGTGTAGGTTTCAAAAAAATGTCGATCCGTCTAGCGCCCTTCCGAGTTCCGCACCGCGCGATAAGGAACTACGTTCCCATAAAGTTATCATAATATTATATTATTATGGTATATTTCTTGATATATGTGTAGCGAAAACCCCGGCGATGTGTCGAGCTGTCGACGGCCGCCGCGCAGTGGTCGGGCCGGCTCCGCGCACACCTGCCGCTGCGCCTGCAAGCGGCGTAGGTGTGTCTCGATCTACTTTGATTTGTACACTCCGCTAGCTACAATGTGCCTATTACTTTATTTATAGTGAAACTAGCTGATGCCCGCGACTTCGACCGCATGGATTTAGTTTTTAAAAATCCCGCGGGAACTTTCATTATCCGAGATAAAAAGTAGCTCTCCCGGTCTGAGGAACCACTACTACATCCATTACTATACCCATGCAAAAATCACATCAATCCGCTGTTCTGTTACGACGTGATTAAAGGACAAACCAACAAACAAACACACTTTCGCATTTATAATATCAGTAATGCTTTATTATAACACTTTTTATAATTGTCAAATTTTTTAATAAACCTACTTAACCAAAGACAAAATTACGTTTAGCTGTCATTTACGTTTTGTTATTCCACTGTCATTTGCGTTTTGTTATTCCATGTCAGATGCGTTTTAGTTATACCACGTTTTATAGTGACTTGACGGAAACGCGGTCGAACCGGATAAAAAGTATCCTATGTCCGTCTCCTGGTTCTAAGCTACCTCTCCACCAATTTTCAGCCAAATCGGTTCATCCGTTCTTGAGTTATAAATAGTGTAACTAACACCACTTTCTTTTATATATATATATATATATATATAGATATAGATATATAGATAATAATATCACACCGACCCAATTCGACCACGGCGGCCGAGATTAGCCGTCTGCACAAGTGCAAACACAGGTGCACCTCTATTCCCTCACTCTCATAGTCCGATGGGATGGAAATCTGACACGATCGGAGAGCGATCAGGCGCAGGATCGACGGCTTTACGTGCTCTCCGTGGCACGGGATTAGAATATCTAGATAAAGATAGAAAGCTAATATTTGGTACACGGCACCGTTCCGCCATAAATTAATTATAGACAAGAAATAATATTCTAAAAAATTATACCTTAGTGAATGGTCGTTTCACCCTCCTAAATCTACCACAGCAAACTTGTATACTAAAATTCTCATCACAACAACTACCCATATAGTAATTAAGTGTGATAGATTTCTGGTAGATAGGAAGCAGGCATGTCACTCAAGCAGGGCCAAGCCTTCAAGTCTGGATTGTTATTGGAAGGCGCTGAGATAGCGTTCTGTCGATATGGCCGCCGATCCCGGTACGAAGTACAGAGTCCGTGGGCGAAGGACATGTTTATGCCACGACGAAATGTAACTGTAAAGTAGTCCGTCGACATCTAGTTTTTGGACAAAACACATGGTCCGGGCCCCACCATACGCTAATGCTGGTATAGAGAAGGGAAAAGAAGATTGAATGTAACCTAATCCGATTACGAATTCGTTAAAATTAACCAAAGCAGTAGAGGCTTTAAGATGCTAAAGATGGGCTAATGGGGTAGTAGTAATCACTTCAATTAATGAATTTACAGTATTGTTTTTAAACTACCATACTCATTACATGTTGACTTCTTGTCACCAGAGTCTTCATTGTCATTAATTATCTATTTGTTATCGAAATATAGGTGAAAATAGTTTGTGTAAAGTAAAAACGTATTTAAAGTTTTTTTAATAAGATTATCGTGTATACTAGATGATGCTCGCGACTTCGTCTGCGTGGATTAAGGTTTTTTAATTCCTGCGGGAACTGTGTAATTTTCCGCGATATAGTAGATGTTCTAATCCTGGGTATGAGCTATCTCCAATCCAAACAACCAAATCGGTTCATTCATTGTGGCGTCAAGCTAAGTAACAAGCATCCATCCATCCATTCATCCATACACTCCTCCTCACAAACTTTCGCATTTATATAATACTATAGTAGAAAGTATAGGATTATAATCACATTCAAAAATTGTCTTGAGTTATCCTATGAGTATACTGTATTGAAGTATGTCTTACAATAAGTTGGGTTATTTCTCACACATTTAATTTCCGGGTAAATTATTGTTAAGTTATTAAATAAAAAAATAATATGACGTCATCACTTCAAACATTCTATACAGCATTGCTTTAAGTTAAAGGTAAATTATTACTGGTATTACGTTGCAATTATACTTTTAAAATAGATCTTTCTGAGCGCTGCTCGATAGGAAATATTATGTCATAATTGATGTTATCGATGGATTTATATTATAAATGTCGATGAAAAATAAAACTATCAAAGCACCTTGTTTGTCATTTTTGTTCCATTTAAGCCTTGTTTTAGGCCATAATCCACCACTCTTGCCAAATCTGGTTTGGAGAATATTATGTAGAACGTAGGATGTAGGTATGCAGGTTTACTAACGATGTCTTCATAATATAACGTTATCGTTAACGTGAATAAATTATAGGTATAAATAATTATATTCGTAAAAAGTCCGAAAAGTTAGAGGAGCGTGTCTATTACTTGTTAACAATGTAGGTAATGTTTCAAGGATTCATGTATGTATGTGAGTTTCTTTATTCCACCGTAACTTCTAAATGCCTGAACAGATTTGGATGTATGGGGTATCGTTAGAACTTAGAATCCTTACATCATCCTGAGTTAGTGTCACTTGAGATGATGTAAGAATTTTAACTATAAATCTGTTGATATTCTTTAAATCATTCGGGGTTTTACTCTGTTTGCTTGTTATTGCTGAAGTTTAGAGAGTTCGAGTCAGCTGGTTCGCGGCTGCATAGCTCGCTTCAAGTTGTCACTAACGCTGGCATGACGAAATCGAACCGCGGGTATCTCTGTACAGGTTTGTGTTTTTTCTCGACATCTCGTAGATATTTTAGATAGGTATTTTACTGCAAGTTGATTGCGTCATGGCTAAAATTAAACACTTTGTGGCCACAGTTTGTGTAACAACCGCTTTTGGGATTTAGCTTAGGATTTATTACAAAAGTTATAGCTGTAATAGAGGTACTTAACTATTGTTTAGTAGATAATATGCGTTTTATCTAATAGGTTCTTTCATCCTGGCATATCTTTAAGCGGCTGATAGAGATTAAAATAAAACAAGTCACCAATATGACTACATATTATTTTTATTCTGTCATATCGTCACTATTAATGTCATCATTTATGCTGAGTGAAGACCATTTCGGGGGTTATTTATTCAAATTCAAATTCAAATTCAAAATTATTTATTTCATGTAGGCCAACCTGTGGCTCTTATGACACGTCAAGATTCTACCACCGGTTCGGAAAGCGGATTCTGCTGAGAAGAGCCGGCAAGAAACTCAGCAGTTGCTCTTTTCAAAATAATCATTTTACAATATTAATAAGTAGCTATTACATTGTAATAAGTTTTTATACTATCTTGTGGGCAGCTGGATGGCAAGCTGATTTAACCCGTGCATCTTTGTTAGAATAGAATATGACATTTCCACAAAACGTACCTACTACAATTCAATTCATGTCAAAGACGGGCAGACAGAAAGTAGCCCCATTCCCGCCGGCGGCACCCGTTCACGAGCACGACGCCATTTACCATATTATATTACACTAGCTGATGCCCGCGATCTCGTCCGCGTGGATTTAGTTTTTGAAATTCCGCGGGAACTCTTTGATTTTCCGGGATGCCTATGCAACCCTCCAGGTTCTCAACTATCTCGTCAAACCGTAGCTTTGTTGCAGCGTGATTGACGGACAAACCAACAAACAAACACACTTTTGCATTTATAATATGTATTAGTAAGGAAGAAGTAATACTTACGATAATAAAGGCGGTCTAATTAAATTTTAGAACACAAAAGCTACTATTGTGACTTAACTAGTGGTTCGCCCCGAACTGAGACCTCGCGGTAACGGTATCCCATGATTATTCATTCAATCGATACATGATAACCAAAACTGACATTATTATTATGCCCGTTTTCACCAAACATACCTAAATCATCCCCTAAGTAGGAGTCTCTTAACGTAGGTAGCTCCTAAATACAATCCTAAGTCCTAACATCCGTCCCAATATCCTTTTAGGTGTCCCGTACAGGATCGTGATAAATAAGTTGAAGAAAACATCAATCACCTAACTTATAGGTAGCCCGTAAAGGTTAGGGAACGTTAGTGAAAACATTGAATTATTATGTAGGTACTAACGAGTGAAACCGGGTTACGGGCATCTGTACAAATCGTCATCTATCGACGCGAATAGAAAATATACAATATTTAACTAAAATTTAACTAAAAAATAATTTTAATTGAATAATATGGTACAAAAAAAATTACAATACAATTATTGTATTATAATAAGTAACTAAATAATAATGGTCGACGCAAAACTGTTTTTGGGATAGGTCGTTAGTCGTAACTCGTAGTTCCATGGGAATAGTTACTGACTGCGCCATCTATTAGCATTATTGTGAAGCTATGTTGATGCGATATGAATTACTGATGTACATTAAAAATTAAATAATCTCGTTTCTTTATAATATTCATATAATTTTAGTATTTGTTGTTCAAGTACAGGATATAAGTGACCTAAAAACATAAAATCAGTTTGAAAATCCATAGCGGATTTTCCTAGAGAGCGTCTTCAAGCGAGCGTATAAAATCGCCACTTTGAAAGCCCCCCATTTCGTCAATTTTAAGGGAAAAATTAAAAAAAAAATATTTTTGTACTCAGTTCAAAATTATCTTTAAAATGATACGTAACAATTTTATGTAACGCGATATTTTTTTTTTTACTTCGCATTCGCTTCTATGAGAGCCCCCCTGAAATAAAGATTTTTATAACTTTTTAAGCCATTTTCGGCTGGAGGCCATCGGTTTACATATTATATCTAAATTTGAAGTAATTACGTTCAGTAATTCAAAAGTTATAAGGCTCTGACAGACGGACGGACGGACGGACGGACAAGTGCAAATCGCTCTAGTTAACTCAGAGACCTCGCTTCGCTCGGTCAAATATGATAGTTAGATATATTACTTCCGAGACTTTTTTGTTGAGAATAATATATAATTTTCTCAGTATACGCCAAATGATGCAATTTATAGGCAAAATTTTGCTACTTTGGGTTACATTATTACAATTTTCTTAAGGATCTCTAATTTTTTGATAACTTAGCTTTCTATTGGTGAAAAAATGGTTAAAATCGGTCCAGTAGTTACAGAGCCTATTCGGCACAAACAAACAAACAAGCAAAAAATCTTTCCTCTTTATAATATTAGTATGGAAGAGATCGCTTTTCAGCGATAAGGTCGCCTTTGTACTCTGTGTTTTTTTATGTATGTATTAGCCATGTAAGCTGTTATCCTGTGGTGTACAATAAAGAATATTTTCATTTTCATTTTTCATATAGATTACACTTTATAATATTACAGTTACAAATTTTTAGTTTATATGCAAAGTTCATACGTGTTTAATAAGGGAACTTATTAAATTAAATAATTCTTTATTTCTTTTTTTCAATTGTAGTGTGGCAAAGTTCGCATAGCTTGAATCGTTGGAAGCGTGTAATGACTGATCCAGGTTGATCGAATCAGTGATTTGAAGAGTGGTGGAAAGGCGACATCCAACTGGTTTCCAGGAGGTACTTGACACAAGCTGCATAATACCGTGTTGTTGCATATAACCTTTAAGGAGACCTACTAAATATCTCTAATACCTAATAATATTTAACAAGGCAATGTTGTAATTTTGTCGGACTGTAATCGTCACACGTCTGTTGCGGCGTCGAATTTGACCATCGTATTGTGACAGCCTCTTGGTAGAGTAGCGTTCGCACAATCCATATTTCTTCAGCTTCGACGCAGAAAGCCGCGGCGACGCCACTCCAAGCTGTCTGGGGTCTCCTTACACGACTAGCTAGGCCGTCCATTGGTCGAGACACCGACAAAAAGAGATACCAGACACCAGAAGTGGAAGAAAGATGAATGTTCTCAAACCTATGATTGTCCAAATTATTTTCCAGTCAG
This sequence comes from Oeneis ivallda, assembly GCA_029955525.1. Classification (NCBI taxonomy): domain Eukaryota; kingdom Metazoa; phylum Arthropoda; class Insecta; order Lepidoptera; family Nymphalidae; genus Oeneis; species Oeneis ivallda. The sequence goes on along the minus strand of JARPMR010000011.1, from coordinate 5,774,327 downwards.
TTAGCGTCGTAACTCGTAATTAAGTGAACGGCAAGCCTTAACGATCCGTCGCCGCACCGTCACGCCGCGCGGGCTCCGCACTGCGCGCGCGCTTTGTAGCTGTTCTAACAAACGAAATATTGATACTTAAAATTAAAAAAAAAAACTTGAGAGAAGTCAAGGGACACCCGGATGGAACGTAGTTCCTTTCGATTACATTGTGTAGGCGACTGCCGGAGCCACTAGGCTACGGAGACCCAATGTTGTATCGCGAAAATACCGAACACAATGCAACATTCACATTCAACAAAAAAGTGTCAAATATTGGATAGAAGCAGGCGTTACTTTGCGGAAGTCCATGATTAGCAAGAAAAAGTTAGAATTATTTTGCTATAATCCGCCAACAGAAAAAATCTGTATAATTGTCAGACAATGCATCGTTGTAGAGTCGACATCTCCTGAGGATGCTCCGGTGTCGGGGCGAAACGTGCGTCGAGAGTAGTTTAAAAATTATACAGATTTTTCTGTTGGCGGATTATAGCAAAATAATTCTAACTTTTTCTTGCTAAAAAAGTGTCAGTTTCAAAAATATGTCGAGTATCGGTTCCTTAATTTTTTCCGTCTAGCCCCCTTCCGTACCGAGCGATAAGGAACTTACGTTCCAAAAAACATCTTTAGAAACTCGTACCTTTTTACCAGACTACGGAAAAGCCAAAAAGAAGGGCTATGACTTTATACAATAAGACTACTGTCGTTTTGAAAAGCATGAAAGCAAATTCAGCTGAGAAAAGCCTCCAAAAAACTCAGCAGTTGCTCTTTTCAAAACTCAAAGTGTTACAATATTTAAGAAAATGGGCTGATTTCACCAATGTTAGTAAAGTACCAAGAGTACTAAATCTTATCCGAGCGTTTTGATATTTTGGTAGAATTTCAATACGAAAACTGTCAGAACAACCAATTTATTCTTGCGTTAAGTTTCTTGTGCACTCATTTTCTTCTTCTCCAAATCAATGCTTTCGAACAAATTAATTGGTATTTAGAGGTATTTTGAAAAAAAATCAAGATTTCAAGAAGAAAAAAAATCGGCCAAGTGCGAGTCGGGCCTCGCTCTTTTAGGGTTCCGTTAAAAAAAAATTAAATAAAAATATTTCCATGTACCCATGGAAATATTTTAATTTAATTTTTTAATTTAATTTAATTTTTATTATTAGTTGTTATAGCGGCAATAGAAATACATAATATGTGAAAATTTCATCTGTCTATCTATTACGGTTTACGAGATACAGCCCGCTGACAGACGGACGGACGGACAGCGTAGGCTCAGTAATAGGGTCCCGTTGGTACCCTTTGGGTACGGAACCCTAAAAAGTGATTTTTGGTCAAAACTAATAGGTACACTAAAAATGAATGTAAATGAATAGCAAAGGTTTTACTCGTATTATTAAATCCCACGGAAACTCTTTATAATTAGAGTTATTATAAAATAAGATGAGCTAAAGTTCGGCCGTTCAGAGAATGCGTTCCTGACACCTATCAGAAAAATATTGTTTACCAATTTATTTGACACTCAGTTTGGCACAAAATTATAACATTAATTGATTATTGATATAATAATGTTGTTGTAATGCTCATCAATTGTTAAAACGGTAAACAACCAGCAATAATTAATATTTTTATCGTAACTGCAACGCCATTACAAAGTTACGTCGTCAGTTCAATCGCGACGTGTCAGGAACGCATTCTCTGAACGGCCGTAGTATAGCTAAGAAAATTAAGTTACCTTGGTACTGGTAGGTTTCCAAAAATATATATATTCCTGACTCTGCACCCGCGCTACGCAGTTCTGGTGAGATGGCAGCCTACGTTGGACAACACCTGCCAGATATTTAAAATAAAAAAATACAAAAGTTCAACTTAATGCCTATTGATTTACCATTATTGTATATAGGTTCGTGAATCATTTTTCCCACTTGCCTCTATTGAACTATTAAAAAAAAAAATGATAAATTGATATTGCCACTACCGTTTTATAGGTGTTCAATCGGATGGAAATTATTTATTTTTCTGATACACAGATGAGAAAAACTGTACGCCTTGATGGGATTACGCGACCGAGCGTGCTTAATTAGAAATAATAATCTTTATTAAATATTCTCATTCAAACTGATAACTTCTCAAGAGTCTATTTTGAGGGGCTTAAAATGCTTAGATCATATCTAAGCATCTAAGCCAAAGACATACTCTTAAAGAGTAGAGCGGGTATTAGGTACGAAGTAGGATCTAGTCGGGCTAGTAAAAATTATTTTGAAAAGGTTGAAAGTGTAACTAAGCTTATACCACGGTAGTTAATTACTGGTTATAGACTATAGTGATGATTATAATATGTAGTTCATTGCTTTTACCCATAGATTAAGAATTGGTAAGGAGCGGCGTAGCGACTACCAATCTAAATAAAAAAAAAATGTCTTCTAAACCTATGATTCCACCATTTTTACTTAGAAATGTATATTTATGATACATATGCGCAATGACAATGAACTCACGGGGCTTATTACAATTTGCACTTCGACTATGTTTTTTCACTTCACAGGGTGACAGTACCCTGAATTAAATTATAATATGTAGTTTGAAAACTGAAAAAGAACTACACTCTTGCCTAAGAACTCACTGAGATGAATAAGGCGAAAAGTTCAGAGTAAAACCTGTTAATTATTTCGTCTCGTCTCATTATAGTCTTCTCCCACCGTCATCTTCTTACCAGCTCGATATTCATCAGAGTTGCTTAAGTTAGTAGAGTTTTAAATTGTTACCAGACAAGAACGAAGATTGCATTACAGTTTTCTAAAGTCACAGGCCAAGGCAAATTTTTTAATGTTTTTTGTTAATCCTCTCTATCACTAAAACGGTTTTAATATCTCAATATTAGGACATTAGCGGATACAAGTCTTACATGCTAAGACATAAGTATCCGTAGGCGATAAAAAATCTAGGTTTATTTAATTTGAAAGTGCACAGGAAGGTAATACGAAACCGGTGAGTGTTTCCTTGCCAACAATTATTGTGCTGTTACAGTTCCCATTGATTGAAGAAAGGATTGGCTCTTGAGTGACAAGGTATGGGAATCAATCAGATTGGATGGTATTTAATTTAAATCCATTTGAAAGATTAGGTATTCAATATTCATTTTGTAAAACAGATATCTTGATTGTTGAGGACTAGTTTATTATTATCTTAACGTGAATTGAAGTGTAGTACTTTTCTTTTTTTTTTGGAACTTCCCCTCATTGTGGAAATATTATATTTTATTCTAACAAAGTTGCATAGGTTACATCGGCTTGGCATCCAGCTGCACACAAGATAGTATAAAATAGCTATTTATGCAACTGCATCGTAATGAGGGTCATTTTAATTCGAGTGCTGTTTTTTGATACGAGGCTTGCCGAGTATCAAAATAGGATAGTACGAGAATTAAAATGACTAATTACGGTCAGTTGCATACAAGATTTTATCTACGACAAGGAAAATAAAATCATTAACAAAATACGCCGTAGGCTCAATAAAGTAACAAAAAGTAACTCCGCAAGCCGCCACCAGCCGCCTGTGGCGCCTCTGTCAACAAAAAGTAACTCCGTAAGCCGCCACCAGCCGCCTGTGGCGCCTCTGTCATATGAACGGTACAAAAGTGCCAGAACCCAGAGCCTTACCTTTAGGTATCCTATTTTAAGAAGAAAACCATTTCGATTCAGCTCCCATACAACGAGCTGCATCGAAATGAGAAGCAAAACCGAAAGAGTGTTCATTTCGATTCAGCTGTCATATTCGAAATTGGAACTTTTCGATGCTGGAGTAGATAATAGCTATTTATGCAACTGCATCGTAATGAGGGTCATTTTAATTCGAGTGCTGTTTTTTGATACGAGGCTTGCCGAGTATCAAAATAGGATAGTACGAGAATTAAAATGACTAATTACGTTCAGTTGCATACAAGATTTTATCTATGACAAGGAAAATAAAATCATTAACAAAATACGCCGTAGGCTCAATATAGTAACAAAAAGTAACTCCGTAAGCCGCCACCAGCTGCCTGTGGCGCCTCTGTCAACAAAAAGTAACTCCGTAAGCCGCCACCAGCCGCCTGTGGCGCCTCTGTCATATGAACGGTACAAAAGTGCCAGAACTCAGAGCCTTAGCTTTAGGTATCCTATTTTAAGAAGATAACCATTTCGATTCAGCTCCCATACAACGAGCTGCATCGAAATGAGAAGCAAAACCGAAAGAGGGTTCATTTCGATTCAGCTGTCAAATTCGAAATTGGAACTTTTCGATGCTGGAGTAGATAATAGCTATTTATGCAACTGCATCGTAATGAGGGTCATTTTAATTCGAGTGCTGCTTTTTGATACGAGGCTTGCCGAGTATCAAAATCGGATAGTACGAGAATTAAAATGACTAATTACGTTCAGTTGCATACAAGATTTTATCTACGACAAGGAAAATAAAATCATTAACAAAATACGCCGTAGGCTCAATAAAGTAACAAAAAGTAACTCCGTAAGCCGCCACCAGCTGCCTGTGGCGCCTCTGTCAACAAAAAGTAACTCCGTAAGCCGCCACCAGCCGCCTGTGGCGCCTCTGTTATATGAACGGTACAAAAGTGCCAGAACTCAGAGCCTTAGCTTTAGGTATCCTATTTTAAGAAGATAACCATTTCGATTCAGCTCCCATACAACGAGCTGCATCGAAATGAGAAGCAAAACCGAAAGAGGGTTCATTTCGATTCAGCTGTCAAACTCGAAATTGGAACTTTTCGATGCTGGAGTAGATAAAACTTATTACAATGTAATAGCTTCATAATAATATTGTAAAATGATTATTTTGAAAAGAGCAACTGCCGAGTTTCTTGCTGGCACTTCTCAGCAGAATCCACTTTCCGAACCGGTGGTAGAATCATGACTTGTCATAAGAGCCACAGGTTGGCCTACGTGAAATAAATAATTTTGAATTTTATTATATTAGGTAGAGCCTTAATACAGTGTTGAATTATTGTATTTAAGGACGAATAATTGAATAGATTACTACAAGAGGTAGACAACAATCGTTACACTTGCCCAGTAGGTACAATAGATTCCTTCGCGTGGATTTAGAATTCCCAACGTCATGCTTGTTCACAATTTGCATGCGCACGATTTATGCTAATTTATTTAAAAGATTTTGATACACTCGTTGCAGTTATATTCATTTGTATTATGAATGTAGCGCATGTTTCCTCGCGGTAATTCTATGTACAAGTTAACCTGTTGAGTTAAGCGATACGAGTAGAATTGAGATGGATTAGATACACAAATTGTTTGCCATTTATATTCTACGTGTATGATATCGATAGAGGATCATTTTATTAAGCTAATAAAAGTTCGTTTCTTTAAGAAGATTCAAGTAGCAGAAGCTGCAGAACAGGTCGCCTTAGACCGACCTAGGGTTACTCAATAGAATGGAGGGGCCTGTATCAGCCTGGATCGTAGACATGTAGACCTTAATTTAATATAAAAAACTTTTTAAAATATAGACTTCAAACACCCCGTGGATTTTAAAAACCGCTCGACCGATTTCGTTAAAATTTAAATGGTACCACCTGGGAAGTGTAATATCCTTTTAAAAAAAAAGAATTTTTAAAAATGGGTTCAGACGTCTTCGAGTAATTGGTGAACAGACATTAAAAAAAAGATTCCGATGAATTGAGAACCTCCTCCTTTTTTGAAGTCGGTTAAAAACGAATTCTACTATATTTAGTAAAGAACACCGGTTGCTCAGTTTTTCAATACCGGTGTCGTATCGTGATCTATCTTCTACCTTTTCTTTATCAACCTATAGACGTCCACTGCTGGACAAAGGTCTCCTGCATGGACTTCCACAGGCTTCGGTCTTGCGCCGCTTGAATCCAGCGGCTCCCTGCGACTCATTTGATGTCGTCGCTCCACCTGGTGGGGGGCCTGCCAACACTGCGTTTTCCGGTGAGGGTCGCCACTCCAACACCTTGGGACCCCAGCGACCATCAGCTCTTCGAACTATGTGTCCCGCCCATTTCCACTTCAGTTTCGCAGCACGCTGATCTATGTCGGTGACTTTGGTTCTCCTACGAATCTCCTCATTTCTGATCTCGCAGGGATATACCGAGCATAGCTCTCTCCATCGCTCGCTGAGTGACCCTGAGCCTTCTTATGAGGCCCATCGTGATCTATAATATACCTATATTATTTGATATGAATCAGGCTTTCTTCTAGTTAACAAGGCTTATATTAAGAAACGTAATGCATCTTTTGTTTTAGGGATGCAGATATTATATATCTTGTCAAATACTAATAATGGGTTCGACATAATTTAGGATTCAAATGGTATCACTATTATAACTATGAGTGTCGTCTTCAGCGTCAAAGGTTCCCAGAATTTAGCAGCGGTGTACTTAATATTCCATTCCCGTATTTGTTACATGTATCAATCTATGTATATCCATTATTATACCTCACACTGACCGGAGTGGGCCCTGCGGCCTGCCCCGGCACATGCCGCACATGATACACAAGGTGTGTTTTGGAGCGGACACTGACCTCCAACTCAGTCTATGGGCTCCAGAATCGAGTAGGTACCTATAGTTGACTTTATGGGGACCTTAATTTTAGGCTGTAATATTATTGTAGAATCTTAATAAAATCTATAAAATTATTATTTATTTTAGAAATGATTAAATAGGACAAAAGTGCTTACATCGTAAAGCATTCCTATAGCAAAATGGAAAATCAGTGCACTTACAAAGGCTGAAATCTAAAATATCGCACTCTCACACTGCGTAGACTCAAGAGATGACGAGAGAGAATGTGACGAGAATATCAGAACTTAACATTATTATTATTGCATGAATAAGACAGGACAAAGTTAATTAAAATTAGTCACTAGTTTAGAGATTGTAGGCAGGTATATTATTTTTCACACATAGTTCGAAGAGCTGATGGTCGTTGGGGTCCCAAGGTGCTGGAGTGGCGACCCCGCACCGGTAAGCGCAGTGTTGGCAGACCCCCCACCAGGTGGACCGACGACATCAAGCGAGTCGCAGGGAGCCGCTGGATTCAGGCGGCGCAAGACCGAAGCCTGTGGAGGTCCATGCAGGAGACCTATGTCCAGCAGTGGACATCTAAAGGTTGATAATGATAATGATGATGATGATATTATTTTTAAAAGTACTTATAATATTATTATGCTAGGTCTAAATATTCGTACGGTTCAAGTTAAGAGAACTTGTTGCTGGACGCCTTTTGCAGTATTTCTGTACTCTATGTGAAGGTTACTCATAGAGTAAATCATTTGGATGCAGCTTTTAAGAAGGTCGTAGTGATATTTTTTAACTCAAGTTATACCCAAAAACCTATGCGCACAGATACTTAGACGCGCTTGCAGAAACTTCTTAACCCAGAGCTAGCAGCTAACTCTGGGTTAAAAGGACAGATTTGACAGATTGCGTATACAGATTCTGTCAAAATTACAAATTTATTCCTGGGTTAACTAACTCAGCGTCAATGCAAGCGGGCCTTATACCGTTCGGTCTAAGCTGGTGAAGGCAAGTGGTGCCTCAACTCGGTCGCTGTCCCGCGCGCTGCCCGGCTTAGGCGCGTTACGAGCTATTTAATATCGCTTTAATATAATATATTTCTACGATTGTACACCCAAACGTACAATTAAGATATAAATCAAGAGAGTTCGCAACAAAAAATCACAACTACGCCAAAAAATCAAAGGTTTTTTTGAAAAATCAAACAAAACCTAGTAAATTATGTTTGTGGTAGTAGGTAGTGTGTAGTTTCATAGTTGTGAAGAAATATTACGCCAATGAGAGTTTTATCATCATTATACAAATTTTAAATAAAAAAACACTTCTTGTACCTAAATAAAAAATGATAATTTAACTACTCCCTATATTTTCATAATGTTAGTTAAATGTAAAAATTACCTAATTATAAACTACCTATTAAGAATTGTCTTTTTTAGTTTTATATACCTACTAAGTTATGTAGATATTTTCTTTCAGATAGGTATTTAAATAAGCAATATTTACTTGATAACTAATGTTAACTGTGTTCAAGTACACCTGTGAAAATAAACTTTACTTCGGAAACATTAATTTATTACAATAATATTATCTGACTTCAACCACTATAAGAATTCAATAATCTAAACATTCAAAGATTTCCGTCAAATATCGAATCCAATCAGCAACGATCATTTTTTGACGGTAGCAAAAATAAGAATAATAGCTGCAACAGCCCTAAAAACAAAGATTCTATTTTGAAATGGTAATTACCTGAAACTGAAGTGGAAATGGGCGGGGCACATAGTTCGAAGAGCTGATGGTCGTTGGGGTCCTACGGTGCTAGAGTGGCGACCCCGCACCGGGAAACGCAGTGTTGGCAGACCCCCCACTAGGTGGACCGACGACATCAAACGAGTCGCAGGAAGCCGCTCGATTCAAGCGGCGTAAGACCGAAGCCTATGGAAGTCCATGCAGGAGACCTTTGTCCAGCAGTGGACGTCTGTAGGTTGATAAAGAAGAAGAGGAAGAGAAGAATTACCTGTAACTGAACGAAAATCGAAACCGAGACTTTAAAGAAGCGAAGTGAGGGGAAAACTTTCGCCAGAGATTGAAAAACTTTGAGGAAGTGAGCTAATTTTCTTCTTGACAGATTGCTTGATTGTCACTTTTGACATGGCTGCCGGGATGATGACGTAACGTCAGTTGACTTTTGTTTTTTTTTTTTTAAATACATATATATTATATAGAATAGCTGTGATCACACCTGATGGTAAGTGAAGATAAAGCCTAAGATGGAGCACCACTAGACTGAAAAATGCATATTCACTCTTGATTTGAAATTATCCTACAGTGGTAGTACCTAAAAGTTATCAAGTCGGAAGAACGGAAGCCGAAACTCCATTCGCGATGCGAATCAGGAACGAGGAATCATAACACTTACAGGAATCAATAAGCATAGCAGGCGTTGACGAACGATGCCTTGCAGTTCGATGGTAGAACGATGACGATGGAACTAAGTTGCTACCAAAATTTTCCTGAGCATAATCTCCAAAATGTAACCTGCGGAGATAAGGCATTGAAAAGCAAAAGGTTGGCAGCGTTTGGGTTGCATTTTACCACATTCGTCGTTTCCAAATTACTACTATAATTTTTTATACCATTCGGTGCAGTAACTACTGAGCCGGTACACTCGTACGGATTGACCAAACATATTAACGAGCAGCCGTCAGTAAATATTAACTCACAAACGATCGTTTTAGGCCAAACCAAACACAGTGGGCGCTCGCAAATACTGATCCGACTTCAAAAGAAGTGGCACAACTATGTGTTTAGTTAACGCGCTCAAATAATGTCGATCAAGGTACAAGCGACGTGTTCTTTACATCGAAAACGGTGACAAAAGATCATAAAAATTTACCAGCTACTCGTAGATTAAGTACCTATAAGTACAACAAAAATAATTAATTGTTATTTGATGATCTATAATTTGGCTACTATTACTATAAACTAGTGGTTCGCCCCGAACTGAGACCTCGCGGTAACGGTATCCCATGATTATTCATTCAATCGATACATGATAACCAAAACTGACATTATTATTATGCCCGTTTTCACCAAACATACCTAAATCATCCCCTAAGTAGGAGTCTCTTAACGTAGGTAGCTCCTAAATACAATCCTAAGTCCTAACATCCGTCCCAATATCCTTTTAGGTGTCCCGTACAGGATCGTGATAAATAATTTGACAGAAAACATCAATCACCTAACTTATAGGTAGCCCGTAAAGGTTAGGGAACGTTAGTGAAAACATTGAATTAGGAGTAGGTACTAACGAGTGAAACCGGGTTACGGGCATCTGTACAAATCGTCATCTATCGACGCGAATAGAAAATATACAATATTTAACTAAAATTTAACTAAAAAATAATTTTAATTGAATAATATGGCACAAAAAAAATTACAATACAATTATTGTATTATAATAAGTAACTAAATAATAATGGTCGACGCAAAACTGTTTTTGGGATAGGTCGTAGTCGTAACTCGTAGTTCCATGGGAATAGTTACTGACTGCGCCATCTATTAGCATTATTGTGAAGCTATGTTGATGCTATATGAATTACTGATGCCCATTAAAAATTAAATAATCTCGTTTCTTTATAATATTCATATAATTTTAGTATTTGTTGTTCAAGTACAGGATATAAGTGACCTAAAAAAATAAAATCAGTTTGAAAATCCATAGCGGATTTTCCTAGAGAGCGTCTTCAAGCGAGCGTATAAAATCGCCACTTTGAAAGCCCCCCATTTCGTCAATTTTAAGGGAAAAATTAAAAAAAAAATATTTTTGTACTCAGTTCAAAATTATCTTTAAAATGATATGTAACAATTTTATGTAACGCGATATTTTTTTTTTACTTCGCATTCGCTTCTATGAGAGCCCCCCTGAAATAAAGATTTTTATAACTTTTTAAGCCATTTTCGGCTGGAGGCCATCGGTTTACATATTATATCTAAATTTGAAGTAATTACGTTCAGTAATTCAAAAGTAATAAGGCTCTGACAGACGGACGGACGGACGGACGGACGGACGGACAAGTGCAAATCGCTCTAGTTAACTCAGAGACCTCGCTTCGCTCGGTCAAATTAACATTGTACGTCGTGCAATAGATAAATGTAAACAACTTTTCAGATAAGTCTAGTTACCGCAGCCTAACACTGCCTTATTTTATTAAGAACTAGCTGATGCCCGCGACTTCGTCCGCGTGGATTTAGTTTGTTCCTAGTTTTCCTGAATTTTCTTTGCTATAAACCTCACGGAACCCGAGACCTTTCCAACGAATGCAAAACCGTGGAAATCGGTTCGTGCGTTCTGGAGTTATAGCGTCAGGAAGGAAAACCCGACTTATTTTTATATAGTAGATAATATATAAAAATTATTTTTAATAACCGACTTCAAACGCCAATACAAAGTATAAAATAATTTTAGTTTGTACAGCTATGTTGAAGTCGGGCGGGCCTCAATAGAAACGATGATGAAACGATTTATTTTTATTATTTTAAGCTTTTCAGTGGTAGATTCATAGGATCAATCTTCACATTCTCTGATCGCGAGCGATTTCTTCACTAAATTTTAAATGGGACCAACCTGACGGTATGACCCTTCCAATGAGTAAAAAATATTGAAATCGGTTCAGATTTGACGGAGTTACCTATGGAGTAAATCGACAAAAAAAAATACGCGTCGAATTGAGAACCTCCTCTTTTTTTTGAAGTCGTTAAAAATTAAAAATATTCCTTTCGAGTTACAAACTTAATCTTTATGATAAAAACATAATTAAGTCATTCAAACATAATTACATAGAGGAACTTTACACTTATCTTTATGATAATTTATATTACATAAACAATAATATAAATGTTAAGATGAGAATCACAATAATAAACGTGAACCCATATTTCATAACATAAAATACCTTCATTAGGGTTCCGTACCCAAAGGGTACCAACGGGACCCTATTACTAAGCCTACGCTGTCCGTCCGTCCGTCCGTCCGTCCGTCCGTCCGTCTGTCAGCGGGCTGTATCTCGTAAACCGTAATAGATAGACAGATGAAATTTTCACATATTATGTATTTCTATTGCCGCTATAACAACAAATAATAAAAATTAAATTAAATTAAAAAAATTAAATTAAAATATTTCCATGGGTAGATGGAATTTTTTTTTAAAGGAACCCTAAAAGAGCGAGGCTCGACTCGCACTTGGCCGATTTTTTTTTCTATTACGACCTCAAAATTAGTTCGGCAATAAAGATTTAATTACGATAACATATCAACAGCACAAATGCTCTCATGTGTCCTAGAAAGGAGCTTACAATGTAATTTATCCTAACAATGAGCTGAAGTGGACCTTGGGATGACACGATGATGACGACAGCAACAAAGTACGGGCATTCTGAGGCCGGGTACATTTCCCATTCACACTGGAAACACTTCCGCGCGAAAACAATCATTTATAACTATAGTATGCCTATATTTTTTCTCATTATTCACATTAATATCCAAAGGGTTACGAGCACTGGTGCGTTTGGTGACTTCAATGGCGAAGCAATTTAAGCTTTTTAAGCTTAAGATTCGTATCTGCAACTAGGCCTGTTTCAAAATTAACAAGTTGTGGCTTCAGTCGCATGGGTGTTCTCTGCGCTTCATATGCTTCAGTCTAATTGAGGCATAAAGCGAACCAGGAATTCACTTCGCTTATTATGTCAACAAATATTTAGATTATCCAATCAATGTACGTATACATTCCCAAATCCCGTCTCGCATCTCGCAAAGGATAGTCCTATGTTTGATTGAAGTTTTGACTGGCTCACCTACGAGTCAGTGGCCTATAGCTGCTCTGAGGTCTCCTGCACGCATCAATAAATCCCGTTAGACACACCGAACTAAGCATTGAAGTAATGTAGAAAAGGCCACGCAAATTCTACAGCTGCGCGCAAAACTGTCAACAAGACGTGGTCGTATTACGGAAGCATCGCTAGCAGCCGTGTGTTGTGTGCACAAGTGTGCGTGCGTGGAGGACGCCGCCGCCTGACCTCCGAGGGTGTTTACTCTCATATCAACTTAGTTGTCGATGTGCCACGAAGGTATGCTCGAGGCCTCTCTAATGATCTTGCATATCAGTCTAGATTTTAAGTGCCGTCCTGAATGAACCGTTAGGATACTTAGTTAAAAGTATTTTATTTAAAATGAGTTTCCTCTTTCCCAGTAAGAAAAGTCATCATCATCATCATCAATAGCCTATAACAGTCCACTGCTGGACTAAAGGCCTTTCCCAAGGGGAGGGTTTGTCCATAATCACCACGCGGGGCAGACGGGTTGGTGATCGCAGTAGATGGTAGTAGTAGCACAGAGGACGCTGCTGCCCGTTCTCCGTTATATTCCCTTAGTCGCCTCGTACGACACCCGCGGGAAGAGGAGGGGTGGTGACAACTGTATTCTGATCTACCGTCACCACACGGCACGTAAGAAAAGTACCGAATACCAAAACATGAAGTCATCAAGTAGTGACTGTGATAATAATACACCTCAATTGTTTGCACTCATAGAGCAAACTAAGATGACGCGTAACATCTTCAGTCGCAAGAGGCGCACGCAGCGCATTTTCAGTTTTAGCAATATTGAAATGATGCTGAATGATAGGTTGATGATAACGCATTGTTACGCCCGATGTTGCTGACGTCACACCAACCGGTCTTGCAGCCTTTTTGTTAGCTGTTTGGCCTGTATTTCATTTATTGAATAAACTGACAAATATACTCATTTCTTCAAACACGCCTTCCCGCTGTAACACATTGGACTATGTGAGAAGAAAAAATTGTAAAATCCGTGTTACATACATCGTTGCCCATCATACACAAATAAATTACACCTGCTCGGAGATAAATCACAGAAGTCATAGGAATCCTGTAGAACAAGACCAAAAATAGCTCTGCAGCGGTCTCACGCTGTTAACAGAGGTGCCCGCTCCGCCGACCGTGTCCGCTGAAATGGCCTAAGATACTGCTCGCCTCGAGCCAAATTAATTAGACGTAACACGCACGGGAGCCAGCCTCGGAACATATTTCACCTGCGACGCGCAGCCCGCGGTGACTGGGTACAACTCCGCACGACACTAAACTATGCTTGACATCATTTTTTTATTCGATCACAGGTTTGATGCGATTTCACCTGGTGGCGAACTGCAGTCAGACGGTAACGAGTTAACTTGGAAGTGCTAGAGCAGAAGTTATCTTACGCGAAGCGATCGAGCGATCTCACCTGATGGTTAGTTGAGGTTACCCGTTTGGGGATTTAAACATAAACAAACCTTTGTATAAACTAAAAACAATTTAGATTGTAATAATGGTCTTCAGTATTAAATGCTAGTTCTAATAGAAAACAGCGCTGATCTTCCGAAAGGCCATATTTATGGGCTTAAAGCTATTTAACTTGGACGTGTTGACAAAGAACTGCACTTTACTATATGTCTTCGTGCATCATGTTCCTGAAGTGTGTGTTTTCTTGGCATAAGAACCGTGTGTTTCTGGCCACATATTAAGACCTTGTTGTTTTTCTATAAAGAACAGATGGAAGATAATACCAGAAACATAAAACACTAAGTGGAACTAACGGACTGCTAACTGGATATTTGGAATGGGCTATAAAAGAAATAGAAATCTATGACGCTTATGGTTGTATTTTATCGTTATCAACTTCAAATTTGATTAGCTATAAACGTTGTCTTCGTTTTCACTATTTGGTAAAATGCAAAATTTAAGGTGAAATTTTGTATCTGACCAACCCATATTTTTTATCATTACGCTTATTATTTTTACCTAAAAAGTTTATTTATTTTATTTTTATTTATTAAATAAGGTACAATCACAATATACATATTAAACATTGCCATAAATTAACAATTACATAAAACAAGTAGCTGATATGAATATCAATAATGATTGTACACAGCATTCATAACATAGAGTTGTGCAAACTAAGAAGAATAACTTATATACCTAAGAAAGTGAAAATTTAAAAATAATATTTGAATTTAAAGTTATAAAGAAAAAAGAAAATTAAGCTAGGAAAAAGAACTAAGTACATATTAGATGCAAGATGTAATATACGACATGACTCATCGATAAAAATCGATGAGTTTTTTTCTAAAACTAACAGGTGAATCATGAAATATGTCGATGTCAGGTATTTTTTTTGATATTTCATTATAATTAGCACATATACGTATGATTGGCGATTGATGTCCCAGATTTGTTTTCGCATAAGGAATATGGAATACGTTTGACAATTTGTAACTACGAGAGTGTCTACTTGGAACAGATAAAGCTATACGATTAAGAAGGTTGCTACATTTGACTTTATTGTGTTAATTTATTGTATTAAAAAGTTGTTTCTTTATTTTAAATTTTCAAAAGTTATTTATGTTATTAATGTACAACATATTATAACAAATTGAAAATCTAATAAAAACGCAGTAGGTATCTCTGACGCTAGTTACTAGTTATTATTCTGTGGTTATGGTACGATTATATGGTGCGATTATGTTTTGTCTAAATTATTCAATCTGATAAAAGATTATTGGTAAATGGAATGAGTATGCACACGCGTTCCGAGTCAGTAAAATGCGAATGTGCGTTCAAAAGCATTTTAAAATTACGATAGAGTTATTATAATGTAATGTATTATATAAATTAACTGTTTATAATTTAATTAGTCATGTCTCCGAAGGCTGCAATCTAAAATCTCAACAGGTTTCTAAGAGCCTCGGTCGCGCACAAGTGCCCTGGTCCAAAACGCCGGGTAATTAAAAACGTCGTTACGCCAATTAATTCCTCAAAGTCAAAAGTTTTGCTCGCGTGCACACAACCTCTACACGGCGCGTGTAAACCTTACACTGTGCCACCACATCGCCACACATCCATACCGGAACTGCGTGTGTAGGTGAACACGAAGCTGTTGTTGGAAAATGGCTCAAAAATTTTTGGAGTCTCGATATGGTTTGGAGGCTTAACGACCCGGTGGAGCAGTGATGGCTAATTAATTCTGACCGACTAACTAGCCACAGATTTATACTGCGAGTGGTTTCTCCGAGACCGTACTGTCTTTTTAATTAGAGTTTATAGCGCAATAGGCGAACGAGTTCGGCGCGCGGTTTGAGATACTTGTAAGAACTATTAACCCGTCTATAAATCTCTGAGTACATTGTAACTGGGTGTAACTCGTGGTGGATAATAGAAGCAGGAAGTTTAGTTAATTTTTCAAATAAAAATACTGGGCATGTTACGTAAATAATTTAATGCCATATCCGTCAAACAAAGACGTAAATTGTGTAATCATAATATAGGTAGTAGGTAGTCAAGTAATTACGTCGTTACGTCGTTATTACGTTAGCATACCTCCCAATTACTAATTCATAGTTTGAGAAATGGATGGTGATTGGGGTCTAAAGATGCTGAAGTGGCGACCCCTCACCGCAAAGCTCAGTGTTGGCAGGACCCGCTTTAAAAAGACATCAAAGAAATCGCAGGGAGCCGTTAGATACATGCACTCATGCCCGAAGCAGAGAACTTTTATTTGTTGATACAGAAGAAGAATTTCTTAAATGTCAATAATTTTAGAAGAATAATATCAGGTGTACCCTCAATCTTGACCTGGATTTCGAAGCTAAGGGCGAAGAGGACTTACGTATGGTTCAGTTCAAAAAATTTCTCAAAAGTTAAGACAGCAAAGACACAAGTGTTATACATGCTCATAAGCCCATCGAGGCTGACCACTAGATCGACGATAGTGCTGTAATCAATACCGTCAGATACAACTGATGGAGTCACACAATAATAAGTTGTATTCACGTCCGAGTATCGATACTACTTTGTTAACAGATTAGATTACCATCGGAGGAAGCTAACGGCTTTTTGCAAGGAAGCATAAAAAGTAACATGAGAACGTCCTATCTACTTGCATCGAATAATTGGTCCATCTAGACCACAGCCTGTCAAACTTTCTTACAGAATATAGTACCTTTTTGTTTTTTTGTTTTCGACCGAGCGAAGCGAAGGTCTCTGAGTTTACTAGAGCGATTTGCACTTGTCCGTCCGTCCGTCTGTCACAGCCTTATAACTTCTGAATTACTGAACGTAATTACTTCAATTTTAGATATGATATGTAAACCGATGGCCTCCAGCCGAAAATGGCTTAAAAAGTTATAAAAATCTTTATTTCAGGGGGGCTCCCATACGAAATGAGGGGCTTTCAAAGTGGAGATTGTATTCGAGGCTAGATTTCTAAAACCACTTTGTTTTAAAACTTGAAACTTACACATAATTTGAGTTATATTCTGTACTTGAACAACAAATACTAAGATTAGATAAATATTATAAAGAAACGAAATTATTTGAGTTTTAATGGGCATCAATGTTTTTAACAAAACTTCACTATACTGTTACTAGATGGCGCTGTCTTTAATATTGTAAATAGGCATCCCATCCACGAAAGCAGATGACTATTGACGTCATCAGATTCGGCGCGTTTTAATTACAATATAATATAGTTAAAACTACCTTATGGGAATTATGGGATACCGCGAGGTCTCAGTTCGGGGCGAATCACTAGTATTTTAATGTTTTTATTTTTTCAGGGCTTACCGTACTAAAAGTGAAACTCATTAAAACTGGGCCTTGGCTGCGAGTTATTGGAGGAGTTTACTATGGATTAATATCCATTATAAATCTCCTCCATTAAGTCCTCCTCCTCCTTCTCCTATAATATATGTATAGTCCTCCATTAATGTAGAGACATTAGTAAAACAAAATGATAGTAAAGAGCATTGATGTCAACATTGTGATATTGTAAATGAGTTACACCTTATGTTGTATGTAAGTATTTGAATATTAGTTTCAATTCGATGCCTTAACATGGGCAGCCTAAGTATGTCACGCTCTCTTTAAGCATTTCTGTGGGTGTCGTGTGATGCGGGTTGTTACGTTCCCTCAAATATGGTTGAGCGAAGCAATGGCTGTATCATGCGTCATGCTCGAGAACGGGTTCCACCAGCGGGAATGGGGCTACTTTCTGTCTGCCCGTCTTAACATGTTTTGAATTATAATTAGGTATGCTTTTGTGGAACTCATTGTGGAAACACTGCATACATAGCATAGTATCTATTGTTTTGAAAAGAGTTCAAACTTGTTTTGAAAACCGCAACCGCCGAGTTTCTTGCTGGTTCTTCTCGGCAGGAAGGGCATTCCGAACCAGTGGTAGACTCATCGACGAAAAAAGCACTTGTAAAAAGTTTATTTGAATAAAAAACATTTCTAAATTCTAAATTCAAATTCTAAGTTGTTGCGTATTTATATAGAGACGGAGAGCAGAGAGAGGTTAATCTGTGGACGCTGTTCACACTTTGGGAATCAATGTTTGTAAAGCCATCGGAAAGGCTTATAGGAAGTTGCGGACTGACATTGTCACTGAGCTTCATTCTACTCGAGCGGTTCGCTACAAGTTCGCCACTCAGCGCCGGGCCACTACCTTGTCGCACGAGCGGAAACTGAGGCTGAGATCTAGAGGATCTGCTCTGGCTCTGCTCAAGACTTAAGCTAGAGTTCAAATGTAACACAAATATGTCCTGAAATAAATCTGTCTCGTTTTAACTCAGTCTTGAGTCTGAGCTGAGTAAGAGGTATCTATAGATCTTACCCCGACAGCGTTGCGACAGGCGACAGAACTTTATAATTATAACTCTCCTACAAGCCTGCTATATTTTTATACACACCAGTTCACCACAGTAGTCTAGGGTGGTTTTTTTTAAAATGACAAATATGGAGCGCATTCTAGGAGGAGATATGACATTGTTAATACAACTTGTGTTTGAACCGTCGAAACCCCAAATTTCAGCATGTGAGTTAAAGTTGAAGACCTGGAGAGTGGCTACTTTTCATCTCAGAAAAATATAGATTTATTAAAAAGACTATTTCGTCGTGGACAAAAGCTAGAAATAGTTCATTTTAATCGAGATGTCAACCAAAAGGAGCGTAGTTAAGAAATGAACATCGTAGTTATTATACCAGCCCAGTGTTCCCTGGAAGTTTATAGGTATCAACCACATTTGGAATAGAAGCAAGAATCACTACCAATTAGGGATATGGGTTGAATGTTCACTGCCATACCCCTTCCAAGTTAGCCCGCTACTGTCTTAGACTGCATCGTCACATACCATCAGGTGAGATCGCAGTCAAGGACTAGCTAGTCATCGAATAAAAAAAAAACTTTAATTTTACAGTCTGGACTAAAAATGCGATGTCACTGATGTCTGTTCTGTAACAGAAGCGAGCCGCATTGTTATCGTTTATACGAAAAATTAGTGGCCCCGCGATCACACGTCGGTATCGATTTCGGAACGAGTGTGTTTAAACCTCAAACATGTTGGAATCGACAAAACTTTCTATTCACTAATCAGTGCGTTGGTTTTTTGTCTCGATGATTTATTGACCGAATCGATTTTGTGGACAGATTGCTTATTGATTATATCGACGTTTGTCGTAATAATAATAAAAAAAACTTGTGTTCCGCACACGATCATTAACGCACCAATAACTTTTAGTTAAAAAATATAAGTAGGTTCCTAACAAATATAACCACAAACAAACAACATATAACAATTATAGTTATTTGTGTTATATGGGGCCAAAGGAATTTTTTGCTACCCGAGGGCGTTATTTTTCTCAAAAAAATTCCCTCTTTTTTGCTTGTAGAGCCAAAAGCTCATCTTTCTCTCATACTATATGGGTCTATACAAACCATACAAACTTTCTTTCTCTTTCTCTCTACCAAAACTATGTACCTACTCTCGAGTAAAACTGCCTGAAAGAATCGGCGAGAAACGAACCCGAAACTTTCCTCTCAGCTCATCAAATTGGGGAGGCCGTTAATTAAGTTTTTCTCCACTATCCCCATAAAATTCTCTGATAGGTACTTTGTATGCATCGTGGCCGAAAACATGAACACTAACGAGTGGAAACTGCAAATGAGTAAGAAACGACGATCGAGATCGTAATCAGATCGTGAGCATCGTTCATCGCATTACAAACAAGTACAAACACGATTAAGCGTTATAAATATTTAATTGCTCTGTAAATAATGTATGATCGCATTAAATTATATTGTGAGCTCAACGCCGGCGCCTGGGCCGCGGTGAATAGCGCAGGACCGGCGGGGCAGGGCTAGTGCAGCTGGGGGATTGTCGAAAGATGATTGCACGAGTGTGTCCTTGACTGCGATCTCACATGGTGGTAAGTGACGATGCCGTCTAAGTTGCTTCATATCTGGGTAAAAAATGTTCGTAGGCATTCGATGATTGAATAATGATTTGACTTCTCGTTGAGAGTTGCAGAGAGAGATATCGCTAAGTAAGTAGGTAAGTGCGCGGCTCGAATGTGTTTTGTATGTGCATGAACATTAAACTTTTATTACTTGAGTGCTATATTTGTAATTTATCCCGTGCCTCGTCTTAAACAAGTTATCAGTAACCTAACATTATTGTGGAACTCAAACAACTGGCTCTACGAATAAGTTTTTTATTGCACTTTCATGTATAGAAACAAAATGTTCAATGAAGTTTTTGTGCTAGATATTCGTCAGGAAGTTACTAGATACGAGCGACATAAGACTCTCCTCGGTCTTCTATCAAATCTTTACAAGAGGTGAAAAATCACTCTCTTTTTTCAATAAAACTCCGTCTTTTTTACGGTTCCGTACCCAAAGGGTACCAACGGGACCCTATTACTAAGCCTACGCTGTCCGTCCGTCCGTCCGTCCGTCCGTCCGTCCGTCTGTCAGCGGGCTGTATCTCGTAAACCGTAATAGATAGACAGATGAAATTTTCACATATTATGTATTTCTATTGCCGCTATAACAACAAATAATAAAAATTAAATTAAATTAAAAAAATTAAATTAAAATGGGTAGGTGGGTAGATGGAAATTTCTTAATTTAATTTTTTTAACGGAACCCTAAAAGAGCGAGGCCCGACTCGCACTTGGCCGATTTTTTGCTTGTAGAGCCAAAAGCTCATCTTTCTCTCATACTACATGGGTCTATACAAACCATACAAACTTTCTTTCTCTTTCTCTCTACCAAAACTATGTAATATGTATGTATCTCATTGTCTAGCTAAGCGTCTATACTCGACACATATTTAATACCTAAGTCTCTACATTTTGTCTAATATGGTACTCATAGGTTTCCGGTTTTAATATAATATTATTGGCATAACCATTGGTTGAAGTTGCAATATTTGTTTTTATGTAAAATTTTAAGCGTAATATTTTAGGTAAATAGGTGATATTACAATAGTGTGAGAGAGTAGCGGATACCGGTACGTCCCTAGGGTCAATGTCGCGCGTGTAGGCAGTAGGCAGTAGGCAGTTAGGCACTGTGAAGTGGCAAGTGGCAAGTGGCAGTGTGTCGCGGCCTAATATTTGCACGCCAAGGAGAGCCTCTCACGCCTACCGCCGCGTTAGGAAGCCGTGTCGACACCGGCAGTACCGCAGCTTAGCTACCGTACAGTTCCCTAGCGATCATGTACTAACAAAACTTAGCTAAATTGGTTTAGATCTACCATAAGAACTAAAACGTTTGGAATAAAATGCGGTTACTGTGATTTTCTTCAAAAATATAGTTGGGTACAAAAAAATTTAGTTAGGGTAAAAGTTTCCTTATGCAATCCATTTGACACGAGCTTCACTAGACAATACAGCATTGTAAAGTCGACATCTCCTGAGGATGCTCCGGTGTCGGGGCGAAACGTGCGTCGAGAGTAGTGTAAAAGTCTTGTGTGGTGGTGCATGTGAGTGGTGGTGGCATTGCTTGCTTGGGAACTTGGCTTTTTTGCTTGGCTGGGTAGGTGAGTGGTGCTTAGCTTTTAATTGCGTGTTTGACCATACAGATTTTTCTGTTGGCGGATTATAGCAAAATAATTCTAACCTTTTCTTGCTAATCATGAACTTCCGCAAAGTAACGCCTGCTTCTATCCAATATTTATGAGTATTTTTTATTTCACTGTGTAATAATATTATATACTACCTTATTTATATTTTTAATAATATCTGTGTAATTATTTAATCTTTTTGTATATTAATTAATGTATTAATATATCTAACAGCCTAATAAGTGACCTTTGCAATAACCAGAATCGCACGCTGTTCTCACAATCGAGGGCATCTCTTCAACGTATTCACGTCTTTTTAATATTTGTTTTAGTTTTTTGTTTTGTATAAATAAATGAATTTCTGCAAATGTCACCCACATTGCAGATAGGTAATAAGGTTTTTCTAAACTAGATACGGATAGCTAAACAGTTGCGGTACTCATGGCACTCTGTTGGCACATTACAAGACGAAGCCGGTTCCAGCGCCAACACAACGGCCACTAAGCCAATTAACAATAAGTAAAAAAGTGGAAAATTTTATGGGCCGGTGAACGAATTTAAACAACCGTCCATAGTTTTCATTAAAAACCTTTCTTTATAGACCCAGAGCCGACTGCAATTTCCTACCGCACTAAGCAAGACTGCAATAGACAAGCTTTTACCCGAGGTTCTTGCGAGGTAGAAAGTAGTCTGTCACTCTCCAGGTTTTCAACTATAGTCATGCAAAAAACAAAACGGCGGAATTAGTTGCTCGTCCGTTACGTTTAACGTAATACTAGATAATGCCCGCGGTATCGTCCGCGTGGATTAAGGTGTTTTAATTCCCGAGGGAACTCCTTAATTTTTCGGGATAGAATGTAGCCTATGTGTTAATCCTGGGTATGAGCTGTCACTGCTCCAATTTCAGCCAAACCGGTTCATTAGTTGTGTCGTGAAAGAGTAACAAACATCCATCCATCCCTACATACATCCATCCTCACAAACTTTTGCTTTAATTCCGAGCACTTTACTAGTTTTGTCTGCAATCATCAAACCAACTGTTATCGCCCTTTTTGTTTTGAAATTACTTCACTATCACGTAAATTACGAAGTCCAGTGTACGTTTTGAGATCAATATAATGGTACTCATACCCGATACCATACGACCTGTTCAAATCAAACTCTACTATATTTTATCATACCACCGGACAACACGAGTGCTTATAGGTAGGGTGATATATTACAGAAAAAAACTTGTGAGGTTTCAAGGGACACCCGGATGGAATGTACCTAGTTCCTTTCGATTACATTGTGTTCGGTATTTTCGCGGTACAACATTGGGTCTCCGTAGCCTAGTGGCTCCGGCAGTCGCTTAACAGTTCCTTTTTCAATTTTATTTTAAATAATTTCTACATGTGGAATTTTTCCCTAATTTTTTATAACTTATAAGTTATAAAAGTTATAACCATCGATTCGATTCGGATTCGAACCATCGACTTTTAACTGTTAAGCGACTGCCGGAGCCACTAGGCTACGGAGACCCAATGTTGTATCGCGAAAATACCGAACACAATGCAAAATTCACATTCAACAAAAAAGTGTCGGTTTCAAAAATGTGTCGGTTCCTTAATTTTTTCCGTCTAGCCCCCTTCCGCACCGCGCGATAAGGAACTTACGTTCCAATAAGTTTGGTTTTTTTTCAACCGTCAATCCTATAACGGTCGTCTCTTTGAGTACAACACGTTTCTAAGCACAGCGCCTGTGCTGTGGAGCGTTCAAATGAGATATTTTCGGCCGCCATCACTCGATCCAAATGTCACTCATTAGCATGTCGAGCTGTCATCTCAATTTCTCCGCGCTTACACAACCAGCACGCGCCAACTTTTCATCTAAAGGTGAGCGCACATTTATTACAAACACGTCGTAGATATGTCCCGCTGGTTAGTGCAGCGCTACAAGAAAGAAAAAAAAATCATTTTATTTATTTTGTACCAAAACTCAAAACTAAAAACGTCTTACTAATATTATAAATGTGCAAGTGTGTTTGTGCGTTGGTTCGTCCTTCAATCACTCTGCAACAGAGCTACAGATCAACTTGATTTTTGGGTAAAGTTGAGGTCGAGGACCTGGAGAGTGACAAAGGCTACTTTTTATCCCGGAAAATCAGAGTTCCCGCGGATTTTTAAAAGCTAAATTCACGTGGACGAAGTCGCGGGCATCAGCTAGTAAACATAATAAATAAAACCGTGCATTGGGACAGCTTATCTCTAAGGAAGAGAGATTTTTCATTGTATATAATCAAACAAATATTATGAATACGGCTATGACATTTACATAATTTATAATGTTTGGCCCGTGACACCAGGATGGGTGTACAGCATAGCTGAAAAGCTCTAGTCAGACTCGTAATTACAGTTTTATTCGAATCTTATATATTTCAACTACTTAGCTTTTGTCCACGACTTTTTCCGCTTGGAGGTTTTGTCAAATTTCCGTGGGAACCCTTTGTTCAATATAAATCCGTTGTCCGGAACAAAAAGTAGGCTATGTCACTTTGAGGGTTCTCAAGTCTCAACTACACTCATGCAAAAGATTACGTCGATCCGTTCCTCTAATTCTGTATGATTGGAAGAAAAACTCCCTTTCAAGTCCATCCACGACCGCTGATGCAATCGCAGTCAAATTATAACTTGGAATAAAAATAAACAAACAAATGCCTTCGTATTTTTAATATTAATAATTCAATCACGCATTAGTATTATAATAACACTCATTTTTGCTAATTAAATAACACTAATTTCTGCTAATGAGCCACTGGAGGTTTTTGCTGCGTTATAATTCTAGGGTCGGTTCACAATGACGGGCACACACGGGCGGGCGCTGCAGTCGCACGCTGATGAAAAAGTAAATAATATTCATGACATGTTAATTTGACGGCTCGTGAGTGCTAAAGGCGCATAATTGAAGCGCGGCGTGATCGCGAACAACCAGTTATTGGCGCGTTCGGAGCTTGATGTTACACTACAGCATAGAATAGAATAGAATAGAAATGTTTTTTATTCAAATAAACTTTTTTACAGTTGCTTTTGAATCGTCGCATGAGTCTACCACTGGTTCGGAATGCTCTTTTCAAAACAAGTATACAATTCAATGGATACTAAGCTATGTATGCAATGTTTCCACAATGAGTTCCGCAAAAGCATACCTAATTATAATTCAACACATGTTCAGACAGAAAGTAGTCCCATTCCCGCTGGTGGCACCCGTTCACGAGCATGACGCATGATCCAGCCATTGCTTCGCTAAACCATTGCTTGCATGCAGATGACGAGGTTCCGGATTCGATTCTTGAGTTGGCCCAAAAGCCACCTGGAGTTAGGAAGTAGGCGCTGTCACAGTGTAGTGTCACCCCCGTGCCTCGGAAAGCCCGTAAAGTCGTCGAACCTTTGTCTGATCTCTTTACAGTCGTGTCGGTTATTAGTGAGTGGATCTGGGTTTGCGCGCACGCATCTTGTGCACTATAATATCTCCCGCGTAGATGAGTGGCCGTGGCCGAATTTGGTTGGGAGGAAATTTATTAAGGTACATGAAGTATCTACGGGATGCTACAATTTGAAACCGGTCTTCAACAACGGATGTCAAGGAAGGCATACATCAAGATAAATCTATAGAACTAGGTACATACCTTAATAAAAATTAATTACCTTGTATGAAAGATCATCACGTCTTGAGAACGTTTCGACCGATTTGGCCGATTGTTTTTTTGTTGTCTTCGTAATTCCCAGGACAAGGTTTGTATGAAAGACTGGAAAATCCACCGGAAACACCGGCCACTTTGATGGTAATTTTATAAATAATTTTGTATTAAAATCTCAATTTCATCAAAACACATACACGTGCGAACCCGCAACGGGCCGCTTGTTTAAAATCATGCGTAAAAAAGCATTTTTCAGATTCATCTGTTTATTTTTTTAAATTCATACTCTGCTAATGGTCTTTGTCTTATTTGCGCTTTTCTACCTTAAACATGTATAAATATATCTATCCAGTACCAAACCAAAAACATTTTCATGTACTTAAAATGTTGCCACGACGCGCGAGACCAATGGTTCGCACTGTCAAAAAGATATCAGATCTCATGTAGAGCCAAGCTTCTAACTTTACACGCCCTAAATCTACAAGCCCTATTTGTATATAATAGTTCTTGTAGTACGAAACGGCCTAGAAACGAAACGGCCAAGCCACATATTTTGACTAACGTGAAGAGTTTGTGAAGTTAGGGTAAGAGTTTCAAGTTTTATAAATTTTTTGTTGTTTGTGTACTAATACTTATATACCTTAAGCTTTCTAGGACTTCGGGAAGTACCCTAAGAATTTTCGATCAGTGAGTGAGTCAGTGATTAAATCGGGGTTTTTTACATATCAATAAACTCTAAAAGCTATGCAATTGAAACTATATGTGTTTAATAAGGTCGCTATTCACATCATACCCTGAGAATTTGGTTCATCTGGTAATATCCAAACCCAAGTTATGAGGGTTCAAAAAAACGAGGAAGCGCTTCGAGAAAAGGTAGGTAGTGCACTTGTGCTTCGCTTGGCTCGTCGTGCCGTGGACACTCCCGTGTCCCCAGATTTTAAGGATTATATTAATTTGCACTCAAGTTATATCATTGGACACGCAATTACGCGCTGGTGCATGCGCCGGTCCGCATGATCGTTTCGCCTACAACGCCATTAGAACGGGCTCAGTGACAAATTATGCGCACAGCGACGCCCCACGCAGCCCGCGCCGCTCGCTCATCGATACAATTATTTTGTACTAGATGACTCCCGCGACTTCGTCCGCGTGGATTAAGGTTTTTTAGTTCCCGCGGGAGCTCTGTAATTTTCAGGGCTAAAAAGTAGCCTATGTGTTAATCCTGGATATGATCTATCTCCATTCCAAATTTCAGCCAAATCTTTTCATTCGTTGTGGCGTGAAAGAGTCGCCAACGATAACGTTCAACTTTACATTTTGACGTGATAACGTCTTATAAATCGATGAACACCAGCTGCACGCACGAAAAAGCGTCACGTTCCGCCTGAGCCTGCGCGTGCAAGCGAGAGCGCGGAACAAGCGATAGAGAGGCACGATCGGCCCAAGCGTTGGCTTGTGACTAGAGAAAATTGTAATTTTCAATTAACTCCTTCTTTGTATTTTACAAAATAATGATAATTCAGGGATAATAATTCAACTGAATTCATAAAAGTATGCAATTTTTCATCAATGTTTCTTTATGACGTTATCACGTAAAACTATCGTCCGTAAACCGACTTTACACACAACCAATTTTTTTACTAAATTTTCTCAGAGATCATCATAATAGCTATTATCTACTCCCATGCTTTAAATCCTCTATAAAAGATTCTGAAACAGTTAGCTTATTGCCAACATTAAAACACCCAATGTCTTAATAACCATAATGTCATCCAAACGGATGATATAATGTTGTACATAATAACACTCCTTTGGTTTTTTCTTTCGATCCCTTCTGAGCAAAGGTTTACTCCACAGACAGCCACATTCTTACTGTTCGATGCGTGGTATCTATGAATTAAAAAAAAAACATTTGTATGAATTTCAAAAAAAAAACATAGTCATTCACGCGCGTTTCAGTACCGAACGCCGAGCGCCGTAAAAAAAAATAGGTTATTCGGATTCCTGCCATTTTTCTTAGTTTACAAAAAATGAGCGATTCAAGTTTCGACAACACACCGCTAGATATTTTAAACGCTGCAAAAGAAATTTCCAACAAATTACTACCGGAAAAATCACGAAAGCATTATGAAAAAGCGTATCAAGATTTTATCAATTAGAAAACATCAAAGGGTAGTGAATCATTTTCTGAAGAAGTGCATGGGAGTAGATAAAGTCTTGTATGCAACTGTTGATAATTAGGTATTAAAACACTCAATGTGATACTATTATCACACTCGGCTTCGCCTCGTGTGATAAACCCACATTCGTGTTTTAATACCCCTTATTATACAACAGTTGCATAAATAACTATTAAAGCATTTAAAGTTTATTTTAATTATCTATCTCATATTTATTCATTCACAACAGTAGGAACATTGATACGGTGATTATGAAACAGCACAATATTATTATTTTTTAACCGACTTCAAAAAAAAAAGAAGTTTATCAATTCGATACGCATGTAATTATTATTGGAAACTGTAAAATATTCACATAATAATATAATAATGATCGAGATTTAGGGCTTCCAAGAAAATACCTATACAAAATTTTGAAGGTGTATGTATATTTATCCACGCATTTCTCTGAAACTGTTAATCAGGTTGTGGCCATTGTTTTTTATTTGCTAACATTTACTTTAACTTAGGGAACAGTAAAGGTTTCATCAAAATCGGTTCAGTAGTTTTCAAGGTCATTTTCCCTTTTCAGTTATTCTTTATTGTGGTATATTGAAGTTGGTGCAAGTTTTTCTAAATCATAGCTTGTTATAGAACTGACTCCGACTGAGATTAACCGATGAGCTGTAAAAGGTTCATTTTTAGGGTTCCGTAGTAAACAAGGAACCCTTATAGTTTCGCCATGTCCGTCCGTCTGTCTGTCTGTCTGTCTTTCCGCGGTTTAGCTCAGAGACTATTGGTACTAGAAATCTGTAATTTGACAAGGGTATAAATATCAATCACGCCGACAAAGTGGTGAAATAAAATTGTGAAAAATATTTTTTTTTAGGGTACCTCCCCTACATGTAAAGTGGGGATGAATTTTTTTTCTCATCGATCCCATAGTGTGGGGTGTCGTTGAATAGGTCTTTCAAAAACGTTGTGGGTGTGGGAACACCATTTTTCAATTCAGAGATCCGTTTGTGAAATATGATATTTTAAAGTGCTAAATTTTATTAGAGTCAAGTGTCCCCCCCCTCTGCCAGCTAAATGGTTGTATATAGGATACAAGAAAAAATTCACAGCAGTAGTATATATAATGAATTTTAAAGGAAAACTATCACGGCTAAGTACGCAAGTAGGCACGGGTTCATTAGTGAAGGAGTTATATCGGTTTTTCTAAGTCAGATATTACACGTAGTGTAAGTTGAATATTTTGTAGTATATTATAGTATTTAAACCATGGAACTCATGTATGTTGAGACTTTCAACTACGGAACCCTACACCCCCTGCGCGTGGCCCGACACGCACTTGGCCGGTTTTTTCATTTTTCATAACTACGGTACTACAAAAGTAGTCAAAAGCGGTAACAATGCAAATAAGCTGTATTATTATCTGCTAGTGTCTGTCGAGCATCGTGCAAAACTGCTAATAATAATCGAGTATCGGTCGAGGAGCGTCGAGAACCCGTAGTGACGCTGAGCACTGGCCACTGGCACTGGCACTAGCCACTGGCAGTGGGCAGTGAGCAGTGGGCCGGCGGCTCCCGCGCTACGCAGCTAATGGGGCCGCTCTAGTCATTTCCATTTCGTTCCAGTCCATTTTACATTCATAGTTTATACCCCGAGAGGCCGCGCCCGCGCACACCCAGCCATTACTGACCGAACGCAGTTTTCCATAATAGTTTTATTAATTGATTAAAAACGGTTACTAAATGGGTTCTTTGACAACCGTCCCGGGCTTAAGGTCTGTTGAGAATGACGGAATAGGTATCCATAATTCTTAATTGGGACAGATTTGAGCCTAGACTACTTACTTAGCCACCGGACACTGCCGTAATAATATTATGCGTGAGCGTCGTGGAACACTCTTTTGGAACGAGTTCCTTTTAATAACAAATACATAATAAAAAAAAACTGAAGTCAGGATTCGAACCCCCGAACTGATAGTTTCACTCCTTCGTTTAGCCACTACGCCACAAAAGCTATGACGGAACGTGTGTTATCTTATAAACGACGGCAATACACAAGGGCCATGGCGTAAAGATTCTTACACTTTTTTTCGACTAGCCCCGTACCATCCGCCCAGTCCGTACCGTCCGATAAGGAACTTCGTTCCAACAAGCTTTGCGTCACAAAAACTTAGACACGTAAATACAACCCCACCTGTTTCAACATACATATATTTGTACTTTAAAAAGTCTTATTGAACAAAAAACTTTTTATTACTACTTATTTCTTTTTCTTAACGCGCGTTACAACTTTACAAGCGTCCAAGTGAAGGAAGGCTAACTTTCAAATTACAGTTTACGCAAACATAAATCATAATTAGACGCCATAAAAGCTACGATCGTTATCTAGATTATCTAGCATTTTTATTTTTGAAATCGTCGGAATGTAAATGCAAACAAATGTGAAGGTTTATTATGTGTAAAGGCTGAAACAAACAGAACGCGCAACGGCATCGTGGCGGCTACGACCAGAGTACAATCAGTTTAACACACTGAATTAGAGCCATCGTTTTTTGTTGAACTTTTATTATTTTATTTTATTTAAATAGATAAAAAATTATCCAATAATAAAAATTAAAAATAATCCAATTTATTCATTGAAATACAGTATGAAAAAATTTTAATCTCAACACGCAGTTATAATATTATGTAACTTCCGCAAAACTGCAAGCACTAATTTATGACTGTGTACTATGGGAAAATAATTGTACATCAATTCTTACTGTTAAAATTTTTACTTAGGGTGCTGGCAGAATGTCGTGGAATGCGTGCGAAAGCGTGAAAACTTTACAATTAAATGGAACAAAAAGTTTAATATTATTATTATCATGTTGCCGAGCACAAGAACGATGGCACTTCGCAAAGTCCTTTCCTTCAGACAGCTAATACAACAAACTAAACTGAGCCGCGTTGAATACGCTGCCGCTCTGCGTCGTGTTTGATTCAGCCATTACTTGCTTAAGTTCATGTGTTTGTGGTTGCTGTCCATTCACTAATTTAGTTTTAGTTTTAGTGTCGGTGCCTTTGTCGAGACATGCATATAAGGATTTTAACATTTGATCTGACGTGCGCCGGACGCGTGCCAACTTAAGGTTTTTTCTGAAGATATTAAATACTGTTTTGACCACTGTCCTCTATAATACTAGTACGCTGGCCTGGATATGGCATCAAAATTTGAATTTCCCAAAACGATTTCGTAGACTTCATTTTAGTTTTGTAAATCTCACGTTTTTTATGATATAAATTAAATAGCGATATTTCAGTTGCTTCATTTCAACGTTGTGTTTGCGTTGTGTTTGCTTAGCTTGTGTTTTGCACTGCATAATATTTAAAGTGGTTTACTTGTGTGAAGTAAATAGAAGACGTGAATGTTCATCAACAATATTTAAACAATGTTTACCTAGTTGTGTAATGATATCTTAAACTACAAATGAACAAGTCATTCGGTATCAGTAGGTATTAACAACAGTCATACCTACATTTTCCAAGCTGTATAATTTTCATACAAATCATTAAAAAAACTATTAAGGTTTAAACATGTTAACAACAAAATAGATATTGTCAATGTTAATAGACAATTATTACAATGCAGCATATAAATCAATTCTCAACTCACACTTCTTATCATAAAATACTTAAACTACATTTAACTGGTAGTTAAGTATTAAAATAAAATAAATTATACAGATTTATTCGCATATCAAGCGCTGCACGTGTAAATGAATTCATTGGATATGAATAACAAACAAACATGGTGGCTGTTTATTGTTTACAAGTACAACAATCATCACTGCTCAGTGCATTAATTGGCAGTGTGGGTACACTCAGTGCATTAGTTGGTAGTGTTGATACACGTGACGCGCGTTGATGTCCTTTGTAGGGCGGAATGTATCGGGATACTATTGACATACGAGTCATACGAATTACAAACCAATAATAGTTTAGAAAATTCCAAAAATATTATTAGTACAGGAACTAGCTTTTTCCCGCGAATTCCTCCAAGTGGAATTAGGTTTTTAAAATCTCTCACCCTTTGTTTTTCCGGGATAAAATGTAGCCTATGTCACTCTCCAGGTGCTCAACTATACTCATGCAAAATATCACTTCGTTTCCTTGATCCGCTGCTGTATACATATACCTAACTAGCTGATGCCCGCGACTTCGTCCGTGTGGATTTAGCTCTTAAAATCCCTCGGAAACTCTTTGATTTTCCGGTATGAAAAGTAGCTTATGTCACTCTCCAGGTCCTCAACTATACCCATGCAAAAAATCACATCGATCCGTAGCTCTGTTGCAGCGTGATTGAAGGATAAATCAACAAACACACTTTCGCATTTATAATATTAAGGACAAACCAACAAACCATCAAACTACAGAACAAATGTACTTATAAAATGCATATTTTATAATAAGTATTACTAAGTATTAAATGCTAATTCCAGTGCTCCTTAGAGACCTAGTAGCTTTCATTTTTCTTCATCTTATTTTAAATCAACCATTAGATGTCACGGCTGGACAAAGGTCTCTCGCATGGACTTCCACAGGCCACGGTCTTGCGCCGCCTTGCCGGTCCACCTAGCCTAGTGGGGGGGGGTCTTCCAACACTGCGTTTTCTGATGCGGGGTCGCCACTTTTAGTTTAAGTTATTTAAGTTTTCATACTTATTGCCATTATTTCACTTCGATAATCGTAATACTTGTTGACATAATTAGGTATTCCTCACCATAATTATCATCCACGGGCAAATGCTAGTAAATGAATAATGATTCCTTCTTTGTTAGTTACCTATTTGTTCTCTACCTATGAAGACTTACGGGAGAATTACTTTAAGTCTTACTTAAATTAATTAATTGTTTTCTCAACAGGAAGTCCGACTGCACACGAGTACGCGTCTTAATTGCCGATAAGCCTTCAAAACTGTTGAGATATGGCGGCGATACGTCGGTGCTCGGCGGTTTCGGCCAACTCCGCTCGCTCCGGCTGAAATAGCCAGATTAACTCAAAGATAGCCACAAATTATATAGATAACAGATATAAATCTTTTGTGGGTGAGCACCGCAGACACTCGGCTATACTGTAAATGCTAGTCTCGAGTAATGTGCGACTACCCGTACTGATTTCTGTAGCAAACGATATTAAGACATCAAAAAATTTACTTTAGATTTTAAAATATCATACCTCTACTGCACGGTGTAGCAATTTTCAATTTTATATACCTATCTAATAAAATATACAGAGCTGGCCATTTACATGAAAATTAAAAAAAATTATAGATTATTATTTCCGTGCCAAAACTTAAACTAAAACATAAACATGGACATAAACATAAAAAAGGATTTTTTTTTCACAAGCCCTCGAATTTGTAAACAATGAGATCAAGATATTGCAGATGGCGGCAATTTGCATGCATTCAAATCTTATAGTAATATGAATCTCTTTTGCCGGATAGTGGGTATACTAATTTTATTGTTCAACGTATTCGTATCCATGTAATAATATTAGAAAAGTCCTGAAAAATATAAGACACATTAATTCACACAACCGACCTTTTGGTCATTTGTCTTGCCTGAAGACTGCACTGCTATGGACTTTTTTCATATATAATAATATGTTTATCCGGTATAAGACGTACACGAAAATACTTTTATTATTTATCGCAAAGCGGAATTTTCAGATTCTCATCTATTTTATTCTTTTGTCTGTTTTTAAACAAGGTTAAGATTATTTTTTATGACGTTTCTATTTAGTGGCCGAAACGATGAGAAGCGCAAATAAGGTATTTCCGACATGTTTCAACTATTCAGAGTTATTTTGTTAACTTATTTAAATTAACCACGGTAAAATTAAATCACGATAGTAAGGTTTTGCTACCAAAGCTCATAAAAACCGGTATATCAGAAATGATTACGGTGATAGAGATGTCCGGGATTCGATCCCAGGCACACATTTCAGACTTTTCGGAGTTACGTGCGTTTCAAAGCAATTAAAATGTAATATTAATAATTACCTAATCGTCTTATTTTGAATTTTGCCACTAAATGCAACCGCTCTGAACGAATATAATCACTGTTAATTTGCATCCACGAGATGTTGATTAATTTCACGCTTTAGGTGCCGCGGGTGTCGTAAATATGTGAGGTTTTAATGCCGGAGACGCTTTTACCTGACATTTTCAGGGTTCCGTAGTAAAACAAAAACTCTTATCGATTCGTCATGTCTGTCCATAATAGGTATATAAATAGATTTAACAGTTAAACACTACTATATATGTATTTGTTATTTAACTACAGAATATGACTGAAATTATACATACATGTACATGATTTGGTACATGAAATTCAGCTTTTAGGGTTCCATACCAAAATGGTAAAAATGGAACCCTTATGGTGAGACTTTCTCCGTCCGTCTGTCCGTCCGCCTGTCACAGTCGATTATTTCAGTAACTATTAAAGCTAATATAATTATTAGTTGTGTATAATAGTGGCCCAAAATCATTGGAATAAAGAAAAATCGAAAATTATTTTTAGTTTTAATAAAAAAAGGGGGAAAATCGGGTGTTTGAAATTTCAAAGTAAAATAACTATATCGAGTGGGATATCATATGAAATGAATGTTTTTTATTTATTTCTACATATAACAGTTTTTGATTAATCGGCCAAAATGTCGAAAAAAATACCGTTCCCCCCCCCCCCCCTTATCTCCGAAGTTTACCAATCGAAAAATCTGAAATAATTATGGTCAATAGAGGTATATGTATATTTTACAGGAAAAATAAAAGCAACGCGAAAATTATTTTAGTTTGATTAAAAAAGGGGGAAAATCGGGGGTTTGAAATTTCAAAGTAAGATAACTATACCGAGTGGGGTATCATATGAAAGGCCTTTACTTGTGCATTCTAAAACAGTTTTTTATTTATTTCTATATATAATAGTTTTTGAGTAATCGGCCAAAATGTCGAAAAAAATACCGTTCCCCCCCCCCTTTTCTCAGAAGTTTACCAATCGAAAAATCTGCAATAATTATGGTCAATAGAAGTTTATGTATATTTTACAGGAAAAATAAAACCAACGCTCTAACTAGCATAGTTTTTTTTATATTAACAATAAACCTCTACAAACAAAGTTAACGATAAATAAGCAAATTAATATAATATTATCGTTTTACTTTTACTTTTGGAGTATGGAACCCTCGGTGCGCGAGTCCGACTCGCACTTGGCCGGCTTTTTAATATTAAGCTGTATTTTGAAACAGACCCCGGGTATAACATCCTACTTCCTATACCTACTAATATTATAAATGCGAAAGTTTGTGAGGATGGATCGATGGATGGGTGGATGGATGGATGGATGGATGGATGGATGTTTGTTACTCCTTCACGCCACAAAAATGAACCGATTTGGTAATTTGGAATGAAGAGAGATCATAATATCTAGGAATAACACATAGGCTACAATTTATCACGGAAAATTAAAGAGTTCCCGCGGGAATTAAAAAACCTTACTTAATGAACTCCGACGAAATCGCGTTGTCTAGTAGGTAAGTGTATAGATGGCGAATTTGATCTGTTGCCATTCCACCATCGCAAACGAAACGCAAGGCAACTTGCTACGTGGTAGACACTGTCATATCCCACGGCCGCGCACCAAGCGCTTTGCGTCCTTGGTCCTGATACGCATCGCAAAAATAGGAATGCCCTTCCGCATTCCGTTTTTCCAATTAACTACAATTTGTGTAAGTGTACCTCCAAATCAAGAGTGAACAGGCATTTTCCAGCTAAGACCACTCTTTATTAGGCTGCATAGTACCATCAGGTATGATCCCAATCAAGCGCTAGTCCATGTATAATATATTAAAAAACCCATAGATAGCATATGTAAAACGAAAACATTTTTGTTCCCATTTGCCCTCCCCTCGAAAAAAAGGTTTTTTACGGTATTATATTCTATTTTTAGGTTTGGGCCATAGTTTCACACATTCACATATTTCTGAGTTTTATGTTGTTTAATTCAGCAGTTATAAGGCTTTGACGGACACTCAGACAAACAGACAAGTGAAACTTCACTCAAGTAGACTCGGAGATTTCGCCTCACTCGGTCAATAACCATCTAGAGAGCCTTTGAAAACTGTTGTGTTACATTTCTTACAAATTCTACGTTATAGGTGCAATATTGAACATCCCTTAGAGGCTTAGACTATTCAACCCATTCAATAGTCCACGGAACATTCACATTACAAATTATACTATTTGATGATTTCTCACTCTACAGTAGGAGTTTTTCTATTAACGGGTAGGCTTTTTATTCCTTTATAAAAGAATACATACAATGTGAATATAGACTTTTAATTAATTACGAAAAATACTAACCTGCCGTAATAAATATTACATTTAAGTATCGGTTAAGAATAAGCGCGTAAAAAACACTGGCTTTCTTGGCTAATTCACGTTATTTTGAAGTCCAGTCAACGTAAACGGGCGTTGGCTCATTGCCATCCATATATGGGTGTTAAAAAACGGTGATAGCGAACAAAAAACAGCTAATTACATATCTTCATTTGACCGTGATGCAATGGCGCTTTTTGCGCGCTTCGCACCGCCGCGCACGCGTCTCCGCGCTCGGCGGCTGGGAGACCGCGGCAGCCGCGCCGGCGAGCCGCGCGCCGGGAGACGAGGATCATGCATCTCAAGCATGCATGCATCTCATCTGGGTCCTGCGTCATGCTCGTGAACGGGTGCCACCGGCGGGAATGGGGCTACTTTATGTCTGCCCATCTTGGGATAGAAGTTGTCGGTACGCATTTTTGGAACTTTCCTCATTGTGGAAACACTGCATATATAGCATAGTATTTACTGTATTGTAAATTTGTTTTGAAAAGAGCAACCGCCGAGTTTCTTGCTGGTTCTTCTCGGCAGGAAAGGCATTCCAAACCAGTGGTAGATTCATTGACTATTCAAAAGCACTTGTAAAAGTTTATTTGAATAAAAAATATTTCTATTTCTATTTCAAGGTGGATAGCTTCGGGCATAGAGACTGTCCCTTGAAGTGGCGCGCGACCAGATTTGGGATTCGATAAATTAGCGCGATTGCGCGGCGTCCCAAATCTGGTTATTAGATTAGATGAGATGAGATGAGATATCATGAGATCTTGCTATCTATTTCAATAATTATGTATGGACAAGTATATTAAATTAAAGCCTAATTCAACACCATTCCAACTATCAGTCTTATACATATGTTCTATACAAAATTTTAGAGAAATTAATTTTTAATTAGCGCGCGCCGGATTTCCCACGCGTGAACAGATGACGCGGCGCAATTTAAGCATGGAGTCCCAATTCTGGCCGCGCCAATCCAAGGGTTAGGTCTCAATAGTGAACGGCATTTACATCTACACTACAATAGCTGCCTAAAACCTGACGATCACAGATGCAGTTGCAGCGCTGAACCGCCTCTCTATGCGCCAATATTTTGAATCAGATACTTTCAATCGTCGTGCACTCTACACGCCTCACCCAGGCTGTTCTTATCATCCACCAGCTTCCTCGAATTCTTGTGTTTTATATAGAAGTCGACTATGTCTCTGTTCCTCCGGCCGGATCCGGCTCGTCCAAACCCTTGTTTTTCCCATATTTTTGTATGCTGCTGAGACGTGGACTTTGCGACAAGTCGAGAAAAAGAAAATTGATGCTCTGGAGATGTGGTGCTGGAGACGAATACTGGGAGTGTCGTAGACCGAGTTTCGCACCAACGTCTCCATTCTCCAAGAACTCGGCATAAAACAACGCCTTTCGGTATTAGTACAGAGTCGCATACTTAAGTTCTTCGGACACGTCTCCCGGCGTGGGAGTGAGTCCATCGAGCGCCTTGTCGTGCAGGACAAAGTGGAGGGCAACAAAGGGCGAGGAAGGTCGCCCTTGCGATGGACTGTCCAAATGAAGTCTGCTGTGGGCGGTCCATTGCACGAGTGTACCAGGCTGTCGGCCAGCAGGGAGAAGTGGCGAATGCTCGTGAGGCGAATCACATCTGCCGCTAAAGACGTCACTTCGCGATGACCACGACCGCTCTGCCAAGAGTGTCACGAAGAAGAAGCAGATGTCTCTCTTAATGCAAAGCAAATACCTAGTGACTTACCGTATCAGAACGAGGTTGCTTTGAAAAAGTTTATGAGATTACGTCTTAGGCCCGCTTGCAGAGACGCCGAGTTAGTTAACCCAGGAATAAATTTGTAATTTTGATAGAACTGTATACGCACTCTGTCAAATCTGTCCTTTTAACCCAGAGCTAGCTGCTAACTCTGGGTTAAGACGTTTCTGCATGCGCGCCATAATATCATCGATACCTACTTATGACCAAATGGTCTTATTCTTTATTTGAAGGAAACGTTGCGTATAGCTACTCGCCCTCGTGGGGGTAGAATTTCTTTCGGTAGTCATAAATAACTGATATGGTCCAGCCTAGTATCGGTAACGCCGTATAAGGCCGCGTACGGCGCGGGCGCCTCGCACAGATTATGAC
The DNA here is from genome assembly GCA_029955525.1 of Oeneis ivallda. Lineage (NCBI taxonomy): Eukaryota > Metazoa > Arthropoda > Insecta > Lepidoptera > Nymphalidae > Oeneis > Oeneis ivallda. The sequence continues at coordinate 5,736,391 of JARPMR010000011.1, read as the reverse complement.
TATGTGCAGCCCTCCTGCATTAATCACTGGCTCGGATATTGATTACCTTGCATTCTATTTTAATTCTATACCTAAGTAAAGAATCAAGAGTTCGCTACAGATAAAAAAATTGGCAGTCGTAGGGACTGCCGATAGAAGTGACAACTAGATTTGCTAATAATTAAAAACAAATAAGAAAAGCGCACTGTCACGATTTCTTGAGTAAGGCCACGTTTTCGCATAGGCGTGGCGTTGCGCGTCGCGCGGCGCGTCGCTCGCTCGCTCTCGCTCGCCCTCATACCTTGGCCATATCGCGCGACCGCTCACGCGACTCGACGCGCCGCGAGAAGCGCAACGCCACGCCTATGCGAAAACGAGGCCTAAGATTCGAACCTGCGACATCATACATTAAACAGTAAGGAAGGCGGTTGCTTGCCCGCTGCGCTGTACAAGGTTGCTTGGGAACTTCTAAAATGTTGAACGCTTACTGAAATCTCCAGGTGACGATTGTGAAGGTGACGATGACGCGAAATCCATGTTTTTGCTCACCCACAAAAGTGCTCAACGCGCCTAAAGAAGTTTCACATCAATAATTTTGAGCGAAAAAGCGGAGTTTTTTAATTTAAAAGCTAGTAGAAATGTCTTGTGACGTTAGAATTAACATCAACATTTTTATTAAAGAGTAATTAGGTATTGTAAGGACCATAAAATTCAATTAAAGTAACGATGTCTACAACGTGAAACATCGTAACTTAAGATTTTATTCGAGTAAGTTGTTACTGATAACTGTAGAGTTAATAGTTTCAAGTACCTGATAGATTTTCAAGGAATTACAATAAATATCGATCGAACAACAATAATTACGAATGCAAAAACAATATGGACGTCACGCTAACGCGCTTCGGAACAAGCGACAAGCAATTTGCTCACTTCATTCTCATTAAATTCTGTTTTACTGTAGCTGTATCATAAAGTAAGTAAGAAATAAATTTAAATATAATATTACCTCTCAGACGATACCCGCGACTTCGTCCGCGTGGAATAAGGTTTTTGATTCCCGCGGGAACTCTGAATTTTTCTAGGATAAAATGTAGCCTATGTGCTAATCCTGGGTATAAACTATCTCCATTCGAATTTTCAGCCAAATCGATTCATTCGTTGTGGCGTGAAAGAGTAACAAAAATTCATCCATCCATACATCCATCTTTACAAACTTTCGCATTTATTAACCCCCGACGCAAGAAGAGGGGTGTTGTAAGTTTGACGTCAATGTCCGTCTGTGTGTGTCTGTCTGTGGCATCGTAGCTCTCAAACGGATGGACCGATTTCAATGCGGTTTTTTTTTATTTGAAAGCTGTTTCCTTGCGGTGGTTCTTAGCTATGTTTGGTTAATATCGGTCTAGCAGTGTAAGAGTATCAGCTCTTCCACAATGATGTAAGGCATTTTTGGCGTATGATTACTCGATTAAGTGCTTCACGCGCGCCAATATAATCGTTGAATGACAATTTAAACTTCGACAGCCATAGACTTTGAGTATATAGTGTATACTCAAAGGCCATAGATCATAATGTCGGGGGTGTTTTAAATTTTAAATTTTAATATTATTAGGAAGTAGGAAATAGGAAGTAGGATTTATTTAATATAATATTATTAAAACAGATGACATTACTTGACATTACTAACAGTAACGTTAAATATTTTTCGTAAGATCATTTATTGGTTGAGTCTTTGAATATAATAAAGTCTATGTTTACCATATTCACAAATTAATAAATGAATTATGAATTATTATTATGTTGAGAGTACAACGACAACTTATTCTAGGGTTGAATATTGGGATCATTGCATTGGCCCAGGTATAACCAAGTTCATCAACAATTTAGGTTTATTTAAATCTTTTTCAAGCTCTGTATACGCCTATGGCTTGCACCGCAGGGCGTGTTTACCGATTTGGTTACGTTTATCCAATGATTTGCCACAAACAACGGACAGTTATATTATTATTTAACGTGCACGCGACCTGAAAAAACAGAGGCCTTATTTACATTAACAATGACGACTTCAATACTTTAGCAGTACTCATAATTAGATATATTACTAGCCTTGACCCTATCCTCTACTAATGCAGTGATAGCCTAGTGGTTGGTCTCCTATTCGCAAAGAAATTAAATATCACAAGCTTCAACGGTGAAGGAAAACATCGTGTGCAGGTTTTCACACCGGAGAGTTCATAATTTGTTCAAACGTGTGTGAAGTCTGCCAATTTGCATTGGGCCAGCATGGTGGACTATGGCCTATAACTCTTCTCTGAGAGAAGACCTGCGCTCAGTAGTGAGCCATTGATGGGCTGCTGATGATGATGATGATGATCCCTACTGATATTATAGATGCGAAAGCATGTTTATTGCTAGTTTGTCCTTCAAACACGCTGCAAAGGACCAACGGATAGACGTGATTTTTTGAATGAGTATGATTGAGGACCTGGAGTGTGACACAGGCTACTTTTTATAGGATAATCAAAGAGTTCCCACGGATTTAAAACTTTTGAAAACTTTTAAAATTCAAAAACAAAATCAACGCGGATGAAATTACGAGCATCGGCTAGATCAAAGTATTTTGACTTTCATTCTGTTTTTTTTTAATTTAACTTCACTAAGAAAAAAAAAAGGTTCAACTAAGAAAATAGCTTCAAATTAAGTTAAGCTAAGTGCTCATAAGAAAAGTGAGTAAATAGTTTTTTTTATAAACATTCTCACGGAACTCAAACACGGTATCTTAATCTGATGGTAACATGATCACAGGTGTATTCGAGCCACGCGTATACTCGTATGAAGGTGTATGTTTGTATGTTCGTGGTTTTATTGAAGCTAATAAATACATCGGGCTATCGCGGCCGATGGTCCTACGCACTAGATGCAAGGGTATACTCTGATCGGATGTTGTAGATACGCGTTTTTGACGCTGCTTTTGAACGTGTTGTTCAGTATTTTCTGAAAAAGTAACTCTATTGTATTTAATTATATTAGCTTTGATAACATCATTAAGTTTGTAGCTAAAATATTTTATACAAATAGGTGAAGGGGTACAGCTTGCTTGATCATTAATCAACTATACTGTCTGGTGAACCAATTTAAGCTACAAGTTCTGTCATAAAAAAACTGTTTTAATACCTTTTTGTATTTACGGTAAAGCAGTGATAGCCTAGTGGGTAGTAGGACTGTGATCTCCTAATTGGGGGGTCGCAGGTTCGACCCCGGGTACGCCTCTGACTTTTCGGAGTCATCAAGTGCGTTTAAACAATAAAATATCACTTGCTTCAGCGGTGAAGGAAAACATCGTGAGGAAACCTGCACACCTGAGAATTCTTCATAATGTTCTTGAAGGTGTGTGAAGCCCGCCAATTCACATTGGGCCAGTGTGGTGGACTATGGACTATGAGCCGTTGATAGGTTGCTGATGATGATTTACGGTTTGAATACAAATATGATTTATTCTGTAATATTATAGAGACTGTGTATGTGACGGTGACAAAACAAAAACGCCACCTCGTAAGATGCAGCGGCAGTTCGCCCGCCCGTGTCATGTGTCCCGTAAACACGTTCATATTATGAAAGAGCTCGACATAATTACACGACTCCGGGACGCCCATGAAAAGCCTTCTTTACGACCGCGGCGATAACCGCCGCGACAGCCGCGCCGCCCGCAGATAACACGTGCGTCCGCTCTAACACAAAAATTTACCTTTACTGACAGATAATTTTTTTATAAACTTCAGGCTTCAGTAATTAAGCTTGAAACTTAATTAACTTGAAACATCAACGGCTCACTACCGCAGCGCAGAAACTCTACTACTCTGCGAGCGAAGCAACGACTGGATCATGCGTCATGCTCGTGAACGGGTGCCGCCGGCGGGAATGGGGCTACTTTCTGTCTGCCCATCTTAACATGTATTGACATGTAACTTGTAAGCATTTTTGGAACTTCTCCTCTTTGTGGAATCACTGCATGCACTGCATAAATAACATAGCCACCTATTGTGAACTTTATTGAAAAAGAGCAACCGCCAAGTTTCTTGCTGGTTCTTCTAGGTAGGAAGGGCATACCGAACCAGTGGTATAATATTTATATGACTATTCGAAAGCACTTGTAAAATTTAATTTGAATAAAATATATTTTTATTCTATTCTATTCTCTACTCTCCTCTCAGAGAAGAGGCCATTGTCCCGCGCTGGCCCAATGCGAATTGGCGGACTTCTCAGACCTTCGAGAATATTATAAAGAACTCTCAGGTGTGCGGTTTGGTTTCCTCAAGATGTTTTCTTTCACTATTGAAAAATGTGATATTTAATTAATAAAACGCACATATCTTCAAAAAGTCGAGCCTACGACCCCCCGAATATTGTCGTCATCATCATCATCATCAGGCATTATGCATCTGCTGTTGGTCACAGGCCTCTTTAGGCTAGTACCTACCTACTACTAACCTACTCTTGCGGTCCTCGCGTCCAATCGGTGCCAGCCACTTTTTAGATACTATCACTCTTCTTGTTTGGGTGCTTTTAAAATAGCCGTATACTCTGCTTGCCCAGTCGCGTTCTCCACTCGAAGACCACTGACGCGACTCGCCCACTGCCAAATATTCTCTAAAGATATCTAACAAACACTGTTACCTTACTCTCTGTCACTCCGTCTGCGAGGTATTCTTCAATGCCTTTCCAAAAATACAAGAATGGTAAAGGTTTTCTTGGAATAATAAAGCGGTGAGTTCCTAGTTCCTACTTCCGCTAAGTAAGTTACATACCTAATATGCAACGCAAATGTAATAAAAACTTTTATATTTGATATAGTGCTTGCGTACTTCATCATTAGCAACCCATCAACGGCTCACTACTGAGTGCAGGTCTCCTCTCAGAGAAGGGTTATAGGCCATAGTCCACCACGCTGGCCCAATGCGAATTGGTAGACTTCACACACCTTCGAGAACATTATGGAGAACTCTCAGATGTGCAGGTTTCCTCACGATGTTTTCCTTCACCGTTGAAGCAAGTGATAGTTAATTGCTTAAACGCACTAAACTCCAAAAGTCAGAGGTGCGTACCCGGGTCGAACCTGCGACCCCCCGAATAGGAGACCACAGTCCTAATCACTAGGCTATCACTGCTTACGTACTTAAAATAACCTAATGGTAACCGTTGAATATTAATATCGTTGAACTAAGAACCTCATCTAAGAAATTGTTTGAGCATTTTGCATCCAAAAAAAATAATAGCCAGACGAGAAAGTAACCATATTGCTCGTAGAGTGAGATTATTACCCCCATTTTGCATATTTTAATGCCAGTTACAAAAAAATCGTCTTTAAAGGGACTACACACGAAAATGACTAGCATCTCCAACTTTATTGTTCCAATTATTGTGTCAGTGTGGTGTGTGAAGTCTGCTGATCTGCACTGGCCAGCGTGGTTGACTGCGCCTGAACCATTCTCATTCTGAGAAGTAGCCAAGCGGTGGACTGGTCATGGATTGATGATGACAGCGGTGATTGCGAAAAGGGGTTGTTTCAAATATATATGGAGCTTGGGCTAGGTATTTGTACGGTCTTTCAAAATATTTGGGGTCATAGTGATTATTTTTTCTATAATCCTCAGGAAAAGGTTCATTTTACGAGGTAAAATGTGAAATTATTTTGCAAAATAAAAAGCGCAACAACGTGGCGTTCTTTTTGGCAATGACACTTACCTTACGTTATCATCGTACCACGTACATTGACGATGATGACATTTGACATAAAAATAACCACAATTGACAGCAATTGATATTTGACATTTGACAATTGAAATGACATTAAGATGACGTAACGTCATTACAAACATAGACAACAAAAGCAGATGGATGCACTCCGAGAGTTGCTATTCTACATATGTAGCTTATTATCAAATGTAGCTAATTATCAATTTTATATCTATACCACTGTAAAACTGCAAAAAAGCATAATGTTTTATTTTAATTTCTCTGATTTAATTCTATTTTTTGGTATAACGTACAAGTACCTGACCCAAAATGAAACAGCCCCTTTGCTCACAATATCGATAGCTGTAATCAACATTGATCAGACCATAGCACAACCGCCAACATAAAGCTATAATGCCCGATATAATTAGCGTTGGAGATAATCAGCAATTTTAAGATTGTATCGATGAAGCGTAATGACTGCGCTTGTCGCCAGCAGGTCGATACTGTAAAAGCTGCACCAATCAACAGACTCAATTGTGGTGATTGGCTGAATTTATCGCGTCCTTTCTGCAACATTGCCAATTGCTTGCTGCAAAAAATGTATTGACCTATCAAAGGCGATCAACAATCGTCACACTGTAGCAATTATTTTTAGAGATTCCAACAGTTAGTCACCGTTTAGAACGTAAGTTGGAGTTCAAGTCGGCCCGGTGTGTAGATGTATAATAGTGATAGTCTCGATAGTGAAACACGTTAACAGTCGAATAGAAACTATAAAACGATTTATGGCAATTGCCAATTCGTTTGACACAATTTTTGATGATGGTCGAGGTTAGAGGCCCGCGTATATTACGACGGGAAAATACGTCTTTAATTTGTGCCATGCGTTCTCCGTGAACTAGTCATGTTTGCAAGAAATGTAGCTGTTATTATAAAAGAAATCCTGTCGTAAAATTAAAGATGGGTTGCTGAGCGGAATATGAGCGATACCTAATAAGCATTTTAACATATACATATTACAAAATTCAAAATTGAAAATTATTTATTTCACGTTGGCCAACCTGTGGCTCCTGTGTAACCTGTGGTTATGACACGTCATGAATCTACCACCGGTTCGGAAAGCGGATTCTGCTGAAGAGCCGGCAAGAAACTCAGCAGTTTTTTTCAAAATAATCAGCAGCTCAGTTCAGCAGCTCTTTTCAAAATAATCATTTTACAATATTATTATACAGCTATTATATTGTAATAAGTTTTTTATACTATCTTGTACAGCTGTAAAGACAAAGTTTTCAATAAAATTGCACGCTCAAATGTGGTAAAAACTTTCAGAGACAGAATCTGAGTTACGTTTAGTTAAAGGGGAAAGGGAACTTTGGTATTCATGTTCAGCATGTTAAAAAACCCTGTTACTTGTAATGTCTCAACTAATCGAACAGGAATTGCATTGAGAGCTTTTATCTTACAGCGCCGGTTATTATCTAATGAGCTAATGGCTGCGATACAGGTGTTGAGTAAACTGAGCTCTAGACATCAAGGGTCGAAGACTTAGGAGTTAAAGATACTAGTTTTTGCGCCCGGTTCTGCCCCACGGAACCGCGCTCCGGTGAGTCCGGATGACCTTTAGGCTTCGCACGATATGTCGGAACGTTTCTGTAAAATATGCTTCCATTGACCCCTACACACTCCCATTACGGTATGTTGCAATACTAGCTCTTGCTTACAACTGCTCTTGAGTTAGGTAAGGCTTTGATGTACTATAATCTTTTAAAATAAAATTTTATAAAGGCTTTACTTCAACGTTTCTGAAATGAATTGCTCAAGTGTGGAACGCCCTCCCGGCGCCCGCATGGTTCCTGCCGCGTTTAATTTGTGTACCTTCACGGCAGAAGTGAAAAGGAATCATCTAGGCAAGTGTACTTTAATCTAGACCTAATCGTCATCAATGCCTTCCATCATTTATTATCGTCAAGCGCAAGCCATTTGCTCATGAAAAAAAATGATTAATTTGGAAAACCGATTGATAGAGAAACGAGGACAGGATTACCTGTCCTCGTGAAAAATTTGATCAAAGATCTGTCAAATTTTACGATTTTTTTAATTTGAACTATTTTTTAATTTGATATTTTAATTTGAACGCTTATATCCCAATAGTTGCTGATGAGAATTGTTTTTGCATCAAAAATTTTCGTCAATCTGTTGTTTCGTTGCAGTGCATCGTGAAAAGCGAACTCATTATGAATAAATTATTATGGTTATAATATACTTCGTTTTCTATTTAAAATATAAAAAAAATACTAATTAGCATAATATTTAACTACCTAGTGTGATAACTATCAGTTAAAACAATCTTATCACATAATTTAAACACGTTTGTGGGTATTTTTTCGCCGGATATCTTTTTGCAAGGATACACTCGGCTTATGGATACACTACCAGGAACGTAATTAAAATTAATTACCGCAGGTACAACTAAATAATATACCTATTATTATTAAAACAGTTAATCTTTATCATTTACGTAAAACTTTCAGGGTCATTTTGTTTACAATTATTTTGAGAAGTTAGCAGGCATCTAACTCAGCTCTTCCCTACTCAACCTTTTTTCTATTATATGTAATGTTGATTGGATTATAATATTATGTCTTAGATTTAATCGTTTGCCTACCTACATAAATTAGCAGCATTCCATTTTGCTATTCAAATGATTGCCACAGTGCGACGATGGCAATCGCCCCTGATTGGCCGATAGTCGATACCCACTCGCTGTTGGCTAAAAGCGCATTGTTGCAGAAAGAACGCGAAAATTTAGCCAATCATCCCAATAGAGACTGTTGTAGTAATACCTTCCGACCTTCCGATTACATAAACATATTTGGACAAGACTTACTGCCGCACTCAGAGTCATTCATTAAATTAAGATTAATTAATCATTGGCTTGTGATTAACTGCCGCACTCACGTATGTATTAAATTATATTATTTAATGATTAATTGTCATTAAATCTATTGCGGAATTGTCATTAATATACAAACGAAGCGTTAACTTCTGAGAATGAAACTTTTTTAAATCCCAGATTAAGTCGTTGAGTAACGATTAGCGACTCGATTAGCGAAATATAGTAAATTAGATAATTTAAGCGCCTTCTAGTTTAAAACTCAATTTTTCAAAAAAAAATCATGTTTCAATATCGCAAACTATAGTTTACTATAGTGTGCATTTTAATGGACATTACAGTGAACAATTTATGCATTTTAAATGCTAAAAAACATTTATATTACAAAATGCCGAGAAATATTATCAAGACACTTCTGTCTTTGATCAGCTGTAGCGCCATCTAGTCTAGCCCTAGGCAAAACTTCAAGCGTTGACGATCGTAGAAAGCGAATAAATACAACGAAGTGTAACTTGGCTAGAGGGGCAGGTGTTTAACGGGAAACGTAGAAAAACATACTGCGGCTTCTTTATTTGTTTATAACAAAACTAGTATAAACACAGGAAGATCCAATCGTTTTCGGAAGTAGCGTACGCTGCATAATGAGGCAGCGCCCGCAGGCTCTGTAGCCTGTACGAAGCGGTGAAAAATCTCCTACGTTACAATTATGACGAGAGGAATAATGCCAAGAATTTATTTGAATTACAAATTGAACACACGCCAGACGGTTTTAGCGAGCGGCGAATAAATAATTTGATATTATGCAAAGTGATGATACCGCACTTAGCGGCGCGACCTTGACATAGAGCCATAAATAAGAATATCTTAGCCGCTCATACATATGGACGGCTCGCACACTCGAATATGGTAAGTGCCGGCTTATGAATACATTTTATTATTTAAAACTCGGAATGTTCATTACTAAAACAAATACTCGTAAGCGTAGTAATACAGGATGCTCCGCTCCCGACCCGCGAATACTTTTACCCTCAAACGTTTTACTGTATTTATTTCTGTCTTATAGATATACCTAACAAAGAATAGACTGTATTCGTGCAGTGGTGTTAACTATTAAATATGAGTTTTTACATCGATTGGATTGGAGCTAAATAAAACGTTCAAGGCGAGCCGGCTGGGTGCGCCCACGCTCGTCAGTCGTCCCGCGCGCCTTACGTCACGCCGCAAGCCGCTATCTGCGCTCCTAGCGCGAGTTTGCACTTCTCGACAACGTCCTTAGATGTCGAGTGTCAAAAATTCGGGTTATTCCTATCTGTCCCCCTGATTTGTCCCCTCAGGAGGACAGATAGGAATAAAAATTCCGATCTGTCCCCCTATTAGCGACAGGGTGACAGATCGAACGTTTTTATTCCTATCTGCCCCCCTAAGAATAATCGGGGGGACAGGCAGGAATTAAAAAGTTCGATCTGTCCCCCTATTAGCGACAGGGTGACAGATCGAACTTTTAAATTCCTGTCTGTCCCCCTGTTAGCAACGAAGTATGAACTAGTCGAAAGAATCAGACAGAGAGAACTCATTATTAAGGGAGACTATATTACTCAAAAATACTACAAATACAATAAGTATAATCATTTTTATTTAGACTTGAATAATAGTATAGATATTGACTCTCTTATCATTCATCCACAGTTTGATAAATCACAGTATTTTAATAATTTAAGTAATAAATAAAATCAGTCTTCTTTGTCTCATTCAACCTAATTCTAAATAATATTCTTTCAGAGTAGAACGGACTTTAAAAAATGACATTCCGAACCAGTGCAGTGGTAGGTTCACTTGACGATTCGGAAGCACTTTGCAAAAGTTTATTTGAATAAAAAACTATTCTATTCTGAAATACCCTTGTTTTAAAATCGTACATTCACACATCCACTGCTGACATAGTTCACTTTCTTGAAGAGCCTTAAAAAAACCACGCTCTCGTTAATTTGTATGCTGAAAATCCCTCTAACTCGTCTTATATGATCGGTTTACTTAGTGAAATTCTTCAAAAAGCTGGGTTTTCTTGTGCAAGGTAACCATTCCAACACTTTGGACTCCAACGTCTATGGGCTATTCAAGTTTAAGAAGTTAATTCGACCCTTCATTTTTTGATCTAGTAACTTTGACGTTATCGAAGTATGAAAATACGCACTAAGCCTTAGATACCTACAGAACAATAACTCTCCTCTATTGAAATCGCATTACACAATATGAGCACCTTCCACTTATACATTTCACATATAAATATTTATAAACAAATCAAAATAACAATACTTATCTCCACGCTAGCGTCAATTGATCACACCGAAATAGAGTACTTATTACAAAATATTTTCTTATCGTGTTAGTCTTACGCCAGCTTTGCATAAATTCATATTTCTATAATACTAAAATTAGCAGAACTTTGTAAATTACGTTCATTTTTATTATTTTACACTTTAAGAAAAAAAATGTAACCTTGATTGAATAAACAAACGCTTTTGTGTTATCAATTTTGTGTCAAATGAACAAGAACAGGTAGTATCAAAAATATACCTGTTTATAAAGTTTAACACAGACAAAGTAGCTATGACATCATGCGCCTAAGGCGCTCATTATGTAAATATATAAATGTAAAATAAAATTTATATCCATTAAGCATTTTTTTTAATTTTAACAGTGAAATAGCGATCAATAATAATTTGTACTATTATATTGTAACTGTAAATAGGGACTCAAAGTGTCCTTCAAAGCCATTGAGATTTCTTTGCCATATCAGTCATATTAGATTTTTCGTGATATTTAATTTTACAGGGATACATGAAACATGATAGGTATTTTTATACGAAACTAATGTCAGTTCTCTTATCAAATTTAAACGAGCTACTCATTTACTTTCGTTTGAGTAGTGAGCATAGCTACTTATAAACCATAGCTGTTGTAATAGAGCCTGACTGTTATGTACATAACATCGGCTAGTTGTTGATCACATAGGCCACATGGTTCGGCACAGTTTTCAATACACCCTGTGTAGCTCACATGACCCGAGGCAAATCGCACGGCAGTTCAGTGTCGGACAATAAAAACAAGACAACAATTGAGTGTTGCCATTAAACAAATTCGTGAATACGTAATGCAGCTCAATGCGCGATATTAATATTTATACAGCGATTTGAATAGATCGCTGATATCGCTCGTTAGAGCGCGCCCGTTCACACCACACGACATGACACTGCGCTCGTAACAACAGCTCGCATAGGTACAGTTGCATAGGCAGTGCACTAGCTGGTATACAAAACTGTTGCTGATAATCTATACTTATAAAAAGACTTGTCTTAATATATATAAATTACGTGTCACGTTGTTTGTCCGCGATGGACTCCTAAACTACTGAACCGATTTTTATCAAACTTCGTAACTATCAGTAATTTGGTCCAACTTAAAAGATAAGATAGTTTTTTTGGATTGGGATAGTTTATTTGTTTCATTTATATAGATAAGTTGGCGGTACGAAGTTCGCTGGGTCAGCTAGTTAATATATTATTTCTTTGAATATTTTATACATAATGTTGTTACTTATCTGCAATTTAATTCAACAGGTAAATTCAATTACGGTGATGATAATAAGTTGTATCAAGATCATTATGAAAATATCGATACTTGCTGATGCCCGCGATTTCATCCGCGTGCATATAATTATATTTAATTTTAAAACTTCCGCGGGAACTCTGATTTCCCGGGGTAAAAAGTAGCCTATGTCACTCTCCAGCTTTTCAACTATACCTACCCATGCAAAAAATCATGCCTTTTATAAGATTTTGTAATAAGCATCAATAAATAATTGTTGAATATGAAATTTTTACTATATATAGAATAGAACGCTTTATTCAAATAAACTTATAAAGTACTTTTAAATCGTAAGATCATCGTAAGATCTATCTGGTGTTAGATCACTACCAGAGAGCCAGAGTAGAGCCATTATAACTTTCATTCTTTGAAAAAGCTGTTAAGCAGAGTTATATTTAAGTAAACTTATAATTGAAAGCTTACTAACAGTTTCCGTACAATTTGTAGGAAGGTATGTAGAGTTTTATATGCAATTCGAATAGCATCTCATAAAAAGCAAATTCAATATACTTACATGATAGTAATATCTTTTCGCGTAGTCATTCATCGTAAACTTATCGTGAGATGTAAAACTCCCTGGTCGGGTGTGAACCCGTCGATTCTCTATCTCTATTCTATCTGTTTGTAAGTTTCGCTGTTCGCAATTAGCTTATCAATGGTTATATTTTTTGTGCATGCTATTAGCTGGCTATGATACTTTAAGTAGGCGGCTAGCATCGAATACCTACTCGCTTACTTACTTACCTATGCACCTACTCGTTACACCACGCATGCGCACGATTCGAATATTAATTATTATTTCAATTATGTTTATTAGCACATAATATTTGAATAATTAAATTTTAATAATTCATAAAATTAATCTTACCTTATAATAATTATAACGTGAGACAAATACATTAGGTAGGTATCGGCAGTTAACAGTTTTTTATTGATCCTGAGTCGTTGCGTAAACTCATTTTTTATATTTTTTTTCCTCGCCTAATTATACAGTTATTTATTGCTTATGTAGATTTTAATCAATTATACAGGCTACTCAACATAATCGAGTAGGTATGTATAATCAAAAAGTATCACTTCTATTAAATCTATTAATCTCAACGCTTATCGATTTATTTGTTTGTAAGCGTATCATACAAAAACTTTTAGACTAATTATTATTTAGGGGTTCTGGCCGTGGCTAGTTACCAGTTACCACCCTACCGTCAAAGACGTGCCGCCAAGCGATTTAGCGTTCCGGCACGATGGTGTGTAGAAACCGGTTAGGGGTATGGGTTGAATGTTCACTGCCATACCCCTTCCAAGTTAGTCCGCTACCATCTTAGACTGCATCGTCACTTACCTACTATCAGGTGAGATTGCAGTGAAGGACTATCTTGTCATCGAAAATAATGTTCTGTTGTACCGATTAACATTTGGTTAAACTTTGATTAAAATCGGTTTATTAGAAACCGAAGTAGGTACCTACAGCTTGACAGCTACAATTAATATGCAAGAAAGTAGAGGATAAACCTAAGTAGAGTCTGGGCTTCTATAAAAATCTAAAGTTTAACCACAAGCCAACGTAGTCAATATTAAAAACAATTTTTTACATGGCCTCTTTATGCATCTCTTAAAACCTACAATAGTGATTAAAAAAACAATTCAGGTTAGTTGTTGAACTTGAATAGCATCGGAACTGAATCGATCATTAAGTTGACAGTAGACCGTATTCCCTATTCATTTACGTCAATAAGCAGCGACATTTCTATGATAAAGAAGGCATTAAAAAGGCCAACAGATTTAATTAAACACGCCTAGAGCAGGACGCGAGGCATGAATGGCGCCCGTGACGTCACGCGCGCGTACAACGCACGCAAACACGCGTGCATACACGCACACACACAAGCAGTAATTCATTCAAGATGTGACGTGCATCTCGATTCCACTCACGAGGTATGATAGGATTGAGTGTAGTTTTATAATGCTTTGTTTTTTTAGTTTCTTCCTGCCCGGGTTGACTATTGTGAAATATACGTTGTTATGTTGTTGGTACGCTGTCTCGTTTGTATTCCTCGAGACACCCACTTCGTGGTTGGTACCTACTTTTGCTTGGAAAGGTAACTTAATTGTTTTATGAAAGCCAGATAAAAGTGCATGTTGCAAGCCGACCGATGCAAGTGTTCTATGCATCCTTGATGCAAGGCACACATGCATAGCTTAAGCTACTGTTCACATATCTGTCTGCAGTTGTGGGCCGGTGATGAGTTGAGATGTTAATAAACCTACCGGGGGAGTGCCGGGAAAGATCGTACCGGGATATACTTACATTTACGGGGTAGGAAAACGCTGAAAATCATAATCATTACCAGTCATTATGTACCATATACGTTACGTTCTCTCAAATATGGTTGAGCGAAGCAACGTCTGGGTTATGCCCGTGAACGGGTGCCACCGGCGGGAATGGGACTTCTTTCTGTCTGCCCATCTTAACATGTATTGATTTGTAAGTAGGTATGCATTTTTGATACTTCCCCTCATAGTAGAAACACTGCATACCTATATTGTAAACTATTTTGAAAAGAGCAACCGCCGAGTTTCTTGCTGGTTCTTCTCGGCAGGAAGGACATTCCGAACCAGTGGTAAATTCATCGACTATTAAAAAACACTTATAAAAGTTTACTTGCATAAAAAATATTTCTATTCTATTCTATAAAAATAGTTGAACATAGGCCTCTTTTAAAAGCCCGCCAGAGTTTCTTAAATAAATCCAATCTATTGCACTTTCCTTTCTAGATGCTATCATTCCATCTAGCCGGGGGGCGCCATGCAAAAGGCTCTAAAGATTTCAGACTAATTTCATGGTTCGTAATTAAATATAAACACGTGCGTACCAACTACCAATATAAATGTTTCAGTTGGAACTGTCGATATTTCGATCCAGTCGCGCGGACCGCGGTCACGACGCCGACGGGACGGTAGACGGGGTCTAGTATAGACCTGCAATTCGGGTCAATGAAATCAACAAGCTCGTAATACAAAAGCTGAATGCGTTTCGTACGTACTCTTATCTTGATTGTAAAACACAACAGGAGCATGGGACAATCTTTGTTCCAATATAAATCCACACGTAGCGGCGCGGCGGTATGAGGCATAAAGTAAAAAAGCCGGGATAATATCATCACCGGCTTTGTGTGGCACGTACGCGTATCCTTCCTTTTGTAGCACCGGGGACAGGGGGCAGGGGGCGGGGCGGGGGACTTTATAATCTACCCTTATGATGTTATTTGACATGTCGTGGAACAGAGCTTTTTCGCGTGATGCAGTTAGATGAAAGTTCATGATAAAAAGCTACTTAATCCTACTGCCAAAATTGTAACTAGGCAGATGTATGCCAAGGAATTTGACTAACAAGTAACAGAGCAACTTATACTTAAAGGACAATGAGAATGAGATTGCCATATACCTAACACCAACAATTGATGTTTAGTTAATGAACCAAAACAAAGAATATGTGATATAAATACATCATACCAAAAAAATATGATGAAGCTATGATCTTTTTGCATTAGGCATGTGAAGAAGTTTGTGCATACTATAACGAGCTTTTTCTTTAATTGATAGGTGCTTAGAAGGAACAAAGTAAGTACATGGCAAGTGGAAGTTAACTCAATGGAGAAGACTAGAAGAGTAGGAAATAAGCCGCCTAATTGCTCTAAGTAAAGAAGTTACATCTAAGATTTTATCAGTTAAAGTAGGTATTTTACGAAGGTAACCAGTGGGTACAAAATATGTATCAAGCAAAAAAGGCTTAAGTAATATTCGTGGGCGTTATTCGTGACCAGTAGCGACTTAACAAAATTTGGTGTCTAAAAAAAAATAAAAATTCAACACACCAATTATAGCCGGTTGACATTTGATGATCTCGTAGACAATAAAGAAGTTACACAAACGCCGCGCGCCGCCAAGGCTGCTCCAACCTGTCGGATGGCTAAGGTTGCTCAACGCTCTAGTTTTGGAGCTGTGAGGCTGCGAGGTGTAGGCTGGACACTTGGACACGCCGAAACTGTATCAAGGCCAAACGCGAATTTCACAAATAACACATAATTTATCTAATAGCACGATCTAGCTAGTAAGTTATGTCTTTTTCTGAGGCTATTCTATCTACTCTCAAAAAAATGCGTCAGTGTCGTTGAACACTCGATTGGAACGAAGTTCCTTTTAATAATAAAGTAATAATAAAAATAAATAAAATAAAAAATTCCACATGTAGAAATTAATTAAAATAAAATAGAAAATAGAAAATTCAGTCTGTCGAGCTAGGATTTGAACCATCGACCTTTATGTGACTGTAGAAACCACAAGGCTACGGAGATCTAATATTGTAGTGTGAAAATATTGAACACAATGCCAAATTCACATTCAAAAAAGGTTTGGTTCAATTTAGTCTTAATTTTTTCCGTCTAGCCCCCTTTCGCATCGCGCGATAAGGAACTTCGTTCCAAAACTTTAAAAGTAGGTATACAATATACATAGATTCATTTGTGTCGTCTTGTTTTCATGAAATTTCAACACTACTTACCTACGTATTTATTAGAAGTTTGATTAACAATAAGTTGAGATGACTCCGAGGCTTTCTCTAGCGGGTATAACTACGATCGTTCAAAACGTATGATACCTAAACTTTATATAGGTATCTCATTTAACTGCTTCGTTGGTGTAGAGGTTAGTGTGGTCGACTGCGGCAGGCGAGGTCCTGAGCTCTCTCAGGGTTTCAGGGCAGTAAGAATCTGTCTACGTCATAAAAATGTTGTAAGATGTTATCGATATGACTTAACACTTTTGAACAGTCAACTGTGTAACACAATCAGCATCTGGTTTATTTCTGGTGGCTCCAGACAAATCCTTGTGTCACAGCAAAACGAATTTCAGTATAAAATAAACCTTAACACGTACAGGTATGTCTTAAAATTATTTAAACCATATATTTCATTCTAAAATGTATTACACTCTGTTTTCATTGTCACTCTTGTTCAAACGGCTACAGCTAATTTAAAAAATCGTTAAAAATCGGTAAATTCCAAAATAATGTCTGGGAAGATCCGATCTATTTTTATACTCGATCCAGGTTTTCAGTTGGTTCTTTGCAGTAATAAGCGTTTGTTCTAAAAACTCTTCCTGATGCAAGGATGAGAGAAATTCTGTTAAGATGTTAAGTACTTATAAATCGACTCTGATATTCTTTTTGTTTTTGTATCTGACAATGTGTTAAAGATCTCATGATAAAAGTCAAAGTCATCGATTTATAGAGCCATGGGTAGTCGCTCAATCCTAAATCTATGGTTAAAGTTAAAATATTTATTTTAATACAGCGACCGCTAAGTACCTACTTCTGGGTAAGTCAAGGCTGTCGAATTTGTTCCTTGACTTTTGAATATTTAAAGGAAAGAGTTAGGTATAACAACACAAACTTTATGAACTTTTTGGATTTAATAAAGACTGTGCGGAAAAATAAACGGACTGTTACAATGGGAACTCATTCTTAGTTGTTAGATCCGATTATGGTAGATGTGATAAGGCGGAGTAAATCGAACGACGATCTCTATGTAGGTACCCACTATACACATCGACAATGTCTGTATCGGACAGATCTCGGTCGACAATGTTCTGTAAATACAGCGGGTTATTGTGGAAGCTGAGATTAGAGATTTGGTTGAGAGGATTTGGCTCGTCGCGCCACGCGGATGACGGGACGCTATTCTCGGAATGTCATGGCGTATTTATGGTGATCATTCGTCAATCAGCCGTACCCTAAGACCACAAGCAAAAGCTTTATAAAAATGTTACATTCGCTGATATTTCTGATTGATTTGGAGTTCGTTACACTCAGTGTTGATTTCTTCGGGACTCTTCTAATAGGTAGAATACCTTCTCGTCAACGTAAGTGCAGTCTTAATAAGCTGTAATACAAAGATGTTTATTAATCTAATAGGTACCTAAGTAGTAGACCTCTATCAAAATTTCCAGAATTATGTGAATTTAGATAAATCGTCTTAAACTTGAAGAAAATGGTCAAAACATGCCAGGTGAAAAATAAGTTATTTAATGAGAGAAAGCCTTACAACCCGTCTCTGTGTGTAACCTTTCGTTGTAATAAAAAAAGTCATGAAAAATATGTATTAACACAAGTGTGAAATAACATTTGTGGTAGGAATCTATTTTATAACGACACTTCTTCTATTCAATCTTGTGTCTGCTTATTTATCTCGGACATTATTGTTTGAACCAGAACTTGAATTTCAGAATTCTTATAAGCAAATTGGGATCGTAAAAGTAGCTCAAGCTATAACGTAGATACAACTGTCAAATTTTATTTAGAACAATACAAGTATCTACTTCATCAAACCATCACAAAAGTGTTGTATGTAACCACTAATCAATCATCTAACTGTAGAGGTATCTATACCTACATATAATAAAACAGAAACGAAACCAATTCTGTACATGAAATAGATTCAAAAAAGGGTTTTTGCTTCTACTTGTGTTCAAGATACAGATATCAAAACAGAAGCTAAATTTTTTTTTGTCTGTTTGTCTGTCTGTTTGTTTGTCCTTCTTTCACGTAAAAACTACCGCACAGATTTCTACAAAATTTTATACCGTGGTAGCTTATTACTCGGGTCAACATCTAGGCTACTTTTTATCCCGGAAAATCAAGGAGTTCCCGAGGGACTTTAAAAACTAAATCCACGCGGACAAAGTCGCGGGCATCAGCTAGTAAAAAATATTTCTCGTCGCGTATGAATACGGAAGTTACTCTAGCACCTGTCAGTCGGAAACTGAATGGATATGAATGAACAAAAACAAAAGTCTCCCGCGAAGGCCGGCCGCCGCGCCGCCGAGATCAGCCGAGATCTCAGAGACATGTCCCAAACTGTGAGACGTAGGAACAATGGTGGTCATAAAGTAGCTATGAGTATATAAATTACTTACAATTACAAGTTTACCTGCAAACAACGGCGCTACGATTCAGTGATAATAATTTGTTATTCTGATTGGCTGTTACTAAAAAAGATATAAAGAACACTTGTGTGCTGGTGCCCCAACTCGAGCAGATGCAAAACCTACGGTTAAAAGTGATGACTGTAAATTGAAAGGTCGAATGTTCAATTCCCACCCGTTACACTAATTATCGTACTTGCTCCTAGCACAAGATTTAGTGCATTTGGAGGGAAGAGGGGGATATTAGTCCAGTTAAACATGGCTAATATTCTTTTAAAAATCGCCATTCAAGTGTTGTAAAGAGCAAAGTAATATACAATACAACATTCGTAACGTCCTGGGCCTGTACTATCAGTAAAACATTTCAATTTTGTTTTGACATTTCATATTACAATGTCAACTTTATAGTAATTACTGTTAAAAATTACTGTAAGAAAGCCTGTAAAAAGCACTCAGTAGTGAGCCGTAGATGGGTTGCTGATGATAATGATGATACTTCTTTTAACACACACCTACCTTTATGAAATAGTCTTCATAGGAGTACGGAATCTATTATTGAAATACCTGGCGCTACTGAAACAAATTTTAAAGCAGTCGCACGTCGTTTATTCCTTCCTACCTAAGAAAACGTACAATGCCACTAATTAATTAAAATTAATTGTTTAACATTTATCGCAATAAATCAACAGAATTTTTAAAACTGCTTCATAATTTTGAAGTATCCACCTAAAATATGAGCGTACTTACGCGGTGTTATCTCTTCGGATCGGCCTATTGTTTTAATATCATTTCCCACGTGCCATTCAGTAGTAATGACCCCGCGGACGGACATACAACCGCCGCGGCGATGTTAAACGACCCGACAGATAACACTGGGAGATATTTTTTGTGAAATGTTTCCTGTGTAAATAAACCTTCTGTTGTGATGTCTTTGGCGATTAATTACCTTTGTCTCTTGCAAAGTGAAACTAGTGTAGAACCTGAATTTGTCTAAGCTATACTTAACTGAATCAAGGAAGGAATGCAGGCAAGAGAGCTCCAGGTCGCCACAGACGCAAGTGTTTGGACGATATAAGGGGTAGACTGGGCTGACTTCTCCAAAATTAAAAGATGCGGCTTTAAATAGAGAACATGATGACCGCCAAACTTCAACACGAGGAAGGCACACGATGATGCTGATACTTACCTGCTTCTTCTTCTTTATCAACCATAGAGATCTAGATCGCTTGTGTAGATTAAAACATGTCTCAATCTTGCGCCATCTGTATCAGTACAATTGACTGTGGAATTTTATTATAGAAAGTCACGCCCATTCCCACAAACAACTGTCGGATTTTCTTGAGGTATAGTTGAGGAGTCGCGAGCCTATTTGTATTTCTCTTTTGCCTATCGTTTTGTATCACCTCGCCTCAGTTGGGTAAAAAGTAAATAAGTGCATACGAAAACATACCAACTGAAATACTTTTTTAAAATTCCGTGTCATAGGTCCGAAACCAGCACGGTTTCATGTATGATGTAGCCTTCTTGGGGAAAATAGTTTACATACCTCATTGTCACTGCCATTACATGGTTAGGTGCAGTATACTGTATAGGTGAGCAATGAATCATATTACTATACAGATGATGGGCAACGTTCGTGTCCTGGCTGGCAACGACCGTCACGAGGCCGTCAGGAAATGGTAAAGCGAACGTGGAGGAAGGAAATAATCGGTTTGTTTGATGACATCACGACGATGGAAAAATGTCCTGTCGCCTTTTAAAAACAATTCATTCTTTGACGCGGATATAATTTATGTGTTGATGAAGTTTTTAACAAAGACAATGGTTTGGCAGTCTTATCTTTTATACTTAGTTCATTAAAACTTGAGTTTCTCACACAAGACCTACATCATGTTTATCCAAATTATTATTGCTCGTTTTATGGATGAACTGCATGCTGATATTATTGGCTCTGGTACCTATAGGTACTTATTACCTGGGTATCTTAACTACTAAAAGTTTCATTTTTTAAACTAGATACATATTTAGATATTTCAGAAAGTAGATACTAAATTAGCATATTAGGAATAAAAATCGGCCAAGTGCGAGTCGGGCCTCGCTCTTTTAGGGTTCCGTTAAAAAAATTAAATAAAAATATTTCCATGTACCCACGGAAATATTTTAATTTAATTTTTTTAATTTAATTTAATTTTTATTATTTTTTGTTATAGCGGCAATAAAAATACATAATATGTGAAAATTTCATCTGTCTATCTATTACGGTTTACGAGATACAGCCCGCTGACAGACGGACGGACGGACGGACGGACGGACGGACAGCGTAGGCTTAGTAATAGGGTCCCGTTGGTACCCTTTGGGTACGGAACCCTAAAAAATGCTCGTTTGTTCTGGTCACAACTTACGAACCGCATTATAAATTGGTGTTTTCAATATTTTGTTGTTTAAGTACACTATATACAGAATTACATTATATACAGAAATTTCAAATTCTTAAGTAGTTTAGTTTTTGAGATAGACCCCGTAACTAAAATGGTCTAAAACCGACGACTTTGTTGGCCCCCCATTTCTTAATTTTTTGAAGCTAAAAAATAATAATAAATATAAATTTGAACTCTATTTAATGAGCTCTAGACAATGACACCCAACATGCCAGGGTACAAAAATAAAATATTTCGACTCCTTTTCCATGTATTTTTTGTGTTCCATGTATTATATTTCTTCCCCTTTATTTTTTAATTTTATTTTATTTTTATTATTTGTTGTTATAGCGGCAATAGAAATACACTCTCTGTGAAAATTTCAACTGTCTACCTATTACGGCCTACGAGATAGGAGCCCGCTGACAGATGGACGGACAGACCAGACAGCGGAGGCTTATAGTAATAGGGTCCTCTTGGCACCCTTTGGGTACGGAACCCTAAAAAGACAATATTTGGTCAATTTAGTAACGATTTCACCAACGTCAAGGTTTTATTTACGATTTTTCAAGTTTTTTAACAATTCACTGATTTCACTTAAAATACACGTATTTCTAATTCTGAATGTAAAGATAGTTCTGAAACTTGTTACGAGCAGATTTATAGCATGGTTGTCATATCAAACAGCCACATAAAGACATTTATATGCTAATTTATTGAAATCCTCATTTCTTATTAATTGCCTCAAATGCCTAAAAACGCGCATAATCTGCATTTAGCTATATATAGGCTGTCCTTGCGTATATCGCAGGCTCTGACGTCAGACAAGGTGTTTCCTTTAGGTACCTACTAGACTAGACTAAAGATTACACTGAGTCCCGTTCGATTCTCAACCTTAATCCTCGAGACATAAGAATGTTACGCCGTATCGCGTGGCATTGGTACGAACGACAGGAAAAGCCGTTTATACGGGCCTTCCGCGTTATTATCCGGTTTTTTAGACACTAATTAAATAATGCCTTAATGTAAGTGGAAGCCAGATTGGACGTAGAAAAAGTTACAAACTGCTTACCATTAAATATATTAAATTATGTAATAATAATATTATAATCCACGTGAATTTAGCTTTTAAAACTCTTTTATTTTCCGGGATAAAAAGGAGCCTATGACACTTTACAGGCCCTCAACTATACCCATGCAAAAAATTTCGTTGATCCGTAGTTTTTGTGGCGTGATTGAAGAATAAACTAACAAGCAAACTCAGTTTCTCATTTACAGCTTCATTTTCTCATTTGTAGCCCGTAAAAGTAAGGAATCGTTCGTTAAAATGGGCATAATAGCCTTCCACCAATCAGACTAGGCCTGAGACAATTCTACTATATCTATACTATACTATCTAATACTATAATAAATTTCCAAATTACCCCCGCCGGGAATCGAACCGCGATAGTAGAGATGCAAAATTCTGGCTAGGTACGTTGCTGGTGGTACACCAGCGACCCTATCGCGCACTTTTTGCAATTGTGTCGCAGTTGTATCACTGTAAAAAGACGCCGTGGGCGACTTTCCTAATATTGTTAAAATAAAGAAAGGAAACTCAAAAAAGCCCCGATAAAAAAGTAATTCTTGCGCTGTGATAAACACCGGCACAGACACCTAATCTGCGGCAGACGTTTGACATTAATTAAATAATAATATAACCTAAAATCAATAAATTTTAGAGATAATAAACTAGTAAGTAATTAGCGATGTACGTAATTCCAATAAATACAAAACTTGTCCGTCAACTTTGACGATTGCAGCCTTATCGCTTCCGTTTCACGACATTCTTAACAAATTATTTCACTTGCTCTGTGTTAAGTAGGTTTAGAAGACGTTCCGGCGTCAATTTTGGGCTGCGCTAGGATTGAAATAATAATTGCAAAAGGAATTAAACTTACTTGTCAAAGAAAACCTCACTCGTATCTTTGACGACATTGACCCATAGATTTAAAATAAGACGATCTTCATTCCGCTCTATTTATTTGAACAGAGTGCCTTAATGTTATTATGAGAGATAATTGATTTAAGAACTTCTATTTTAGCTGTTTTAATATCACTATTATAAAATTTTGAAATGCTATAAGTTAGTTATGTTACTTATCTATTGATTCAATGAGGATATCCCGATGTCATCAGTATGGTCATACATCATCCAACTCCACCCTTTGGCTGCGTTCTCTAAGGGTTGCAATTTTAATAAAAATATATACCTATTTACCTTAGGTATATCTATTATTTTCATTCTCTCGAAAATCTGTTTTTTTCACTAACAAATTCATTAAAATATATACCTAATAAATAACCTCAACTTATTAAAATACACGTAAGAGATTTTTCTAATTACTCGCTCATTAATTTAAATCAATACGATTTAAATTCATTAATTGGGTATTTGACTGATGTTTTTTTATTTATTTAAAATAACGTTTTTAAAATAACAGAATGCTATTTCTCTTTTTTAAATATCTTTACTAGTCTCGGAATTATAAAGCTGTATTACTGTGACTGTATCTGTCTCTTCCTAAAGCGAAATTTTCTATCGAGCGTGTACGGAGCTGCTGAATTGTGACATCACACTTCAGTAGCGCTCTCTCTAAGAGTAAACTTTAAAGCTCTATAACTTATTTGTTTGGACCGATTTATTTTCTGTTTTTACAAATGTTATTCTTACATGTTACATTTTCGATTACAGATACAATTTTTGCAATTCACGAAGGCGAGTGAGCTTTACTTGTGGTTACTTCGTGTACATGCGCATTGCATAAGTGTGCGTGCCTGTCAAAGCCTAGGTGGGAGCGGGCAGGTGCGAGCATTGCTCTCGCTCACACTTATACAGATACGACACACTAACACACATAAGTCAGTCGCCCTCGTGAATTGCAAGAACTATAATGAATATCAACATTTTGACTAGTCAAGTACCCAATAATTATGTGATGACCTTGATTATAAGATAATGGGGAAGGGGCATGGGCTTATTAAAGAACTGCCTTATCCCCGTCCACGTTAGCCCGCTACCGTCTTAGACTGCATCGTTACTACCATCAGGAGAGATCTCAGTCTGTCTTGTCTGGAATAAATAAACGAATAAAATGTACATAATATTATTTGTTATAGTGGTTAGGACTGTGGTCTCCTATTCGGGGGGTCGCAGGTTCGATCCCGGGTACGCACCTCTAACTTTTCGAAGTTAAGTGCGTTTAAGAAATAAAATATCACATGCTTTGACGGTGAAGAAAAACATCGTGAGGAAACCTGCACACCTGAGAGTTCTCCATAATGTTCTGGAAAGTGTATGAAGTCCGCCAATTCACATTGGGCCAGCGTGGTGGACTATGGCCTATAACCCTTCTCTCAGTAGTGTGCCGATGATGGGTTGATAATGATGATGATGATGAATATTATTTGTTAGGGCGAGCGGAGCGAGACCTATCACTATCCCACAACCTGAGCATTTTGTGGTACACTTTACTGAAAAACTATCACGCCTATAGATCTGTGATTTAACATAGTAATTTAACTTCATATCCAGATGTGTTGTCTGTCAAATTTTATAACCATTTAGTACTTAAAATTATTACCCGTTAGAAAAACTACGCGAGCCATCACAAAGCTCAGCTTTTTGCTAGTAAATATTAATGTGAATGTAAGATTGATCACAATCACTCGTCACTTATTTTAAAAATTGACAACCCTAAGTTCTTCTAACGATCCAATGGGTCGTCAAACGATCAAAATTAAATAAAGTAGGTGCGACTGTATCGATATAACCACAGTGGCGCTAATCCGCGCCCATCCATCGCGCGACTGTCGCCCGACACAATGGCGATCCGCGCGGCTTTACTCCGCGACGCGACGCGTGGACGCGTACTTTGAGCAGTGAAACAATATGGATAAGGTAGTTTTGTCATTATTTATTTGACTAGATGATGCCTGTTGTAGATGTGTGTTACGTTCCCTCAAATATGGTTGTGCGAGGCAACGGCTGGGTCATGCGTCATGCTCGTGAACGGGTCCCACCGGCGGGAATGGGACTACTTTATGTCTGCCCATCTTGAGATATATTGCATTGTTGGTAGGTATGCATTTTTGGAACTTCCCTCATTGTGGAAATACTGCATACATAGCATAGTATTTATTGTATTGTAAACTTTTTGTTTTGAAAAGAGCAACCGCCGAGTTTCTTGCTGGTTCTTCTCGGCAGGAAGGGCATTCCGAACCAGTGGTAGACTCATCGACGATTCAAAGCACTTGTAAAAAGTTTATTTGAAAATATTTCTAATTTATTCTATTCCTGTGACTTCTTCTGCGTGGATTAAGGTTTTTAATTCCCGCGGGAACTTTGTTATTTTCCGGGATAAAAGTAGCATATGCATTAATCCCATTATGTATGGATAGAGTCATCTCCATTCCAAATTTCAGCCAAATAGGATAGTTCGTTGTGGCGTTAAAGACTAACAAACATCCATCCTCACAAACTTTCGCATCTATAATATTGAGTAGAATATACACTATTCTTAATACGCATCGCATAAAGGAATGCCCTTCCGGTTTCTGTTTTTCCAACTAACTATATTGGGTATCTTTAAATCAAGAGTGATAGGCATCTTCTAGGCAAGCGCGCACCATCTTAGGATTCTTAGGCTGCATCTTCACTTATCATCGCAATCAAGAGCTATTCAATATTATATTTTTTAAAAATACAGCATAGCATAGGTATAAGACTAACTCGCTAAGAGATGGTGAACTCTGAAGGGCTATATATAATTCTCTATCAAAACTACTAAAACTGCTTACAAGACTTACACCATAAAGAGCTAAGTTAGAAAAATCGGCCAAGTGCGAGTCGGGCCTCGCTCTTTTAGGGTTCCGTACATAGCACTTTTTTAAAACTAGATACGTATTTAGATATCTTAGTTCTTAGATAGTACTAAATTAGCATATGGGGAAAAAAAGCTCGTTTGTTTTGGTCACAACCTTGGTGGCCCCACATGTCTTCATTTTTGAAGCTAAAAAATAATAAAAAATATATTTGAACTCCACATAATGAGCTCTAGACAATGATGCCCCACATGCCAGGGTAAAAAAATAAAATTTTATTTCGACTCCTTTTTCATGTATTATTTTTTAATTTAATTTAATTTTTATTATTTGTTGTTATAGCGGCAATAGAAATACACACTCTTTGAAAATTTTAACTGTCTACCTATTACGTTTTACGAGATACAGCCCACTGACAGACGGACGGACGGACGGACGGACGAACAGACGGACGGACAGCGAAAGCTTAGTAATAGGGTCCCGGTGGCACCCTTTGGGTATGGAACCCTAAAATGCAGTTAGATAAATTAGTTTTATAAACCCCGGTCTAGGTAGGGTATTTACCTCAGTCTTTGCACTTAATATGGTATCGTATCGGTACGCTATGTCACATAGCGCTGACAGAGCTTAAGATTTAACTCTCTCTTCTTCAAATTTCCCATTGCTGTGGGTCGTTACGTGACCTCTTTCCATTATTCATAATATAATCGAAGGAGTTTTCTTGGGATAATAATATTATTTTATCATCAAGATCAAGGAACAACAAATAAAGCTCTCGTCAATGTTATATTTGTTTACACACCGGCAATGTAAACTGATGACTAATATGGCTCTCCTTACATGTAAATAAGCGTTTCTGTTCGAAGTCTATTAACTTAAAACATACTAATTAAGGAGATTATGCCTATTTCTGACCGCGATTAGGTGTTAACGCATGTAAAACCTATTCATCATACATGTATTAGCTTAATTCAATGATTTAAATGACGATTAATCAACTATTGGTGCCTTATTCATGACCACGTGATGATTTAAGAACCAAGTACTTATCATGCTAATGATATTCTAAAAAATATAGATATTATGTAAGCGTATTACAGTGACTTTTGTGATAAATAAAATAAATAATAATTAATTATTTATTAATATGATAACTCACTCATCTCTTTTATAAAACTGTTACTTAAAGCATTTGCAAATTTTACATCTGTGACATAATAATATTATGTATTTTGCAAGAAGTCGTGTCAGTACTATTATCTATTCTGGTGGTTGTGTTCAAAAGCTCTAAAATACGGGTATGTGTTATTATCCAGAGCAATCTTTGCTAGTATTATATAAATACGAAAGTGTAGTTGATCGTTGGTTTGTGTTTCTATCATCGCTACGCATTGACTTGATTTTTTGCATGGGTAAAGTTGAGGACCTAGAAAGTGACAGAGGCTAGATTTCTTATTTGGAAAAATAAAAAGTTCTCACGGGATTTTTAAAGAACTTAACTTAAAACGAAGTCGCGCACAAAAAATTAAAAAAGTTACTTGAACCGTTGAAGTGCCAATACCTCCTAACTGCAGACATCAACATTTCACATACAGTTAAAAAAACCTTTAAATTTCCCGGAAAATAAATAACTGTTAATTAATGGTGAAATTCTTAAAATACAATTGAAGTTTTCTTCAGAAGTACGTACTGAAAAATGCGAATATGATCATTCATACACCTTAGAAAGAACTTCAAGAAAATAGCAGATAGGAGGTATTGGCACTTCTACGACGCTAGTATGCCATATAGTGCTATATATGCTAGTATAGTAGAAATTGTACCACGTGTTTATTTTTACAATATCATCGTAGTCAAAGTATGAAAGTGGTGCTTCATGTAAATATGACGGCCGTTTGCATGAATTACGCTAATGTTGGTATAAACATAAATCTTTTTCTTTACGAGACATTCACTGTTAAGTGATTGTTTAGATTTTTTGTTTTATGGATATTTAATTGTACTGATGCGTTATAATAAAAAAATATAATTCAAGGGAGGACGTTCATTATGCTAGTTGAATAGATATAGATGAATTCTAAATTTGAAATCGCTTTACTAATTTCTAGTGTAGGTAGGTAATAATATAGGATGCCTAAAAAAGAATACCAGAACAATTTTGGTTCTTTTATTTTTATGCAAGAATGGTGGTTATAAAAGAAATAAAATACTTTTTGGAAGATTTTCAAACGGTAACTAATTATTAAACTTAATAGCAACTTAAATAACTTTACGTTAAATAGCCTGTGTTGTTTTCGTGGAAAATTTTGGAAAATATACTGTGGTCTACGTCCTTGAAGAAGTTCAAAATAAATTCGTAAATCATATTCATTAGGTATATAATCTAGCGATATTTACTTGGACTTGGCAACAAAAAAAACAGTTTTATCATAATAAAAGTCATGCTCTTATTAATAATCTATTCTTCCCTTTGCCCTGTTACCCTACAGTAAAAATATTAGTAGTGTAATATAATCACATCAATTTAATTTAGACACAAGTTTATTTACCAAATTAAAACAAATAAAAATACTGTAAACTAGTTTCGTAGCTCTGCTTTTTCTGAGATATCTAACCCTCCGTAACCCTTAACAATGCGTAGAATCCAGCCGCTGTCATAATAGTGATCGATCAGGTCTGATGAGCTCACCACCACCAACCCACCGCGTGGCCGTATTGCCCATTATAGTACCGCTATATATTATTCTCTTTATACAACGTTAGGAATAAAGAGTCAGGACAGGGGTCGGACTATGGGCCTGCTAGAAATAGAAATATTAGTCTTTTTTCCGATGACAAGATAGCCCGTGATCTCACCAGATGGTGAAGTGATGATCAGTCTAAGATGGTAGCGGGCTTGGAAGAGGGTATTTCAGTTTAAATTAAACCCATACCTACGCCTAATCGGTTTCTACAAGTCATCGTGTCGGGTAAAGTGGTAACTGGCCAAAGCGAAAGCCTTCCACGAGGCAGAAGGAGTCGCAGGGAGTCATAGGATATAAGTGGCACAAGACCGTGAGGTGAGGAAATCTTTAAAACAGATCTATATTCATCGGTTAAGAGGACGAAGACCTAATATACAAACCTCGATTGCATGATTTCGAAATGTAGCAGGACCTTCAAAACGCAGTTTCCCATCCAGTTCCGAATGAGGGTCATTGCTGCAATTTGCAATAAACTAAATCGCCTACCGATTACATCTAAATATTTTTTATTAGTTTTTTAATGGCTCCAAAGTAACGTAATTGAAATTATTAATTATTGGCTGCATAATATTGATATTCTTTCATTAAACACTACCTTGCCCGGGGCTAAGTAGATAATTAATGTGATATTTCTTTCACCGCGCTTTGCCTGAGGTCAACGAGCTACATGCTTAGGAGTAGACGTAGCACTCTCATCTGATAAAAAGTCTCAAAATTATAGGGTACTTTGGTTAGATGCTCTTGACCAATGCAATGGCTCGCTGACTTTTGTGTTTATATAATATAATTAAATTGCAAGCGGCTTTTATATAGTACATTGACCGATTCTTGGCAAATATGATTAGGCCTCTAAGTACAGAATTTAAATCGCGTAGAAAGGAGACTGGCGAATTCCATAGAGTTTCTGACCCAGACGAAATGAACCGTGGGTCTCAAGCCCACGTTCACGAATCAAACTTCTCATACTTGTTCTAGTAAACCAGTCTAACAAAAAAAATCATCAAAGTCTATCAAATAAAGTTGGGAGAAAAAAGATATTCCCTTATATTGCCATGTAACAGTTAGTTTTACTGTGGCCTTGTGAATAATTATATTTATGATCCCCGTCTTCTAAAATATTGGGTTTACACAGAAAAATACTCTGAAAAATATTAAATAAAATTAAATGATTTCTGAATCTGAACGGTTTTTAAAAATGTTGGGTCAAAATTCGATGTGAATATATGTTTATTTTCCAAATGTTTTAATGCACGAAAGTTACATTTTTATATACTAAATATTGAGCGAGGATATGTTATCGGCTCTCTAATATAAAACTTGCTAAAGCATGTATCTGAGTAGGAACTCCGTGGAAAAAGATAATCTATTTCTGCGACAGAAACCAATAACAAATATTCACATAAAATTCGACGAAACTTATGGAAAAAGTTTAGTCCAGAAAGTTCTGGACCTAGTGTTCTTAAACGTTGGCAGAGTAGCATCGTTAATTATGGCGTCTCTCCCTCGTGGGTAGGGTCAAATCGCTTTTTGATTGTAGCTGCGTCGGAGAAGTTAAAACATTGACAGCTCAATCTGTCAAAATTTGATTTATTATTTGAAAGGTGTACAGAGCGATGACGTTGGAATGAGATAATACAGGAGGCCAGTAGAGGCCACTTTTTCTGTTAAACTGGAATACCTATTTATTACTACTTTCGAACAGTGCGTCGGCGCGTTATCTAATGCCCGCCGGTCTTTGCTGTTACGAATTTATGATCAAAAACAAATTTCTAACCGTGGCTAACCCAGCTTATTCCCACACAATGAACTGCATCTAGGTTTCATTCATCGCAACCCAGCCGGCTCACTGCTGAGCGCAAGTCTCCTTTGAGAGAAGGGTTATGGCCATAGTCCATCACGCTGGCTAAGTGCGGATTGGCGGACTTCACACACTTTTGAGAACATCATGGAGAACTCTCGGGCCTGCAGGCTTAATCACGGTGTTCCTTCATAGTTTGAGCGAGTGATATTTAATTGCTTAAAAAGCACACACCTCCGAAACATAAGTTATTGTGAATGAAATTTAATAATGAAATTAAATTGCAATTTTGATGCTAGGCAGCTAATATATTATCTGGTTTGGCTTTGCTTTTATCGATACAAAAAAATTTGATGAATAATTTAATCCAATGCAAAACGGCACGTGTAGTGTAGGTCAACAAGTCAAGATACTTGTTGATACCAGTTTAGATTAGAATACCAGTGATAGAGTCGAGAAATTATCTATGATCGGCCGCCTTAATCGCGCGATGATCAAGGATTTAACGTTAAGGTTGATTAAACGGGTCTGCCCGCGAAATTCAAATTTTATTTGATTTTTCGCAATTTGTAAACTAATACCACAGAGTAAGGATAGTATAGTTTCATACAGAGTGTCGACGAAACCGGTTTGACAGGGCAATCGTGCGGTGGGTGCGGTAAGTGCGGAGCGAGGTAAGCTCCCGTGTAAGCGCGGCTTAGATGGGAGCTACATTTAAAGGTTGTCGTATTACGCTTGCGTAAAATATTTAATCTTGTTATACGGTTAATTTATTGAAATTAATTTTTTCATTACCTATTATCTATAAATCTACGAGTATATCTATACTCTATACAGACATACACACATCAAAAGTGTCTAGGGATCAAGCATTTTTATGCGGATTTCTTGAGATTGAGATGTGGCTTTGTAATAAATTTATGATTTTATAAATTTATATGGATCCTTTTTGGTGCATTTCATAATTTGAATCAGGAACTGTCAATCAAATTCGAGTAAAAGATGAAAATCAGCTGTCAATATTTTCCCTATAAAAACATACAACGCATTGAAGACATTATTAGTGCTACTGTTTCCCTACTACTGATTAAAACCAACGTTATTATGGAGCGGCGACGTCATTTAAGCAGGGAAGAAATGCTTAGAGCCGTGGGAATGATAGAAGCTGGTTCCCGGCAACGTACTGTGGCTTTAGCTCTGAATACAAGTCAGAGTGTTATCAGTCGACTTTGGACACGTTACCGAAGCACTGGTACCGTGGCTGAGCGCCATGGAGGACGGTATCGCTGCACCACACGGAGACAAGACCGATACATTCAAATCTTAACTCGAAGAGCTCCAACAATAACCGCCATGATGTTAGCCGTGAGGCTTCATCACTCTTCAGGGAACTTAATTAGCGACCGAACAGTCAGAAACCGCTTGCATGAAGTGAACCTTCATTCCCGAAGACCGCTACGGGTACCACCTATAGCAATGCACAATCGTAGGATTCGATATCAATGGGCTCTTGAACACAGAAATTGGGCAGAAGAACAATGGCGTTTCGTGTGCTTTTCTGATGAGTCTCGTTTTGGTATGAGACCGGATACAAGACGTATACGACACTGGAGAACCCCTGGACGCCAACAGCGATTAAAATCCTGCCAGGAAGTCCATCCTTATAGTGGTGGAACCATCATGGTATGGGCGGGTATTTGGATCGGCGGAAGAACTGAGTTGATTTGGATCAGAGGCAACCTCAACGCTCAAATTTATGCTGAGACGATTGTATCAGACGTCATCGTTCCTCTACAAGTGCAAATCGGTCCCTTATTTCAGTTAATGCATGATAATGCACGACCGCACACCGCAAGAGTTGTAAGACAGACTCTCGCCGCAGCTAACATCAATGTCCTGCCCTGGCCTGCTCAGTCGCCAGACTTGAACCCGATTGAGCATGCATGGGATATGCTACAGAGAAGAGCTCTGCCGAATATGGAGGGTATCCAGAGGTAAGAAGACCTTTTTTTGTTGTTGCAACGAACATGGGCGGACATTCCACAGCGTGATTTGGATGAACTCATTTTGAGTATGCCAAACCGATGTTCTTGTGTTGTTAGTGTTCGCGGTAGAAACACGGATTATTAATTGTTTAAGTAACCCAATAAAATTTTAAAGAAAACTGTTATTTCAGTCTTTTTTTCGAACTTTAATGTTAGTGGTTCAAATGTCAAAAATCCCTTTATTAGGAAAATGGCAAATTTCTTTATTAATGCAAAGGTGACTTGGTTTATCGTTACTGTGACAAACGAAAACACTTTATTTGATGAATCCTTAAAGAAAATTTTAATTAATATCAATCAGGAGAAAAGTTATTGCAAAAATATATGTTGATCCCTAGACACTTTTGATGTGTGTACATATAAAAAAATAAAATTGAAGTAGCTATTTGTTTGTAATGTCAAAATAACAGATTTTTTACTAAATTTATGTTCGGTTCGGTACTTTTTGCCTATCTGTCTGTCTATCTATCTGTCTGTCTGTTTGTTTGTTTGTTCCTACTTTTCTCGGGAACGGCTGGACTGGTGTTGTCCGGACTTTAACTGACAGATAGCTGATGTTATAAGAAGTACCTTAGGCTTACTAACTTAATTTTTTAACCGACTTTCAAAAACGAAGTTGTGTCTTTCTGCATGTGATATGCATATCTCCGTGATTTCTAAACCGATTTGCGTGAAATTTTGTGAGATGGTACCCTAAAAACTTCGGGTTCGGCGGCCCCATGTTGATGGTACTCCAATTTCTTGTTTTCGTGTTGTCTATGTGACCATGTGATCAGATTTTTCAAATCTTATATCTCCGACACTATGGGGCGCCGCCACATGTTAATGGTACTCAAACTTCTTGTTTTCGTGTTGTCTATGTGACCATGTGATCAGATTTTTCAAATCTTATATCTCCGACACTATGGGGTGTAGCCACATGTTGATGGTAGTCAAACTTTTTTTTTTCGTGTTGTCTATGTGACCACGTCATCAGATTTTTGAAAGTTTAAATCTCCGACACTATGGGGTGCGGCCTCATGTAGATGGTACTCAAACATCTTGTTTTCGTTTTGTCTATGTGACCACGTGATCAGATTTTTGAAAGCTTATATCTCCGATACTATGGGTCGCGGCCCCATGTTGGTGGTGCTTAAAATTCTTGTTTTCTATGTGACATTTATCTCTCATTTATAATGTTTCATAAATTAACGGCTGATACAATATATTCATTCTGTTAACAACAGCTAAAGTGTACAACTAACTATACAACTATCATTTAAAGTATAACTTTTAAGTCTAAAATATGTTTTTAGGGTTCCGTACCCAAAGGGTTCCAACGGGACCCTATTACTAAGCCTACGCTGTCCGTCCGTCCGTCCGTCCGTCCGTCTGTCACCGGGCTGTATCTCGTAAACCTTAATAGATAGACAAATGAAATTTTCACATATTATGTATTTCTATTGCCGCTATAACAACAAATAATAAAAATTAAATTAAATTAGAATAGAATAGAATAGAATAGAATATTATTTATTCATTGACATGAAAACAAAATATAAGAAACAAAATGGAAATACACATGAAAATGGAAAAACAGAAAGTAATTACAATCTAACTTAAATTAAAAAAAAAAAATTAAAATATTTCCATGTTAATTTTTTTTAACGGAACCCTAAAAGAGCGAGGCCCGACTCGCACTTGGCCGATTTTTATAAGTATGTTTGCATGCGGCGGAATTGATATGCATATGACCGCTGAAGCGGCCAGCAAAGAAACTGATTTGTTGTTGATTCAACTAATAATATTTTAATTTTAATTTATTTTTAATTTTTGGTTATTGATTAATTATTATTGTTTATTGTAATGTTGATCTGAAATATAGTACAAATTATAAATATTAATAGAAATTGTTTCTTTGTGACAACCCTACCATAAATACATTGTCGCGACGCATGTCTAGACGCTGGCGGCATTTACGACGAGATCAAAGGCGTCGAACTACTGATTCTCTTCGTTATACTGTGCTAATACGATAAAGTATGCTTATAGTCCAGTCATTATAGTAAGTTCACCTCGGAATTCGAGATACCCAGCTGTAATTCTGTAAATACTTGTATATTGACACCCTAAAAGTTGTCTCAAAACCTGCATATGGTAGGGTGTACGCAACTATTAAATTTCAAGGTCAAAGGTCACAAAAATCGGTTTTTTGCGCTTTTCTTGTAAATATCTCATTTCCTATGGGTTTTATTGCTATTTGTATTTATTATCAATATTGTAGAATACAAAATTCTCTACAAATTTTGTTTAAAAAATTTTTTATACGGTGAACCGTTTTCGAGATAGAGGGCGGAGAGCGCGCGGTCACAGCATCACTTCAGGTCAACCGGTGCCTCCGGTCGAAAACGCGCCATATACAGTGTGTCCGGACATGAACTAGCGATATTTTAAACACTTATATAACAACTATTTTTAAGTACAAATGCACCCTAAACTTGGGCCCAATCCACTTCCCCCCTATGTGGCAGCCATTTTGTTTTTGTACTGAAATATTCTCTAAACGTGTACAAAAAGAATCATATCTCTCAAAGTTTTGGTCTTACTGAAACAAAAGTGGGCTTATTCGAAGAGCAAAAATACTGTCCTGCCGTCTACATTACAAAACAAATATATTTACATTTCCATAACCTTTGAAAAAAATATCGAAAAAAATAATCGTAAAATCATGCAAATCAACAAATTATTGTAAATAACTGCAAAAACACCCCCGACAACCCTTTTTATTTTTTTACTAGATCAAGATATTTTGAGCTAAGCTACAATACAACATTTAATTGATAACTGTATGTCTAATACTTTCAGAGTTATTGTTGTTTGAACATAGCGCGTACGCATGACATTACGATTATTTTTTTCGGGTTTCATATTTTTTTTAAAGGTTATGGAAATGTAAACATATTTGTTTTGTAATGTAGGCGGTAGGACAGTATTTTTGCCCTTCGAATAAGCCCATTTTTATCTCAGTATGACCAAAACTTTGAGAGTTATGATTCTTTTTGTACACGTTTAGAGAATATTTCAATACAAAAACAAAATGGCTGCCACATAGGGGGAAAGTGGATTGGGCCCAAGTTTAGGGTGTATTTGTACTTGAAAATAGTTGTTATATGAGTGTTTAAAATTAAATATCGCTAGTTCATGTCCGGACACACTGTATATGGCGCGTTTTCGACCGGAGGCACCAGTTGACCTGAAGTGATGCTGTGACCGCGTGCTCTCCGCCCTCTATCTCGAAAACGGTTCATCGTATAATAAATTTTTTTAAACAAAATTTGTAGAGAATTTTATATTCTACAATATTGATAATAAATAAAAATAGCAAAAAACCCATAGGAAATGATATATTTACAAAAAAAGCGCAAAAAACCGATTTTTGTGACTTTTGACCTTGAAATTTAATAGTTGCGTACACCCTACCATATGTAGGTTTTGAGACAACTTTTAGGGTGTCAATATACAAATATTTACAGACTTACAGCTGGGTATCTCGAATTCCGAGATTCTTACCTAATTTAAGCTTAAATGACTGGACTATTATGGCATTCTAATTGCACCAATGGCAGTATCATCTTCAGAGGTTTACATAAAAATCTTTACTTGAAAGTGACCAGTTTAAGAAATTATCAAAATATCGAGTTGGACGTGAGTTACTCACAAATTAGTCGATATTCTGACTAATTTCTTAAACTGGACAATTTCAAGTAAAGATTGTACCAATGTTATTTGCGGTCCAATAACATGACACAACAAAAATTGGTAGGTATTTTTCTACAATTTTGACCCACATTAGGCCGGGCATCGACAAAAATATTCGGACCCTGATCTATTTAATATGCAAAATGAAATCATATTCGTAGAAGCCATTACTTGCTACAATTGAATCTTATTCGATACATTTTATCCCGGAAGAACAAAGGGTTTGGGATGTTTAAAAACCTAATTTCATGCGGACGAAGTTGCGGGAAAAGCTAGTTTTTATGAAAATTTACAGGCAGTGTCCTGTGTCTTTAATTATTTAATTTACTAAATCATATCTCAAGATATTTGGTGTTTTAGTTGAATGCGAGCCGCACCTGTTGTTTCAGTCGGCGGACAAATAGGCGCTAGTATGCCGGCAGTCGGAATCGAAGAGATTCAATCGATAGAGCGGTATTAAGAACATTTCCAAAATCGGGGAAACGGGCAAACGCCTACGGGAATGGGGCTACTTTGTGCCTGCCCGTCTTAACATGAATTAAATTGTAGTACTTTTCTTTTCTTTTTTGGAACTTCCCCTCATTGTGGAAATAGTATATTTTATTCTAACAAAGTTGCATAGGTTAAATCGGCTTGGCATCCAGCTGCCCACAAGATATTATAAAAAACTTATTACAATGTAATAACTTCATATTGTAAAATGATTATTTTGAACAGAGCAACTGCTGAGTTTCTTGCCGGCTCTTCTCAGCAGAATCCGCTTTCCGAACCGGTGGTAGAATCATGACTTGTCATAAGAGCCACTGGTTGGCCTACGTGAAATAAATAATTTTGAATTTTGAAAAAAAAAAGACCATTAAAGTGCATGAGCTATCCATGGCGTTGACATGAATTCGACAGGTTTCATGTCAAGTCTAATAGGTACCTACTTCCATCCTACTTTCATGGATACTTCATCTCAAGTTATCGCCAGCCAGTGAGTGAACCCACTTATTCAACCCACTTGGCCAGCACAGCTAGGTGGACTGTGGCCTAAACCCTTCGATACATAGACTTATTATAATTACTACCACTTCGATAAGCCTGAACTCTTCTCATTCTGAGATTAATCACTTTATATTTAACTAAACATCTGCTGTGGGATTGCGACAGTGTGACAATCTCAATCGCTTCTGATTGGCTGATATTTCCTCCCTAGGAGTAAAATGTATTGATGCAGCAAGAATACCATAAATTCAGCCAATCAGAGGGGATTGCGAACATCACTCTGTAGCAATCATATTTAGACGATCCCACAGCAGATTACATTCAACTTCAATCTATAGATTTTTGATTAATATAATAATAGCTACATAATAATATTATTGTAAAATGATTATTTTGAAAAGAGCAACTGCTGAGTTTCTTGCCGGCTCTTCTCAGCAGAAACCGCTTTCCGAACCGGTCATGACGTGTCATAAGAGCCACAGGTTGGCGTACTTGAAGTAAATAATTTTGAATTTTGATCAGAAGAGTTATTAATATAAGAAACGTCGTGTTCTGTACACTTCTACAAATTGAGATGCCAATATCATATAGGTTCTATGAATCAGATCATTAGATACAGTCATTAAGTTGCTTATTGTGTACGTAGCTGTGTGAAAAGTTTCTTATACAGCCACTAACTGCCTGTTAATGTCCCATCTACCAGTTCGTACGTCTCTAGCGGAGACACAATCTGCGGGTGTCGCGCGTTAATCCAGCGATGATAGCTCAAGGCCGTCCTTAGAAAGGTGTACTTGTACCGGCCGAGTTGCTTAGCCTAAATACTTGCACTTATTGTTGTGTCTGTTGCCCTTATTTCGTGTTAGGTAATGCGCCATTCAGTGCTTGTTTTGCTGGGAACATAATCTGTTGGAACCGTCTTTATGTTTACTTAACGGGTAATTAGCGCATGAATTAGATTTTATTAAGTAGATAGCCTAGCCCTAGCCTAGTGGTTAAAACTTCTTCTTCTTTATCAAACAATAGACGTACACTGCTGGACAAAGGTCTCTTGCATGAACTTCCACAGGTCTCGGTCTTGCGCCACCTAAATCCAGCGGCTCCCTGCGACTCGTTATATGTCGTCGGTCCACCTGGTGGGGGTCTGCCAATACTGCGCTTCCCAGTGTGGGGTCGCCACTCCAGCACCTTGGGACCCCAACGACCATCAGCTCTTCGAACTATGTCCGCCACCCATGTCCACTTTAGTTTCGCGACTCGCTGAGCTATGTCGATGACTCTGGTTCTCCTACGGGTCTCCTCATTTAAAACTGCGGCCTCCTTTTCGGGGAGTTAGTGTTCAAATTTGACAAACCAGTAGGTAGGTAGTCTATGTCAACGCTTAGACTGAGTTTCCACGGCGCGGTTCGCACCCGCGCCCGCAGCGGTTGCGGTACCGCTGTTACCACGCCCACCGCGGGCTCAAACCGCGTCGTGGAAACTCTGTCTTAGCGTCGTTATAATTCTATTTATACAAAATGTTGGTCTCAATATTTCAATTATTTATCTAAGGTAAGATAAAAATTTCACTATCGCTATACCATCTCAGTATCTCTTATTTCGCTATCCAGCTACCGACTATATCATCATCATCATCATCATTAGCAACCCATCAACGGCTCACTATTGAGCGCAGGTCTCCTCTCAGAGAAGGGTTATAGGCCACAGTCCACCACGCTGGCCCAATGCGAATTGGTGGACTTCACACACTTTCGAGAACATTATGAAGAACTCTCAGATGTGCAGGTTTCCTCAGGATGTTTTCCTTCCCCGTTGAAGCAAGTGATAGTTAACTGCTTAAACGCACTTGACTCCGAAAAGTCAGAGGTGCGTATCCGGGATCGAACCTGCGACCCCACGAATAGGAGACCACAGTCCTAACCACTAGGCTACCACTGCTTACTACCGACTATATATGGCTATATTATGTTAAAATATTTTTGCTATTTGCTTGCACTTTGCAGTGTTGATCCCGGAACCCCATATAAGGGCCGCTGCCGACGCGACGGCCCAAGGTGGCGTCATGCGAGGCCTAGATTAAGATCTAACGAGCGGCTAACACGCGCAACTGCCTGTCAATAGCTGACTAAGATTGATACCAATAAAAAATACTATATAAAATAAAATTATATTAATACAACTAGTACCACTGCACAGGTATCTGGAATAGGACTTAGTACTAAATTAATTTTATGTGTATCATTTTGGTTAAGATAACCAAAGCAACGACCACAATAATCAGCTGGCAGCTCATTCTATTAGTAATTTTTATTATTTGTGATATATTTATTTAAAGTTTTTTCAAGAAATTTATTGAGTCATAATTAAAAGCTGCTCTTCTCTAAGAGCGAACGCAGACTTACAATTTCCAGTTGACCAACTATCTTACAACTAAGTTGCGTACTGTTATGATAATCAGCCTTACTAGCTGATGCCTGATTCAATAAGCAATCAAACAATATAATCCGCGAGTTGAGACATTTCAATGCGAGCAGGCCGTAACAAGGCAATGCTAGGATCACACAACTAGGTGTCAATTCTGTGCGACACGAATAAACTGTGTTTTATTTTATCATATAGGATTACTATCTCTTATTAAACCAACGAGCACAAAAACTGTCGTGAGGACAAAAGGCACGATTTTTGAAACAAACTAAAAAGAAATTTTTGCATTTATTCAAATTTCAAATTCAAATTTCACGTAGGCCAACCTGCGTGGCTCTTATGACAAGTCATGACTCTACCACCGGTTCAGAAAGTGGATTCTGCTGAGAAGAGTCGGCAAGAAACTCAGCAGTTGCTCTTTTCAAAATAATCATTTTACAATATTATTATGAAGCTATTACATTGCAATAAGTTTTTTATACTATCTTGTGGGCAGCTGGATGCCAAGCCGATTTAACCAATGCAACTTTGTTAGAATAAAATATAATATTTCCACAATGAGGGGAAGTTCCAAAAAAAAATACAATTCAATTCATGTTATGATGGATTCACTAGAAAATGCTCATGAAAATGGTGAAAGGACGTCACCAGACAGTTTCCCTGCA
The DNA here is from genome assembly GCA_029955525.1 of Oeneis ivallda. Lineage (NCBI taxonomy): Eukaryota > Metazoa > Arthropoda > Insecta > Lepidoptera > Nymphalidae > Oeneis > Oeneis ivallda. Next base: position 5,695,482 of record JARPMR010000011.1, on the reverse strand, counting down.
GGTCGTTAACCATCTACCGCTTGACATAGGTAGAATCTGCTCTTGTGGGAACTTTCACATGCTGTGGACTTGCGCCTGCATCCAGCGTTGTCGGTCCACCTAGTGAGGTAGGTACCTTATTTCAAATGAACATAACCCTGTTTTAAATTAACTTTAAACTAGCGGCACGCTATGATGGCCGGTTTGACACATTACAATAGTGATGTGGAATGTCAATTTATTCTCGAACAAAAAACAATTAAGTTTTGTTTTTGTACCTGATTAAATAGGTTTAATAAAACAAAAATGTATATGTTTATTTAATTTATTTGAACGAACTGAATATTTGAATGAAAATGAATATACATACTTTATATGCACACAAGAAACATATGAATACAAAAGATACCAAAAAAGGTGCCACAAAAGGCCATAATTAATCAGATTCGTCCATACTACTATTTTCACTGTCGTCACTGCTATCATCACCTACATTAATAATTATATGTTCGTTTTCTATAATATTATCTATTTTCACATCTCTTTCATAATCTTCCCTTATTAATTTAACAGTTCTATTCACAACCTTTTCCCAGTCTCCTTTAGTCACATGTTCACAAGCTTCTTCTAATAATTTTAGCATTTTTTTTGTGGTAAATGGGGGTTCTGTATTGTGTCTTGCAGCATATCCCTTAATTTGAGCCCACACCAACTCAATCGCATTATACTCACAATGGTAAGGCGGTAACCGTATAACTCTGTGCCCATGTTCTAATGCTATTTCGTCAATGACGTATCGGATCTTGGTTGGTTTGTTTTCTTTTAAAAGACGTACTAATTCCGCTTTTAACATATTCATGTTTGCATCTACGCCATTTTTACGAAGCCATGCGACGATATCAGCTTTCTTTTGGGATTGGGCAGGTGGCTTGTCAATTTGCATCGAGTGGTATGGGGCGTTGTCCATAATTATAATAGATGGTTCAGGGAGGCTACACAACATTGAGGTAAACCATTCAGTAAACTTTTCTCCATTCATGTCTTCATGATAGTCTCCAGTGGTTTTTGACGCAAAAGCCATGAGGTAAACCTTCGACAAACCCGTTGATGGTTCCGGCGTGACAAATTATAAGTCGCGATCCTTTTCCTACAGGAACTTTGGAAGTAGATGCTGCTGTGTCATCGTTCCAAGAACGGCCTACAGTATGGTTAGCATTAAGCCATGTTTCATCCAAGAACACAACATTTTGCCAATTTTTGATTTCTTTCACTTGCCGTAAAAAAGTATACCTTGCCATCGCTATATCAAATCTTTCCATCAATATTTTGCGTTTGTTACATTTTTTGTATCGAAATCCAATGGTCTTCAAAATCTTCGTTAAAGAACTTTCCCCACCGAAGAATAATCCAGCTTCCTTCAGTGAATGCACCAACTTTTTTCTTGTTGGATACTCCTTCTGTAAATAGTAGCCGTAAACATGTCTTCGGATAGCATCGGCATCAAAGCTATCGATGCCTACGACTGGTTTTGCTCGTTTTCTCTTTTTTGGTGTGTGAAGTTTATTTTCTTCTGTGCCAGTCTCGCCATATTTTTTTTTAGTTATCCGTCTAACAGTTCGTTGTCCAATATTAAGCGCATCAGCTACGCGTTCAACCACTGACGTTATAGGTAAAATTGGCCCTCCATTTTGAGCTTCACGATCGAAATAGTTACGAAGGCGTATTACGAACTCACGTGTCTGACTATTTAGAACAGTTCTCTGCGTACGTTCGGTCATATCGACGAAATCCACAACAAAGGGCTTGAACAGAGTCCAAATTAACGAGCAAGGGTCAACAGTAATGCAGTATCAATATTTGAAATCCAAAGCCAGGTCAAAACTATATCACAATCGCATTGCACTGACAGTTTATACTTTTCGAAGCAACGTCAATTCGAAACTGCTTTGTTTTGCATTGAGCATTGACGCGAGTTTGCCGGAGGTAGTAGTTGTGCTAGCCAGCGATCCTATGTGACGATCGTATTAGATTCCATTTTTAAAAATTTTCAATTTAGAAAACCAAATGCCAAGTTGTGGTATATATCATATAAAAATAAAAATTTTACCTTTTGTATGAAACAGCTGATATTTTTTTGCGATTTCAGAGGTTTGTCCACATAGTGAAAATTGTTCATATTCACAAGTACATTCACCCCTTAAATGGTGCAAACTGATTTTTCTACACTTGTATACATTTTAGAAATCAATTTAATAAATAAATTTTGAGTCCTAAACCTAAAACTACATTCGATAAAATTTATGAATCTCTGCACATCACTATCGTCAATAAAGTAATACAATTATTTCCTTCAAAGTCGTTATCAATTAATACGGAACTTCATGAGCGGACAAACGTCAAACCGGCCATCATAGCGTGCCGCTGGTTTAAAATCAACTTTGCTATCAATAAACACGCGATACGAAGATTGCGAAAGAAATATGACAGCAGAAACGGCTTAATTATACTAATTTGGGTTTTTTCTGCTTACAATTTAGGCATGAAGTGTTTTTGAGTGCCAAAAAGTAGGTAATTGTGCTTACATCCATTTTCTTCTATATTTCTTTTCTCTCACAGTGAAACCAGATCGATCATCCTGTATTTTACGAGTTCATATGAATGTCGCGATCGAGTGGTGGTTCAAATAAGCTAGGTGTTTGTTGTTGTTATTCAAGAGTCGGGGATTTACATCAGCGAGCACTGTTGGTAGCTGATCCGATAGGTCGGAGGACGTTCCACATAAACCGGCACCCACAATATTATAGCTATTTATGCAACTGCATCGTAACGACTAATTACGTACAATTGCATACAAGATTTTATCTACGACAAGGAAAATAAAATCATTAACAAAATTAAGTCGTCTTTATAATTTTTTACTTTCCTTTGCAATTAATAAAAAAGTCAAATCAATACAAATTGCACAAGTCGCAAAAGTAATCCGTTTGCCGCGTAAAGTTTTTTTGAATATTTATAAAATTGTTTTTTAGGTTTGATATTAATACTGAGTGGCAGTACCAACCAAAGAGTGGGTTGGGTATCAACTTTAATACATTTTTATGAACGATACAAAAGTGCCAGAACTCTAATCCTCTTAGATTTAGGTATCCTATTTTATGAAGATAACCATTTCGATTGAGCTCCCATACAACGAGCTGCATCGAAATGAGAAGTAAAACCGAAAGACGATTCATTTCGATTCAGCTGTCAAATTCGAAATTTTAACTTTTCGATGCTGTAGTAGATAAATATTTAACTTTATTTTTTAATTTCTTATCACCCAGCCAAGGAGTAACGTATCGATACATAGACGAATGATATTTACTACCGTTTAAATTGTCAAAGTATCGATGTGACTAATTTTTGCACAGATATAGTTGAAGACCTGGAGAGTGTCTACTGAGAGTGGGCTACTTTTTATTCCGGAAAAAGAAAGGGTTCCCGCGGATTTTACAATAAAACACAAAGCTTCATATATTAGGTAAACTTTCGGTGAGTAAGTCAGTGCGACGCGACCACGTGTCGATGTTTAAGATAGTTTATGGAGTAGTTAGTCGATCGCCTTGACGCAGAGCCGCGCGCCGGGAATGCGGCCCGCGAGAGTTGCGTAACTGTGCGAGCGAACTTAGGCTGAGGGCTATAGATCGTACTCTGGCTCTGCTCAACACTCAAGATAGAGTTCAAATGAGACACAAATACGTCCTGACATAAATCTGTCTCGTTTTAACTCAGTCTTGTGTCTGAGCTGAGTGAGAGTGTCATACATAGACCCTTCAGATCTCTCACCCTTAGCCTGAAATCTATAGATCGTACTCTGGCTCTGCTCAAGACTCAAGGTAGAGTTAAAATGAGGCACAAATATGTCCTGACATAAATCTGTCTCGTTTTAACTCTTGTCACTCGTGTTGTGTGTGAGCTGAGTGAGAGCGCCATCTATAGACTCCTCATATCTCTCACCCTTAGAGTCTACTAGTGACCGGCCCGAATTTGAACGAGTAGCACTAACTATCTACAAAACCAAAAAAAATCTATTGATCCGATCGTTACCAAACTTTACAGGAGGGTTAATTTGGAGATTTTCAATACAATAACTGACGAAATATCTTTACACTCGAATAAGACTTATTTTACGTTGGTGATATCGGCCATATGACAACTAAGGGAGAATAGAATATTATAATCATGCAATTATGTAACTGCAATTCCTCCACTTTGGCAAAAAATATAGGTACTACTTTTTAAAAATGCTTAAAATGATGATAAAAGGAAGCCTAAACCTCTCTAAGTCATCAGTTATACCCATACAAAAAATCAAGTCAATCCGATGCTCCGTTGCTGCGTCATTGAAGGACAAACCAACAAACAAATACACTTTCGCATTAATATTATTGTAGATATCCTCAATGTAGCAACAGCATCAATTTTGAAAAAGTGAACAAGAGAGGTTAGTTTTCGGTCATTAATAGTAGCGGGGCAACTGGGCCCCTTGGAAAAGGGACCTCTCGAATTGGAATAAAAAAAAACACAAAAAAAATACCTTACAGTAATACAAATCTTGCATTATATTGTATTCCTTAGGATATTCATACAGCTGGAGTTTTACTAGAATCTTATGTTGAAGGAAATAATAATGTGAAAATATTTTCGTAGACCGTATCCCGTTGAAGTCTTTCACAGGAGCATTTTCTCTGGCTACGCTAATGTAACGACCCTAGTCCTTCGTACAAAGGAATTTTCATGGTTGATAGTACTAAAAATTGTTGATTAAATTTTATCAAAATCGGTACAGTAGTTAAGTTACGAGATGTACTTTCACATGAGATCATAAAAGTAATAATTTTAGGAACTTCAATTTTCATGTCATATAATATCAATTTGACGTTGACGCTATTCTGTAGAACGGTATACTGTAAGGGAAGGCAGCGACGACCGCAGCGTCGTGACACGCGGATCGTCTATAAGAACGAACATTGTCCGTGTTTGGGGCATATGTTCAGTGACTTAAACATGCACATACTGTATTATGATTTATGAGAAATGTGAAGTGGTATGTAGTGACATACTTTATGTGCACGACGAAAGTAAAAAGTGACCTAAAAGTGACCTAAAATAGTGAAACGGTGTTGTGTAAATAGTATTAGGTATAGTATGTACTTAGGTTAAGGTCTTTGGTTGTATGTACATACTGTATTAGGCTAAGTCTCATTCTTATTGTACATAGTTATAGGTAAATAAAGACAGATTCTAACCCTTTAGGCGTAAGTTAGGTTAGGTATCATTGTATATTTTGGTCAGGCGTAGGCTTAGGTACTTAATAGGCTAGGTACCATAAGCTGTAAATCGTAGACGTAGACAAAGAAATTGTATTCTTGCGTCGTAAAGCGTCACTCGCCCTTGGTAGGCATTCTGGAATTTACCTAACTAACATTGTAAACAAGTTACGTAATCGCGAGCGTTCTAGATTCTAGAAAAAGATAGACAGAATGAGGAAATTTCTAGATCAGTCCCATATAAAAGAAAATGTGTGACAGGGACAGACATACAAAAGACAAGTGAGTGTAAAAGGGTTAGAAATAACTATAAGTGAATGAGACAAATAAAGCACCACGCCCCCCCGCTTCACCCCGCTCGCTGGACAAAATTGTATAAATGGCCGACCCCCGGGCGACGTCGGCACTTCCGCGGCTCCAGCTCTCAAGACAGGAAGCTCAAGGAGAGAGAAGACTCTCCGAAGAGTAGAAGAGACACATCAACACTCCAGCGGGCGGGCTTACAGCGACGGGCGGAGGATTTCTCTCTGGCATCGGACTTTCATTTCGCCCTCCCCCCACCGACTCCCTGACCGAAGAACCAGTGCGCGTTCGGGCTGTCCTGAACACTTTATATCAATTATTATTGATCAAGTACAAGGGGCGATACACGAAATCTATTATGAGTGATACCTAATCTGACGTTGGAAGCTGCTTAATGGATGGGGAGCTCTAGCACCTTGGTGCTTTATGAACCTGTCTTTGGGCTTGCGACCGACGATCTCAGATGAAGATTGATCTATATCGCGATGCTCTATGCTGAGTGTTGTGTCAACCTGTAGGTTGGATGCCGGGATAGGATAAGCTTAGGATGGGCTAATACACTTGCCAGTCCGGGCTGTCTGGTCCAGGTGTCCATGGTATGATGGTATTTCAGGGACTTGTTCACATTCCTGATTACTGACAAATAATTACCCAAAGTAATATTTGTATGTTTAAGATATTTAAGCTGCGATCTCATTGCGTCAATTATTATAATAATACATTATTGTTTTAATGGACGCAACTGAGTGGTCCTTGATGTACCACAAAAGGTAGGAGCTCACCATCGTTTGGCGTGCAGGGAGCCAACGATCATCATTTCATTTTTTTACAATGAAATGATGCCATCTTAATTTCGAACGTTGCCTATGGGCTCAAAGGAACTGGAAACAACGATGTGTAGTGTAGACGTTCAACGTGATGTTGAATGTCGAGGTACATAAGTTGCGATGTAGGTTCTTTTGATGTTTACCCATAGAAATAATTGTGTCTCTCAACATCAGTGTTGAGTCTCGTGATAATGGAGCAAACCGGTATCATTCATACTGGATTTTAAACATTCTTTAATATAAACCAATACGGGAACCCACTAAAATCTAATACACGAACTCTTGCATATATCGCCTAGGTCTTGTGAACTCATTACTTCTGACGCTCTAAAAGTTCTTGGGTTAATACGATCACAACATTATAAAGGGTTCTACCACTAGCGAATCACGTGCCACTCTAAAGAAATTATTTTAAAAATAGAAAGATCAATAGGAATAATAGGGTAGAGTTTTTCGTAGGGTACTTAGTTCAGTTACACTACGCTACACGTAAAATGTCACTTGGGACCGAAACGATTTTACTTATTTTACTTCGAAGCATTAATTACTCTGCCTACAAAAAAACCTCTAAATTTTCGGGAATTATGTGCCTTTTAGGCAATTAAAAATATCACTTGCTTTAAAGGTGGAGGAAAACATCATGAGTATATGCCAACATGCATGCCTCACAGTTCCATAATGTTCTCAAAGGTGTGAGGTGTCTTCCAATCTGCACTTGGCCAGCTTAGTGGACTGTGGCCCTTCTCATTTTAAGTACAGCTTTACCTATAAAACAGTACTGTGACTGACTGACCGACAAAAAAATCCAAACTAAAAAATCAAACAAACACTCTCAATTTTGAAAAACAAGTAAGTGTTTAATCTATACTATTAATATAATAAAGAGGAAAAAATTAGAGGTCCTTAAGCAAATTGCAATAATAAAATATAACCCAAAGAAGCAAAATTATGCCTATTAAATTAATTTTTTTGAAAATTATTGATGTTACATAAAAAATGTGTACTACATAATTAAAGTACTCGTTATTTTCTACAAAAAAGTCCTCGAGGGAATATATCTATCATATTTAAGTCACAATAGTAGCTTTTGTGTTTTAAAATTTAATTAGATCGCTTTTATTATCATCATTAGCAACCTTTAGCAACCCATCAACGGCTCACTACTGAGCGCAGGTCTCCTCTCAGAGAAGGGTTATAGGCCATAGTCCACCACGCTGGCCCGATGCAAATTGGTGGACTCCACACACCTTCGAGAACATTATGAAGAACTCTCAGATGTGCAGGTTTCCTCACGATGTTTTCCTTCACCGTTGAAGCAAGTGATAGTTAATTGCTTAAACGCACTTGACTCCGAAAAGTCAGAGGTGCTTACCCGGGATCGAACCTGCGACCCCCCGAATAGGAGACCACAGTCCTAACCACTAGGCTATCACTGCTTCTCTTCTTGCTTTGCTTCTTTTATTATTGTCGTTTAGTATTAATTCTTCCTTACTAATACATAATTATAAATGCGAAAGTTTGTTGGTTTGTCCTTCAACCACGCTGCAACAAAGCTATGGATTGACGTGATTTTTTGGATAGGTCTGAACCTGGAGGGTAACATAGGCATCCCGGAAAATCAAAGAGTTCCCGCGGGATTTTAAAAACTACATCCACGTGGACGAAGAAGCGGGCATCAGCTAGTTTGATAATAAAAATAGAGATTTTCTCAAAGATCGCATAATAACAGAATTTCAAACACGAGTCTCAAATCTATACAATAATTATTGCCGTTTATATGATAATAATCGCTGCGGGCGTGCGCTTGCGAGATTATAAACGAGCTAACTAGGTACAATAGTACAGTTGGATCTTATACATTGCTGTTTTCTACAAAAAACACTGATAACCTCGGATAAATAAACGTAATGTATGTAGTACAAAGTTGATTATGCGGATATTTAATAAAATGCTCATTGTTTTGTTGAATCGATTTTAATTGCGTTGTGTAATTACTGTTATTTGTTTATGCATGTTTTGCATTATGGTATTTATCTACTTACCTTAGGTGTAGTATTATGTATATATATATATATATATATATATATATATATATATATATATTATCATCAGCCACCGGCGGGAATGGGGCTACTTTACGTCTGCCCATCTTAAGATAGAAGTTAGTCTGTATGCATTTTTGGAACTTTCCTCATTGTGGAAACACTGCATATATAGCATAGTATTTACTGTATTGTAAATCTGTTTTGAAAAGAGCAACCGCCGAGTTTCTTGCTGGTTCTTCTCGGCAGGAAAGGCATTCCGAACCAGTGGTAGATTCATTGACTATTCAAAAGTACTTGTAAAAGTTTATTTGAATAAAAAATATTTCTATTCTATTCTATTCTATTCTATATAACTATTGAGATAAAGGACCTATGGATAACCTTATCAATGGCTAAGAAATTAACATGGTTTACTAGAAAAGGAGCAATTATTTTAGCTTTGGCCTGTGACTTTGTTTGCGTTAAGTTTTTAAAATCCCGCGACAACCCTCTTTTTTCCCGAGATTAATAATTATTGTAGCCTATGTCACTGTATATATAATTTAAAAAATAGCGATTGCAAATTAATCTTTTATGGGCCGATTTCACTAACCTAAAATTGAGCCTTATCCGAGCGTAAATTTCATATTTTGACAGCATTTTCAACACTAAAACTGTCGGAAAGCCCAATTTATTCCTCAACTAGCTGATGCCCGCGACTTTGTCCGCGTGGATTTAGTTTTTAAAGTCCCTCGGGAACTCCTTGATTTTCCGGGATAAAAAGTAGCCTAGATGTTGACCCGAGTAATAAGCTACCACGGTATAAAATTTTGTAGAAATCTATGCGGTAGTTATTACGTGAAAGAAGGACAAACAAACAGACAAAAATTAAATAAAAATCTGTTTTGGGCTCAGTATCGATAGTAAAGCATCCCCCAATTAAAATTTTCAAAATATGTTAAATGTACAGAAATCTTCCAGTTACAGTTTTATTATATGTATAGATAAAACTTCACTCGACGTTTGCAAAATCGGCACTGAGAGAAGTAAAAAAATCTCAGTTAATGAACTCATGCGAAACTTACAATTATGAGATTTAAAAGTCATTTTTGGGTTCTTTATTAACTACAAAAAGCTTGTTTTCAATAAAAATCCTTTTTTAATTTACACTTGTTTGACTAGTAGGTATGTTTATTTTCAATCAATCAATTCTTTATTTGCATATATGCGGGTGCAGCCAAGATGTTAAACATAGTATTAATAATACCTTTCACTAGTATGGCCATACAAAACTTTAGTAAACATTAGGTACGATAGTAATTTTAAAATTTGGGTTTTAATTACAAAAATAAACTTATTACTAGATTATGAAAGTAATTAAAATTTTAAATACTACACTAATTTATGTGGACAGTAAATATGCAGACTTTCGACAATAATTCAAAAGCAAACTTTTCAATTTCACGCGTAAGCTAACTATAATTTCCTCAAATTTTTTTTCATAAAATTAAACACGAATTAACGAATTAGCATAAAGATACCAGCTTCTTATTATAATTATATCAGTGACCGTTAAAAAAAGTAATCGCATAAATTTTATTAAAAAAAATAGCTTAATGCGCCCAAAAAAACTATTCGTTCCACCTAACACAAAAGTTATGACGTCTCCAATCTCAAAAGCATAATATCACTCAATAGTAAACTTAAACAAACAGATAATAGAGACTATCATCGTGCGAAAGTTTTTCAAGTTACAATGACTTATACCTAATTATTAGGCAAATACTTGCCTCATACATACGCACATCGGGGTCGCACGTGTCACTCTTTCACATATGAAGAATCGAGAGTGGTTTTAATCTGGTGTTAAGTGGATCTCGCATAGTTTTATAAATATTTTTTTCATGCTGTGGTATTTTTGATTTGATTATGACCAGAAGCAACTGTTTATTTCTCACTAGTTGATGCCCCAGAACACGGTTGTCTACCGCCTTGCTTGACTGCTTGCGTCCCAACGACTTGCTTGATACCGTCTGTGCACCCACCCAATGGGGTCCCATGCTGAGCATGTTGGTGCGAACTGCGAGGTCGCCTCTCGAACACAGGGGTCCTCCAATGCTACCGGATGTGCCTGACGGTTGCCACTTCAGTTGGTGACTCGATCATCTATGTCGGTAACTGATTTACTTTAGGAGCTTACCGCAGCAATTTTTCCCGAGAAACTCATAACAAAATCATAAATAATGTATTTATTTAAATATTGGTGTATTTACTTAAATGAATAATTTATTTATTTTTAATGTAATAAATGGAGAAGTTACCCACAGCAATTACTTACGATACAAACACGCATCCTACTATTGATATTGTCTTCAGTTATCTGCACAATATAATTAAATTACTTACTAATAATTATGTGTCTTGAACCTTTGAGAGCTTTGTAAATGAGGTAAATCTTCGAACCTGTCCCAGGATGTGAAACATAAATGTATCGTAAGTTCATGAACATGTTTAGAAAGCTGCACTGAGGCAAGTCAAAGTGTCGCTGACAATTATGCGCGGCGTAATTAAAAGCTAATCGGCGATTAGACGCCAATCTCGCGATGCATACACGGAAAAAAATGGGGTCTGGCAAAGTTTTCATTCAAGAATAAAATTATTCTCAAGTATATTGTTTAATCTCAAGCATATGTTTACTCAAGGTAACAATAATATCTTGAATAAAATAAAATGGAATTCTTCTAGATATATAATATTATTCTTCATTTATTTATTTACATCAAGAATATTTTTTTGGATCAAGACGATATTTACTCTTAACCATAGATAACATTTGCATTTTGAAACAAGTAATTAAGAATTCTTACTCTGAATATAAAAGGATTTAGCATAAGAATCTCTGAGATTAGGGCCAAGAATAAAAAGAAATTATTGGTTTAAGAAAATGTGTAAATTCGTTCAACAATAATATTATTGTGACAAAAGTTTAATACTTTTGATTCAAAATACGTAAAATACTCATTTTAAATAAAGCCTACTATTTAAAAACAAGAAAATTATTGTTTCATTAATGCTCTCAAGAGATGCTTCAATTTCTTAACCTGAGAATATGGATTTAAAAATATCAGCCAAGAACAAACATTTTATGTCAAGAAATATTTTTTTCATTGAAGACGGATTGATTTTAAAATAAAAAATCTGTCTATATTGATTTGAATACTTACTGTTCTTCAATAACGAATTATAACTGTCTGCCATAGAGATCTCTTTTTCTTGGCTAGACAAATTCAACAGCTTTGCTGTGAGTACAATGTCTCTTAACCAAGTTACTAGTTATTATTCTGTGTCTTAACCTAAGAATATCGTTTCTAAAATTGAGGAAGAACAAACATTTTAAGTCAAGGAAATATCTGCTTCAGTGAATATGGTTATCTTTTACAATCAACTATAATGTCTGTCTTAACTGGAATACTTCGTTATTCTTTCATAAAGAATAACAGCTTTCTTTATCTAAGCATAACTTATTTATTGACTGTACAAAAAATACTTTTTTGCTTACAAGTCCAGACAAGAATGATAAAAAATTGCATTAAGAATTCATGTATATTCCTTCAACAATAATATTGTTTAGACAAGAGTTTTTTTTACTTTTGATTCAAAATACATTATAGATACATTTTTAGAATCTAATATTTTATAGCAAGAAAAAAATTGTTTTATAAAAGCTCTCAAATGACAATTATTGCCTCTTAACCTAAGAATATGGATTCAAACATCAGCTAGGAATAAACATTTTAGGTGAAGAAATATTTACTTCCTTGAAGATTGATTTCTTTGAAAATTAAAAATTGGTCTCTATTGATTTGAATACTTACTGTTCTTCAATAAAGAATTACAACTGTCTGCCATTTAGACCTCTTTTTCTTGGTAAGACAAATTCAACAGGTTTGCTGTGAGTGACATGTCTCTTAACTGAAGAATATTGTTTATAAAATTAATGAAGAACCAACATTTTAAGTCAAGAAAATATCTTCTTCGGTAAATATGGTTATTTTTTTTTCAATCAATTATATGTCTGTGTTAACTGGAATACTTCGTTATTCTTTCATAAAGAATTACAGCTTTCTTTATCTAAGAATAACTTAATTATTTATTGACTGTATAAAAAATACTTTTCTGCTTACAAGTTCAGACAAGAATGATAAAAATTTCATTATGAATTTATGTATATTCCTTCAACAATAATATTGTTTAGACAAGAGTTTTTTTTTACTTTTGATTGAAAATACATTATAGATACATTTTTAGAATCTAATATTTTATAGCAAGCCAAACATTGTTTTATGAAAGCTCTCAAGTGACAATTATTGCCTCTTAACCTAAGAATATGGATTCAAATAAGTACCAGCTAAGAACAAAAATTTTATGTAAAGAAATATTTACTTCATTGAATATTGATTTCTTTTACAATTAAAAATCGGTCTCTATTGATTGGAATACTTACTGTTCTTCAATTAATAATTACAACTGTCTGCCATTGAGACCTCTTTTTCTTGGTAAGACAAATTCAACAGGTTTGCTGTGAGTGACGTGTCTCTTAACTGAAGAATATTGTTTATAAAATTGATGAAGAACCAACATTTTAAGTCAAGAAAATATCTTCTTCGGTAAATATGGTTATCTTTTACAATCAATTATATGTCTGTGTTAACTGGAATACTTCGTTATTCTTTCATAAAGAATTACAGCTTTCTTTATCTAAGAATAACTTATTTATTGACTGTATAAAAAATACTTTTAAACCGACTTCCAAAAAGGAGGAGGTTCTCAATTCGGCCGGTATCTTTTTTTTTTCTATGTACACCGATTTCTCCGGGATTACTGGACCGATTCGCGTGATTTTTTTTAATCGACAGAGGATGTTTGCGAAATGGTCCCATAAAAATGTTCACCTTCAACTCCTCAAGCCTGATGCTGCAGGGATATTGCTCAACTAAAATAAAGAGATTTAGGAAATGTCGATTACAAATTATTATTGTAGGTAACAAGTATGTACTACATCATGAAGCTTCAGATCCTAGCTCCTCAATCCCGATGCTGCAGGGTACTGCCTACCTAAAACTATGGCGAATTAGGAAATTTAGATTACGAATTGATATTGTAGGTAACAAGTATGGACTACATCATGGAGCTCTAGGTCCAGTAGGGCGGGTGGCGGAAAGGGCTGCCCGCCCCGGGCCTCTGGTCCAGGGGGCCCCCAAATGCTTCCATGTTCCCTTGATCAAATCCTATACAAGGCTTTAAAATTTATTCTTTGTAGGTACCTATCTAAGAGGTGATTTGAATCTTATGAATATACTACACTTAAAAGCTTAAAATAAAAATTCTTTTCAAAAACCCGACTTCTAACGCCACAACAAAGTATAAAAATAATTTTAGTTTGTCCACGTTTGTTGAAGTCGGGCGGGCCTAAAATAGAAACTATGAAACCGACTGGCGATGTTCGCTCGACTTCTACAAACGAGTCTCTCATATTGAGTAGCGTCGCGCATCGGTTTCATAGTTTGTATTTAAGCCCGCCCGACTTCAACAAACGTGGACAAACTAAAATTATTTTTATACTTTGTAGTGGCGTTAGAAGTCGGTTTTTTGAAAAGATTTTTTTTTGCTTACAAGTCCAGACAAGAATGATAAAAATTGCATTATGAATTTATGTATATTCCTTCAACAATAATATTGTTTAGACAAGAGTTTTTTTTTACTTTTGATTGAAAATACATTATAGATACATTTTTAGAATCTAATATTTTATAGCAAGCCAAACATTGTTTTATGAAAGCTCTCAAGTGACAATTATTGCCTCTTAACCTAAGAATATGGATTCAAATAAGTACGAGCTAAGAACAAAAATTTTATGTTAAGAAATATTTACTTCATTGAATATTGATTTCTTTTACAATTAAAAATCGGTCTCTATTGATTTGAATACTTACTGTTCTTCAATTAAGAATTACAACTGTCTGCCATTCAGAACTCTTTTTCTTGGTAAGACAAATTCAACAGCTTTGCTGTGAGTGCAATGGCACTAAACTGAAGAATTTCGTTTCTAGAATTGATGAAGAACCAACATTTAAAGTATTTTTGATTGGTTGTTTAAGAATCCGTGAAACCGGGCCTTCGATTAAGTTGAGGTTTCTTGGTTTTGAATGGAAATCTTGAAAAAAATATTTAAGAACAACAGTTTTGAATGTAAACAATAATTTTCTTGTATGAAATCTATGATACAAATGAGTGTTTTAAACCAAATTCACGTTTCTTGGTTTTACCATGGAAATCTTGAAAAAATATTTAAGAAAAGTCTAAAACAATAATATTCTTGAATTCAAACTATGATTCAAATATGTGTTTTGAATCAAATTCACGTTTCTTGGAATTAGTATGGAAACAAAACAAACTACTAGTATCCAGTGTTGCAGTATATTTCTCCCAAGGTGTAAGGAAAATAATAGGGTATTTTACTCCTAGTGAGAAATAATCTAAAAATATAAAAATAAGATAGTTTACGCAATAAGAAATCGGGAAGAGGAAGTTTCAGTTCACAAAATTATAAAATAAATTTTATATTTCATTTCAAAGTTTTCACTTTTTTTGTCTATGCTTCAAATATGCGAAACGTCAAACAGTTCCCGCCATTACACTACATCATTATGTCAGTAGTCTATATAGTTCGCCCGCTCAAATAGTTTGCAGTACAAATACACGGTATTTTAGAAACTATGTGAAAATAAATAAATACATTATTTAATCATTTATTTAAATTTTTTAGATTAATGAAAAATACAAAATCAAAATACTGGTAGTATTAGATCTGAATCATCACTTTATAATTTATATACATATACTATCATCATAATACAGCACACAAACATTTAGCGTGACACACTAAAGTATACAGTGGGTCACATAAGTCGCGCCGCCTTCGGCATGTACCGGCGGTCGCTGTGTCGGCTTTACAAAGGGCGCCAACCATTTGAGCGAACGAATTTACAGACCCTACGACGTCATCACATAGTCTGAAGTGGGCGTCTAGCGTTTACGCGGGGTAATTTAAAAGGCAAACTTTAAATGCATTTTTTGGTACTTATCGATTGAATAAAATTTTAGTAAATTTTCTAGTAGTATATTATCACCTTAGAATCAAATTTAGACACTTTTCAAAAAAGAGTAAGTAAAATACCCTATTGAACATTCCTCCCTTCACTCCGTTAGGCTATAACCGAGTGAAGTCAGGTTTGCAGCTAGTAGTGATTGTAAAATACATATATTATACACACAGGAGGCCCTATGTTTCACATAATCTGTCTATTATCACGGAATTAATGTCCATACAAAGAAAACCGTATTTTAACAAGCAAATATACAAACCGTTGGTGGGGAAAGCACTGAAAATCAATCTCGGTTTTTCTTGTCAGTATGAGTAGCACAGACCAGGTTCATGAGCAATGGGGCAATTTATCTCATTTTGTGTGACCGTAAGGTCAAAAATGGCCTCAAGAAGTTGAAAAAGACGATGTATTTGCATTCTGCTATATTTGCGGCAAATTTATTAAAACAAGATCTAAAAATTTTTGTTTGCCTATAAATTCGAAACTTTTCGAAGCCCATAAAACTAATTTTAAACTTCAAATACAAAGTCAAGACAAAAAAGGCTACAAAAGCAATCTGTTTCAGCCTAAACAATTTTTTCTTTAATTAGTAAAGGAATAAAAATCGGATATGTAAAACCCAGAACCAAAATTTGTGTTGACTTGTGTAGTAATTAATTCGTAGTAAGTCTATGTCAGGAAAAATAGTGGAGACGTGAAAGATACGGCCTTATTTTTGGTAATTAACATTTCGTAGCAGGCAACATCCTTTTTGTCTTGGATGGATGTGCCGGCGCAGTGCACCGCATGGCCGCATTACGTCTTGATCACAGATTAGAGGATACTACCTTGATTACGTCCACTGTCCAGTTCATGGTGATACTTTAGAGTGATTCTTTTGAGTTGTTGATCAATATATAGAGATTGTGCTGTGTGTGTGCTAAGGTAAGTGAACCTATAGATCTAATTATGTTATTGCATTTTAAGTAAAGAATTAAAGATGGGCTGACACACGATTAATTACATGGCAACGGGGCCAGCTAGGCGCTGGCTTTTTTTTGGTTTTGGCTTACTGGTTTTAACTTCTGTCGGCACTCCCGGAGTGCCACTGTTTTTTTTTAGTCTGACCCTGAGTTTTAGAGGGATCGACTAAGTATTCTTATTTATATTATTTACGTTACTAGCATCCGCCCTTGGCTCCACTCGCATATACTATAATAAAATAAATCACTGTTTTATACGTTTCAGATCTAAAAGTGCCAGATCAAATAAAACTGTTGTCCTACCTGATTCCCCCGAGAGGAAGACTGAACAAGCGTAGAAAATTTTCCACATTAGAATGCGTCGAAAGCTTCATATTTGACGTCCAGGTAAATATACTATTATTATATTTGATTTATATGATATTATTTATATTTGATATCTATACCTCGCAGGTTCACTCGCGGTTACGCAATTTTATGGTATATTTTGGTTTTTCCTGGATAAAGAGTAACATTTGTTATCTAGGCTATAATTGACATTCATACCAAATTTCATCCAAATCTGTTTAGCCTTTTCAGAGATAAGTGGGAACAAACATATTATTCTTTCAATCACAACCTTTCCCATTTATAATATGAGTAGTAAACACGCGTGCTTTGTAGGTATGTCTATCAATTTTGCAATTTTTATATGTTTGCTATTGTTTTCAGAATCCTGGAGATATACAAACGAAAATTGATGAAGTAAAAGAAAAGGCTCTACACAGCAAGCAAAGTGTTCTTCATAGCTATCTTACTAGGAATATAGCTAAAATACGAACGCGATCTAGTAGTATAGCTATCTGACTAGACTAATCTAGTAAAATGGTTATAGAAGTGCTATGTTTACCAAAATCTATAGTTAGGTTAGGTTGGGGTTCAACTTGAACAGTCAGGCACTTAGGTTCCATTTGGTATAATCAGATATGCATCTGAAATGGCAGCGTTTAATCATTGCGTCTCACTTATACACTATTGCTGACACTAACTTTTGAGAAGTATATAGATTAACGCCGCCATTTAAGATTCGTTTCTTTATTGGGGCGGGTATAATAAACTAAAACACATAATATGAGTGATCTATGTCTATTGGCGGTCATAATATAATTATAAATAATACCATTGATGACCTTCTCGTTTGCACATTTTGAAAGATATAAAATCACTAAGTTTATATTTTTTTGTTAAACTGTTATAATAATAATATTAGGGAATATTATGATTAATACCTAGAATATACTTAAATAAAATGATCAATACTGTTGTTTTAGGAAGTTTATTTTTTAATAAAGGATTTCATAGAATTGAATCCATTGTATTATTTTATCTATAATATTAATTTGAGTACCTCCCACTTATTTACCTACCTCTATTTTCAGGCATGAAATGGCACGCGGAGATCAGATTGAAAAATGTGATGGTGCCTCAGGCTCGAAATTATGTGAGTTTTAGTGCTTTTTCTTGTTCATTTCATGTTTCAAATGGTACTCAATAATCATGGTATTTTAGTAAAGCTGTTTCAGTTCTATGTACAGATTCAAGAGCTTTGTTATATACAGAGTTAAGATTTTCTTATTTGAATTACAATAGTCTTGGTTCAATGGTTAACATGCGTTTCAATAAATATTTTTCAGTTCATCGTTCGATTTATTCAAGATAAAGATTAGTCAGAATGTCACTAAACAAATATTTTTGGACTATAGCTGGAAAAATAATTTGTTCATTTTTATTTACCAACTTTTTGTACTAAATATTTGTGTTAAAGTTTTGTTTAATTACATTCTGACTAAACTTTAGCTTGAATAAATCGAACGATGAACTGAAAAATATTTACTGAAACGCATATTAACCATTGAACCAAGACTATTGTAATTCTTTAAATAAGACAATCCGACCTTCGTATATAACATGCCATGATTTGAATCAAGAACTGAAAATTCTTACAGTAAAATACTTTATTGTTTAGCCAAGAGATTTGTGATCTCCGTATGAAACATGCAATGAATTAGATCAAGAACTAAAACTTCTTTACTGAAGTACAGGGTTTTTAGATCAATAATAATGACATTATGCGTTGGAAACAATCTGATCTTCGTATGAAACATGACATCCATTGAACCAAGAACCGAGATTTCTTGCAGTAAAATACACTATTATTGAGCTAAGAGATTTCTGATCTCCGAATGAAACATGCAATGAATTAGATAAAAAACTAAATCTTCTTCAGTTAAGTACTTGCACGTTCTTAAATCAACAAAATTAACATTATTGGTTGGAGACAATCTGATCTCCGTATCAATTGCTTATTGTTTTTGAATTAAGAATTGGGCTTCTTCACTGAAATACGCATAAATATTGAACTATGTAAGAACATTGGTATTATTCTTTCTAGACAATGTGATCTCCGTTTAAATTCGATAATATTATTAAACTAAGAAATAAAACTTCTTCACTAAAAACGCATGATTATTGAACTAAGAATATTGAGACTATCTTTTTAAAACAACGTGATCTCCAGAGAATAACTTATTGTTATTGAACTAGTAGCTAAAACTTCTTCACTGAAGAGCATCAACTAGTAACTAAGATTGTTGGTTTTCTTCACTATAGATAAATTGTTCTTATTGTGAAAATAGAATTAATTGATGCAAGAGTTAAAGCTGCTTTACTAAAACATGCCGTAGTATACAGATAAATAAATACCATTCTTCTTACAATTGATTTATTTTTCATACTGAGAATTTATTTTCTTGTAAGAAACCTCCGGGATCCGTTTGACAAAGTGTTCAACTGAGAAAAGCATTATTCTTAAATATATTGTTTAATCACGAGTATATAAATTCTAGAAGGAAGACAAATATCTTGACTTAACTATTTATTTATTAGCGTTGAGAATAATTGTGTTTTAATACAACCATTTATTGTTTTCCCCATATATGAATCACGGAAATTCTTGACCAATAGATATATTCTTGATCAGAATCAATGACATTTCTTGTCCAATAAATATATTCTTGATAAGAGATATTGCTTTTCATACTCGGAGGAGTACATTCTAGATTTAAGACATAATTGTCTTAAATTTGAGAATTTAAGATTCTAGACTTAAATAAAAAAACTTACTTAAGCAAAGAAAACGTTGCTTTTTCATTGCAAGAATAGATATTGCCTTGGTTAGTGAGTATATTTACTTGGAAGAAAAATGAATAGCAAGACAAATATTTACTAATTTTAAGAATATAATGTTTTCCCCATATATGAATCACGCAATGTCTTGACCAAGTGAAATATTCTTAGTTTAAAGCAAATTTTTTTTTCCGTGTAAGAACTGGTAATTATAGTCAATTAACACGTGCTGGCAGAATACATAAGTCTTGCAGTATGTATTGAATATGAATATTTGGTTAGTTGCAGCGAGACAAACAAATATTTATCTTAAAGTTAATTATTTGCCAAAAAAATTGACTCGTTCAATAATAATATAATTTAATATGAAAAAGTCTTTTTAAAAAACTGACTTCAAACGCCCGCGCCACTACAAAGTATATAATTTATTGTTGATATTTTAAAGACCGCTCGATCGATTTCGATAAAAATAATTGGGACCACTTGAGATGTATAACCCTTTAAAACAAAAAAGAATTTTCTTAATGGTTTCCGACGTCTTCGAGTTATCTGTGAACATTCATAAAAAAAATGGAGAACCTCCTCCTATTTTGAAGTCGGTTAAAAATAGCCGTAGCTTAGTCTAGCTCTTGTAACAAAAAAAAAATTAAAACTAAACCGAATACGAATTGGTGATTACTATAACGGATGTTTCCGTCGTAATCATTTCGTTGGTGTAAAATGTAGGCTATGTACTCGGACTATTAATAACTCAAGCTCTGAGTTTGCGCGCTACGGTGAAACAAACATAAATAGACACATACATATATGTACATAGGCTACTAAAATCATTGCCCATCCTTTAAGTTTTGCCGTAGTCGGGTCAAAAGTATAGAAGGGAATTAATTTTGACGACCTCCCTGGCGCAGTGGTGAGCGCTGTGGTCTTATAACTGGGAGTCAGTAGGGCGGGGTCAATTTGGGAATTTATAATTTCTGAATTGTCTCTGGTCTGGTCTGGTGGGAGGCTTTCGTTGGCCGTCGCTAGTTACCACCCTACCGTCAAAGACCTGCCGCCAAGCCGTTCCGGCATGAAGGCGTGTAGAAACCGATTAGGGGTATGGGTTGAATTTTCACTGCCATACCCCTTCCAAGTTAGTCCGCTACCATCTTAGACTGCATCGTCACTTACCATCGGGTGAGATCGCAGTCAAGGACTATCTTGTCATCGAATAAAAAAAATATCAAGCTACTATAAAAATCAAACTCTACAAAATATAATTCACCGCGAGGGCTTCTAGTTTCTCCAAGTGACGTATTTTAAACCGCCGCAGCATTCAATACAATATATCCTCCACACAAGAGACAATAGGTATTGAAAGTTGGAGGCGACAGAGTGTCGCTGCTCGCTGCCAAGTAGGAAACTGAGGCACGTCGTGCCCATCAATCTGCTTCGATGTGAACGACCTCCCATCCTGCGTGACGTCACAGCGAGCCTTCAACCAGCAGCGTCTCTACACGAGCCAACTTCACCACCCAACATAGAACAGCAGCTGATATATAACAACGTTTTAATTTTGTCAGGTTATATGCCACACGGATGTTTTGGCTTACAACTGTGTAAAACTTATGTGTACGTATCGCGTAGCTATGACATGTCGCAGATATGTCAATGTAAGACGCAGCTGTATCACAGTAGCATCGCCACGACGTGATGTCGTGAAGCATCGCGGTACGATTTTCTATTTAAGAGTGGGTGTGCGCTCGTTAACAGTAAACAGATTTGATTTTTACAGTAGTAGATCAAGTTTCAAGTATCCGAAAAAAAACACGCAAGAATTACATCATACTGCCAAGGGACGTGTTTGGGCAAAAACATAAAATGATGAAATTTGTTCGATAATAAAAAATCGCGAAGTTAGGTCTAATTTTTAACCAATATTCATTTATTTTCAATGTGTTGCATATTACAGAGCCAAAATTTTTACATTAAATTCCGATTGATATTATCAAGAGAGTAGCCTAGCGAATTGAAAAGAAAATGAATATTTTACGAGTTACAAAGTATTTTGGCGCTTACTACACTCCTATTCCGCGCAAAACGCTTTCTTTTGTCGCGCCTCACATGAGGTTGTGGCTATGTTTTATCTCATCGCGAAATCTGATTTTTTTTTGGGGTTACACGCGCTCTTAAGACACCGCAACGGCGACCCAGAAGCAATGCAATGCGCCGCGCGGCGATGCTCTTAATCACTTGTCTTTAGAATGTTAGAGCCTATTTCATCGCCAGTAAACTTTAATCGCAGAATATAGAAGTTTTGATGCAATCTGTCAAAATATCATATTTATTTATAAGACGATGCAGATAAAAATAGGTCCGTAGTATATAATAATATTCTGATGATTTTTCTAAGGACAAATTCAAACAGACCGACTTAATATTCTAGAATTCAGAAAATACTGCAGCAGGAAGTGCCTGCTTGAAACAAAAGTTTAGTTCACCCAATCTCTGAATGGCACCGTGTTGTTGATTTGGAACAACTGAGTTGGTTCGTCTGAGAGAGCTATAAGACCTGTCACCAAGTCAAGTCTCGACTAATGTGGCACAATGAGGCGATGGATTTGGCCACAATTGGTAGACATATTTGAGCGGTTACATATTTGTTACATTGTAGTGGCAACCACAGAGTAATTATGAGCTAATTTTATACTTAGCGATCCTTTAACGCGTGCATCAGCTATGGAATTGTCACCTCTGACTGGGTGAATTTATGGCGTTCTTGCTGCATCAATGCATTAAACCACTCGCGAGAGAGTATCAGCCAATCAGAGGTGGTTGCTATCGTCATACTGCTGATGCAATCGACCTTAGCAGAGTAAATTATTGGAACGAAGTTTCTTTTCAGACGGTTTAGCGGATGGAGGCTACGCGGTAAAAAGTGTAAGAATTTTCCGTCACGACACTTGTCGCCTTCGTTTATTACACACGGGCTGTCATATTTTTGCTGGCATAGCGGCGTAAATGAAGGAGTGAAACCATCGGTTCGGAGGTTCGAATCCTTACTTCAGATTATTATTTTATTAATTTTTTTATTATTAATTTATAATCAAAAGGAACTTCGTTCCAACCGGGAGTTCCGCATCACTCGCATTTTTTGTTACTTATCAATGGTTAGAACCACATGTCGGACAATAAGTCTTTAATTCCTTAAACAATCGCTGGGTTTGTTACAAAAAATATAAGTAGAAATGTTGTTTCTAATTAAATTCTTGATTTATTTTTGCTAAACGTCTCATGGTTGATTGATCAATCGCAAAGCTATTTACTATCGAGCATGCTTTAAAGGCGTGTTTAGATTTCACTAAAAAACGTTTACAGCTATTTATGACTGTTGCGGGCCGTCTTTGAATTTTGATAATAAATAACGAATTTAAATTTTTCAAAGACACATTTCGACACTGAAATAAAAGATTAACATCTATAGATTTTCAACTTTTTTGAAATACATATTTTATCCCTCCATGTTATGTTAACTCTTCTCAACTCTTTTTAAAACATTTAAGTACCAATAACTCTTTGAATTCAGTCCAAAAGTATGTCAATATTTCATCAATGTGAAAAAACAGCTTATAATTTACGATAAGTAAATCAAAATACCTATTTTAAAACTACTAGATATTAAAATAAAAATTAAGTGGCACTCGGGGACTGCCGCGGTAAAGCTATTGCATAGCATTTTTTATCAACTTATGCAATTATAATATTTATGCAATATTTTTTTGCATAATTTTTATTGTGCAAATTAAATTAAAATTAAAAAACAAGCAAACAAGAACAGCGAACTGTCACTACTTTGCGAGTGAGATTCGAACCTGCGACATCATACAAAGAAAGCGGACGCTCGCCTAATGCGCCAAATAGAGCTATTTGAGAACCTCTAAAATGTTGAACGCTTACTGAACGACGGTGTTAGGTTTATTTTCGTTACGGAATTTCTTGATTCGGTCGCCGCGCTCAAACTGTTTGTCCTAGTTCAAAGCCCGTGATAAAAGCTATGCAATAGCTTAAAAAATACTTGTTACTTATCCACGCAGGGCGGTTTTACTGAACATGTTTTTGTACTGAATAACAATTAGAGTAGTGCTTTACGAAATAACCGCGCGCCGGTACGCACTGTAATTTTCCGCGAGGCGATGCTTTTAATTATTGTGCACTCACCTTAACATTTCATGTTTCATGCGCGGTTCAAAGCAAACAATGCCTGAGACCAATGTAGTTCGAGAGCTAGTGGGAAAGATTCTTGACAATTTTTTGTGATGGGACTATAGGCTCAATAGGAAAAGTCCAAAATAAACCTCGCCTTGTAATTTAAAATCACACGTTAACCCCAATTCGTTTGAGATAAAACGCGTTTATCTGTCAATAGATAACAATAGAGAAGCATTCTGATGCATGCACAATAATAAACATATACCTAACAAGAGATAATTGAACAGTCTGTACCATATCATATACATGAATGAACCTTCTTTTTTAACTTAGGGCTGATATCTTTAATACATTAAGCTAACAGCTAACGTCGATATGTTAATGCTAACAGTCATTTAAATATAAAGTTCAAGTTAACCAGCCAGTGCTTGAGTTGAATCATTTGGTTTGGTACTTTCTATATTAAGTGGAGTATTAGAGTGCTATACTGAAATCGATTTTATTATTTTATAGAGGTAAACTTTCAGAGTACTTTTTTATAGATCAACGAGTCTTTGCCATTAAAGAAGTGAATCAACACATTTTTGCACCTACTGGTTTGCAATGAATCAATGTTAGTGAATAAACGGAATTTAAAGCTTTTTTAGGAAAGTTAATTTCTGTTAATCTTTATTGAACGTAAGTCATCGGCTTAAATCAATTAAAAAAATTCCCATCAGCTCTCGGACTAATAGAAAAACGAGTCGCTGAATCGAAACGCATAAGTTCCATATTAGGTAGTGCTTGTGATAATAACGAAAGTGGAGCCCGCCAATGTGCGGGCACCCTCACGCAACACAACCCGCAAAAACGTGCTAACTCCGTGACGACTCGGATTTTTCTTTGAGAAAATTGGCATTAGCCAGATATGGCTTATTGGCTTCATAGTGGTTCATGCTGTAGCCCCTACAGCTCGACAGTCGAGTGGAGGAACAAATACGAAAAGGCGCGGGTTTGAACTCTACCTGGTGCAACTTGCTCTTCTGTCGTATTTAAGTTTTCCCGCGACAACACGACTTGCCCTCAGTAGTATCACAGTTTAAGGAGGAGATATCCTTACTCTGTGGTAGTAGCTACTATCTAGATACCTATACACTTAACATTAAAATATAACATTAAAATTTCATTCTGGGGAATAAACACGCTGAAATTTTAATCATACTAATATTATAAATGCGAAAGTTTGTGAGGATGTATGGATGTATGGATGTTTGTTACTCTTTAACGCCACAACGAATGAACCGATTTGGCTGAAATCGGGAATGGAGATAGCTCATACCCAGAATTAGCACATAGGCTACATTTTATTCCGGAAAATTAAAGAAATCCCGCGAGGATTAAAAAAACCTTAATCCACGCAGACGAAGTCGCGGGCATCATCTAGTTATATCATATGATGATTTTAATGATATTTTATTACGCATGTTAAAACATTTTATGATATTTTATGACTGTTAATGATAATTTATTATCCATGTTAAAACATGTTTAGATTTTTAAGCTATTGCATAGCTTTTATCGCGGGCTTTGAACTAGGACAAACAGTTTGAGCGTCGCGACCGAATCAAGAAATTCCGTAACGAAAATAAACCTAACACCATCGTTCAGTAAGCGTTCAACATTTTAGAGGTTCACAAGTAGCTCTGTTTGGCGCAGTGGGCGAGCGGCCGCTTTCTTTACCGTATGGTGTATGATGGCGCAGGTTCGAATCTCACTCGCGAAGTAGTGACAGTGCGCTTTTCTTGTTTGTTTGTTTTTTAATAATTTTTTTGCATAATTTTTATTAAACAAAAAAAAATATTGCATAAATATTATAATTGCATAAGTTGATAAAAAATTCTATGCAGTGGCTTTACCGCGGCAGTACCCGAGTGCCACTTAATTTTTTTTATTGTAGGAAAGGCTTGCACAATCATTCTTGATGGAAAGCAATGGTGAGATTAGGTTGGAGAGTTCTATTCAATCTTGACTTGAAAGTGCTCAAGTTATACGTGGAAGGAAACTCGGACGTGACGCCGGGAGAGCGTTCCACAGCGTTTCAGAAACGTAGAACCAAAACGTAGAGGAAGCGTAGGTTGAATTGCCAGAAATAGGTTGAATAGAAAGGTGCAACCCAACTACAGAATATTCAATGTATAACATATTGATTTTGTTGGTATAACGTGTAGCCTGTGATACCCGGAACATAATAACGAATCGATTGATACATACTTAGTTCTTCAAAATCGGCTTCATAGTTTCGGCGATTCGGTGGAACAGACGTAAAGAGACACATACATACATCCTTTTGGCTTTGCCGTACTCGGGTAAAACACAACCACTGCTTTTCAACCGCTATTACAGTGCTATTTTTATCTCTTGTTACCAAACTTTTTTATTATAGGCACGGCACCGGAGCGTGCATGAAATATTCTGCCATTAATAAGTAATACGATCTTATCTTCTCATCAGATTAACATCAACATCAACATGGCCGTAATGTGAAGAAATTCGGGCGAAATAGTTTTACCTACTTCATAATTATGTACTAATAGCTTAGATCGTGAGGCAGTTCACTAATTTTAGCGCACGCGTCTACGTTAACGGTAATCAGTTTTCTCTCCGTGCGTCATTGTCATGGACAGTAAACGGTTCCATTAATATTTATAATATTATTATCATTCTAATTATTGTAATAAGCTAAACCACATAGGCATTTTAATATGTAGATAAAATTTTAGTTTAATAATCATTTTTTACTGTCTTGACGTCATATGAAATAATGTTTTTATTGCGAATAGAAAGTCTACCGAACTTAATTGTTGTAAAAGTCGTCGAATTTTTTTCGTATTTTAAATCCATGAAAGTAATTGTTTGTCCGTTGAAGCTTACACGGAATAATAAACACTATAATTATATAAACATTATAAATAATGATGTATGAAAAACTTGAATTAATTGAAAAGACTCTCAATGAATAATAAATAATAATTATTGATAGTCTTTTAGCTTTACACCAGCCATTATAAAACTGCAGTTAGAATAATGAATTAAAGTAGGTATTTATTATTTAGTGAGATTGTAAGGTGGCATCCGCGACACGTCAATTAGTGCAGAGGTTTTAAGCCACGCACACACTACGAGCGATCAGATTGATTGTAGCCGGTAAGAGTAGCCGCCGTAGATTAACGAAGCTGTACCCGAAACAGTGAATCATTAATGAAAGCAATTTGAGTGAAAGAATGAAAAAAATGAATGAAATATTCTTTACTATAATATGATGCCCGCTACTCCGTCCGCGTGGATTAAGATTAGATCAATTCCCGCGGGAACTCTTTAATTTTCCGGGATAAAATGTAGCCAATGTGCTAATCCTGAATATGAGGTATCTCCGTTCCTAAGTCGGTTAATTCGTTGTGGCGTGAAGGAATAACAAACATTAATCCCATCCATGCATCCATCCATGCATCCATCCATGCATCCATCCATGCATCCATCCATCCATCCATCCTTACAAACGTTTTCGCATTTATAGTATTAGAAGGAAGTAGTATAAGATAGTAAAGAATGTTTGGTTAGTACCTACCTAGGTATATACTTATCTTATCAATTCAACAACTGAACTTCAGCTCAAGTTAGCTACCTAGCTGTTATTATAAAAAGTTCTCACTAATTACTAATATAAAATGGTTCAATCACTTAAAACCTTTTGAAGTTGTAATAAACATGGCTATATGCACACGCGTAAAACTCTACTTATCCAGTTATGTAGATTTGATACCTACTCGGAACTATTTTCACACCCACTTTAAAATAATTATAACAAAATCAAGATTGATGATGGCTTATTTGTACCTGTAAATTGTATTAATAATTATGCTCATATTATTAACATTATGCTATCTGGTATATAATAATTATGAATGTTGTATTTTACAAGGTAGAGAGGGTAGAATTATTTCACTAACATAAATTAGCCCCAGCATGTATCCCTACTGTAACGCTTTGTTTGTAGTAGGCCTGTGACAATTAGGCGTTACAAGTAGGTAGGGTTACCTTGGCACGGTAGGGTGTCAAGGTAACAATTTAGGTAGACTAGCCAGGTAGTAAATGATGAGACTGGATGAGTAACAATAATTTAATTAGTAACGGAGATTAGGTCTTAATTCTAAAAAATTATTTACAGAAGTGCTAAATTAGGTTGGGTGGCTGAAGGCCTTATGATTTTAAATATTACTTAGAACAGAGGGTTCTAGCTAATTATCCAAAGTAGAATTAATTTAGAAATAGATAGATAGGTAAATGTAGGGGCTAAACGGAACAGTCGGAGAGCTGGGTGGGGATCGTCGCCAGACACAGACAGCAAAGGTGAGTTAGGTCTCAAGTGGCGTAGTAGTATTATATTCTTGGGAAATCACTATCTAGCCTTTGTGGTATTTAATTATGGTACTGCCCTGTCATCCCGGGTGGCTCAGCGCACTCGGCTCCTCTGGTAGTCCGGCAGCGCCGCGCGTAGGTGACAGCCGCAGGTAATCGTGCAGCACCAGGCGTCGCTCACACGTCGCAGGAAGTCCTTAGGTACTGTGCTTAGGTCTTGCGCATAGGTTCCGTGCTTAGATCCTGGGCTTAGAGTCTGTGTTTAGCTCCCTGGGCTTAGATCCCTGGAATCCAGTGAATTGCAGATGTAAGTATAGATTGGTCTCTCTCCACCGTTCCGTAGCTCTGAGTCCGCACTGATCTGTCCAATTTGTAGTTACAGCAGTGTCGCCTCGTACAGGGCAGTATAGGCGACCAGTGTGGACTCAAGTGGCAGTGAACAGATGTAAGGTTAGACTTATAGCTACAAATTGTGTCAATTAGATACAATAAATGACATATCAGGTTGCTTAATTCATTAGAAGAATCGTTTCCCTTAGTCTAAACGATATTACGCCTGAGGGGCTTATTTTTTTTATTAATTGTTAGAATGTAGGTCAAAGGTCATTGTTCAAATGTACATCTACAAGGTTAAATCCTATATAAATGAGAAAATTGTAATTTATACACCGAAATATTAATAAAATCTACATGCATGTTCAAATTAGCAGTAGAATTAAAGAAATTAACAAGAGATGTGTGTGGATTTAGTTTCACAATGGATAGGTACACGCT
Source organism: Oeneis ivallda (assembly GCA_029955525.1). Taxonomy (NCBI): domain Eukaryota; kingdom Metazoa; phylum Arthropoda; class Insecta; order Lepidoptera; family Nymphalidae; genus Oeneis; species Oeneis ivallda. The sequence goes on along the minus strand of JARPMR010000011.1, from coordinate 5,666,390 downwards.
AACGTTTTTGACATTACAATAATTACATAAATACCTTTTAGAGGGTTGATGTTGTATTCGTACCACGGTGTTGGATCTTAGTTTTAATAATTAGTTTTGAACATTTAAGTTGAATTCAGGTTGATTTCAGATTGGTAAAATTTAGAATTTTGAAGAGTAGCACTATACTCTTATTTTTTCCAAGGCGGCCGAGAAAGTGAAGTCAAAATGCAGTAGAATTAAAGAAATTAACAAGAGATGTGTGTGGATTTAGTTTCACAATGGATAGGTACACGCTAACGTTTTTAACCGACTTCCAAAAAGGAGGAGGTTCTCAATTCCGCCGGTATCTTTTTTTTTTTTTTTTTTTCTATGTATGTCTACCGATTTCTCCGGGATTACTGGACCGATTCGCGTGATTTTTTTTTAATCGACAGAGTATGTTTGCGAAATGGTCCCATAAAAATGTTAACCTTCAACTCCTCAAGCCTGATGCTGCAGGCTAAAACAATAGCGATTTAGGAAATTTCGATTACAAATTGATATTGTAGGTAACAAGTATGGACTACATCGTGGAGCTCCAGGTCCTAGCTCCTCAATCATAGGATACTACACTTAAAAGCTTAAAATAAAAATTCTTTTCAAAAAACCGACTTCTAACGCCACTACAAAGTATAAAAATAATTTTAGTTTGTCCACGTTTGTTGAAGTCGGGCGGGCCTAAAATACAAACTATGAAACCGACTCGCGATGCTCGCTCGACTTCTACAAATGAGTCTATCATATTCTGTAGCGTCGCGCATCGGTTTCATAGTTTGTATATAGGCCCGCCCGACTTCAACAAACGTGGACAAACTAAAATTATTTTTATACTTTGTAGTGGCGTTAGAAGTCGGTTTTTTGAAAAGAATTTTTTGACATTACAATAATTACATAAATACCTTTTAGAGGGTTGATGTTGTATTCGTACCACGGTGTTGGATCTTAGTTTTAATAATTAGTTTTGAACATTTAAGTTGAATTCAGATTGATTTCAGATTGGTAAAATTTAGAATTTTGAAGAGTAGCACTATACTCTTATTTTTTCCAAGGCGGCCGAGAAAGTGAAGTCAAAATGTCATTTTTTTCATCGAGCATAGAGTTGCCATTTTTTTTCACAACATTTTCGGCTCTGGGTTCTGGGATTTCTTGAACCTTTTGCACGGAACTAGTAAGGATGCTTATTTGTAGTCGCTAGTTAAATAAATCACTACACTACTAATATTATAAATGCGTAGTGTTTGTTCATTGGTTTGTCCTTCATTCACACAGCGACGGAGCAAGGGGTCGACGTGATTTCTTAATGGGTATAGTTTGGGAACTGGAGAGTGACAGAGACCTATCCCAAAAAAACAAATATTTCGCACAAAGTCGCGGGCAAAATCTAATAATGTATCAATAAACAATGGTCTGTGTGAAACATTAACCGAATCCGCTTAAGTATTTTGTTTTCTTTCACCATGGACACAGGAATGTGACACATTTTTGTTATTGATTAACATTAAATAACATCCAGAGATAGGGATAATATGCTTTCTCTGAGATCGTAATCAAGAGTTTGTCCAATATTATGTAGGAATCTGAGAGATCTCAATACAATGCTCAATGATCTCAGCAGGGTTTCTCAACAGGTGGGCCTGAAAATGAACATGAGCAAGACGAAAATCATGTCCAATGCTCATGCTCCGCTCCACCCAGTAATCGTTGAGAACTCTGCGCTCGAAATTGTAGACGAGTATATATACCTGGGACATACAGTCCAGCTAGGTAGGTCCAATTTCGAGAAAGAGATTAACCGCCGAATCCAACTCGGCTGTGCAGCGTTCGGGAAGCTCCGAGATGTCTTCTCGTGCGTGTTGCCAGTGATGACTTACGGATCCGAGACATGGTCGCTAACTATGGGCCTCATAAGAAGACTCAGGGTCACCCAGCGAGCGATGGAGAGAGCTATGCTCGGTATATCCCTGCGAGATCAAATCAGAAAAGAGGAGATTCGTAGGAGAACCAAAGTCACCGACATAGCTCAGCGTGTCGCGAAACTGAAATGGAAATGGGCGGGGCACATAGTTCGAAGAGCTGATGGTCGTTGGGGTCCCAAGGTGTTGGAGTGGCGACCCCGCACCGGGAAACGCAGTGTTGGCAGGCCCCCCACCAGGTGGACCGACGACATCAAACGAGTCGCAGGGAGCCGCTGGATCCAAGCGGCGCAAGACCGAAGCCTGTGGAAGTCCATGCAGGAGACCTTTGTCCAGCAGTGGACGTCTATAGGTTGATAAAGAAGAAGAAGAAGATGTAGGAATTAATTTTATTAGGTATTATTTACTTAAATAAAAAGACTTAAGAAAAATTAACTTGGAGTGTATTCACTATAACAAAGCAACAATTAATTTACAAGATGGAATGACACAGTGTTCGACAGATTCACTATAGTGTTTGATCACTAATTGTCAGTGTCACAGCTGTCAAGGCACGTTCACTTTATGCTCCGGCTTCCATCACTATAGTACATATAATACATTTATTCAATAAATAAATACCTTCCGCATAATAGCTATAATAAATATCTCACCGACGGGAGTCAAGAGGTCACCAAACAGTCGCGAAAGTTGTCGGAGTTCAGAGAGTGTGACGATCATCATAAATATCATCATCCAAATGATAATATGATAATTAGATTGGCTTATCTAACCGCTTGCATAAGTCACCCGCATTATAGGAACGACTTCACCTAATCCATATAACATGCTGATTTGCAAGCATACTTTCCAACTCACCTGATATAAATATTAGCGGCGAGGAGACAGCCTAGTGAACACTGATAGTCTAAAAAAGAATAAAACCGGCCAAGTGCGTGTCTGGCCACGCGCAGTGTAGGGTTCCGTAGTTGAAAGTCTCAAATATTATTGCTGACCTAGGATAGTGCTTTTATTTTATTTATGAATATTGAATACATTTTGAGTTCCATGGTTTAAATTACAAAAAAATTAAATATACTACAAAATATGCAACTTACACTACGTGTAATACTTGAATACTTGAATACGTGTAAACTTAGAAAAAACAGATATAACTCCTTAACTAATGAACCCTACTTAGCCGTGATAGTTTTCCTTTAAAATTCATTAAAATATATACTACTGCTGCTTTTTTCTTGTATCCTTTATACAACCATTTAGCTGGCAGAGAGGGGGGGGGGAGCACTTGACTCTAATAAAATTTAGCACTTACACGAACCAGTGGTAGACTCATCGACGATTCAAAAGCACTTGTAAAAAAGTTTATTTGAATAAAAAACATTTCTATTTCTATTTCTATATTTCACAAACGGATCCCTGAATTGAAAAATGGTGTTCCCACACCCACAATATTTTTGAAAGACCTATTCAACGAGACCCCACACTATGGGATAGACGAGAACTTTACTTTTTTTACACTTTACATGTAGGGGAGGTACCCTAAAAAAATTATTTTTCACAATTTTATTTAACCACTTTGTCGGCGTGATTGATATTTATACCCTTGTCAAATTTCAGATTTCTAGTACTACACTAGCGGCACGCTATGATGGCCGGTTTGACGTTTGTCCGCTCATGAAGTTCCGTATTAATTGATAACGACTTTGAAGGAAATAATTGTATTACTTTATTGACGATAGTGATGTGCAGAGATTCATAAATTTTATCGAATGTAGTTTTAGGTTTAGGACTCAAAATTTATTTATTAAATTGATTTCTAAAATGTACACAAGTGTAGAAAAATCAGTTTGCACCATTTAAGGGGTGAATGTACTTGTGAATATGAACAATTTTCACTATGTGGACAAACCTCTAAAATCGCAAAAAAATATCAGCTGTTTCATACAAAAGGTAAAATTTTTATTTTTATATGATATATACCACAACTCGGCATTTGGTTTTCTAAATTGAAAATTTTTAAAAATGGAATCTAATACGATCGTCACATAGGATCGCTGGCTAGCACAACTACTACCTCCGGCAAACTCGCGTCAATGCTCAATGCAAAACAAAGCAGTTTCGAATTGACGTTGCTTCGAAAAGTATAAACTGTCAGTGCAATGCGATTGATATAGTTTTGACCTGGCTTTGGATTTCAAATATTGATACTGCATTACTGTTGACCCTTGCTCGTTAATTTGGACTCTGTTCAAGCCCTTTGTTGTGGATTTCGTCGATATGACCGAACGTACGCAGAGAACTGTTCTAAATAGTCAGACACGTGAGTTCGTAATACGCCTTCGTAACTATTTCGATCGTGAAGCTCAAAATGGAGGGCCAATTTTACCTATAACGTCAGTGGTTGAACGCGTAGCTGATGCGCTTAATATTGGACAACGAACTGTTAGACGGATAACTAAAAAAAAATATGGCGAGACTGGCACAGAAGAAAATAAACTTCACACACCAAAAAAGAGAAAACGAGCAAAACCAGTCGTAGGCATCGATAGCTTTGATGCCGATGCTATCCGAAGACATGTTTACGGCTACTATTTACAGAAGGAGTATCCAACAAGAAAAAAGTTGGTGCATTCACTGAAGGAAGCTGGATTATTCTTCGGTGGGGAAAGTTCTTTAACGAAGATTTTGAAGACCATTGGATTTCGATACAAAAAATGTAACAAACGCAAAATATTGATGGAAAGATTTGATATAGCGATGGCAAGGTATACTTTTTTACGGCAAGTGAAAGAAATCAAAAATTGGCAAAATGTTGTGTTCTTGGATGAAACATGGCTTAATGCTAACCATACTGTAGGCCGTTCTTGGAACGATGACACAGCAGCATCTACTTCCAAAGTTCCTGTAGGAAAAGGATCGCGACTTATAATTTGTCACGCCGGAACCATCAACGGGTTTGTCGAAGGTTCTCTCATGGCTTTTGCGTCAAAAACCACTGGAGACTATCATGAAGACATGAATGGAGAAAAGTTTACTGAATGGTTTACCTCAATGTTGTGTAGCCTCCCTGAACCATCTATTATAATTATGGACAACGCCCCATACCACTCGATGCAAATTGACAAGCCACCTGCCCAATCCCAAAAGAAAGCTGATATCGTCGCATGGCTTCGTAAAAATGGCGTAGATGCAAACATGAATATGTTAAAAGCGGAATTAGTACGTCTTTTAAAAGAAAACAAACCAACCAAGATCCGATACGTCATTGACGAAATAGCATTAGAACATGGGCACAGAGTTATACGGTTACCGCCTTACCATTGTGAGTATAATGCGATTGAGTTGGTGTGGGCTCAAATTAAGGGATATGCTGCAAGACACAATACAGAACCCCCATTTACCACAAAAAAAATGCTAAAATTATTAGAAGAAGCTTGTGAACATGTGACTAAAGGAGACTGGGAAAAGGTTGTGAATAGAACTGTTAAATTAATAAGGGAAGATTATGAAAGAGATGTGAAAATAGATAATATTATAGAAAACGAACATATAATTATTAATGTAGGTGATGATAGCAGTGACGACAGTGAAAATAGTAGTATGGACGAATCTGATTAATTATGGCCTTTTGTGGCACCTTTTTTGGTATCTTTTGTATTCATATGTTTCTTGTGTGCATATAAAGTATGTATATTCATTTTCATTCAAATATTCAGTTCGTTCAAATAAATTAAATAAACATATACATTTTTGTTTTATTAAACCTATTTAATCAGGTACAAAAACAAAACTTAATTGTTTTTTGTTCGAGAATAAATTGACATTCCACATCACTATTGTAATGTGTCAAACCGGCCATCATAGCGTGCCGCTAGTGTAATACTCTCTGAGTTAAACCGCGGTCGGACAGACAGACAGACAGACAGACAGACAGACAGACGGACGGACATGGCGAAACTATAAGGGTTCCTTGTTTACTAAGGAACCCTAAAATTGGCATTGTGTTATAATATTTAAAAGTTTTATTTTTAATATTTATAAAATAGCAATCAAATTATATATTATATTATATTATACCTGTTATAGGTCCCAGAGCTGAGATTGTTCATAAAATTGGCCCGCACTCATAAATCACGTCATAGTTCTAATGCCTACCATAAAAATGAATTCCATTCCAGTTACCGCCGGCTTTCTCTCTCGTCTATTAATCAATAATTAAGATTTCCAGCTCATTGATTTTCTACAAGATCGCCTTGAACGAGCCCAAATCTTACGAAGATTAATGGCAGAATAAATTAAATATTCTGAGAAAACCACACTCTTTTTAACTCTAATAAAGTGTTTGAAAAAAAAGTCAAAAGTAGGTTGGATATATTTGACCTATTTCCTACTTATAGAAAACATGATTTTTATTAAGGTGTCTCTGAAATAAAAAAAAATATCGAATTTATTGAATCGTTTTTGCCTTTGCATTTCTGTTGGTAATTTTTTAGTTACCTTAAGTATAACTAAGTAAATAGTAAACATACCTAAGTATAACTGAACTGCACTCAATGTAAGTCTAAGAAAATTTTAAATGACTTTGGCACACTGGATATACGTTTATCCTACTTATAAAATGAATCGAGAGATCGAGATAAAACAAGCTGTTGTCTTGACACTGAACATTATTGTAGCCCAGATGGAACACTCTAGCTTGATTGGTCTTTTAACAGGAATTATCAACAAACTAATAATAGTCAGTCTCACATTGGATACCTACTATTGAAGGCGTGATTAACTTGGCCTACACATATCTTCACTCTTTCAGCGTCTCACTTGACATTTTATGAACGCTCTTTTGTTTTAACCCTCCACTTCACATAGACCTCCCCTGCCTCTCACACAACGAGCTGTGGCGTATGAACGAGGGTGTTTGAAGAGGTGTGTGACGGGTCACGTCGCACCGGTCGGCGCAGGTAGGACACAATACAAGTGAGACAATAAGAGCGATGAATATGCATGGTGGCATCGGTCGTTGCAATTTGGCCGGAACCGTCTTGTAATGACGATGTGACAAAAATAACGCGGCGGCCGGCGAAGACTTCTCTTCTTCTTTATCAACCTATAGACGTCCACTGCTGGACAAAGGTCTCCTGCATGGACTTCCACAGGCTTCGGTCTTGCGCCGCTTGAATCGTCGCCAGCGGCTCCCTGCGACTCGTTTGATGTCGTCGGTCCAGTGGGGGGTCTGCCAACACTGCGTTTCCCGGTGCGGGGTCGCCACTCCAGCACCTTGGGACCCCAACGGCCATCAGCTCTTCGAACTATGTGCTCCGCCCATTTTCACTTCAGTTTCGCGACACGCTGAGCTATGTCGGTGACTTTAGTTCTCCTACGGATCTCCTCATTTCTGATTAAACTGACTTAAAAGACTATAACAGCTGAATAACTGTCAATTACGCTTTGCTTGAAGGGGTGACGACAGGCATAAACTAAACGACCACTGTCAATTAATAACGTCTGCCAATTCTTGCAGAAGTTTAAGAGCAACCGCAGACATACAATTTCAAGTTGGCCGACTATCGTACATATTGTGTGCGTAATAGGAACGAATTTCGCCAATTATGTAGTTGGGCATGTAGTCGAACAAATGCAGGCTACCATAAGAAGACCATAAGCCACCTATGCTTATCAGTATATTCAACGGTTTAGTTGTCCAACTTGAAATTGTAATTCTGCGGGTACTCTCAGAAGACTAGCAAGTCTCATATTAATTTTCCGCGAGTGTTAACACGAGAGTTTAAGTTTTACTTGTCAGAGTTTACTTCTGCAAATATTGCTAGTGGACACACGTTTCGGTCGGAATTATTTTTATTTTCTATATCAATTGTAACATTTAACCATTGCATCAGTGTCTTATACTTTAAAACTTTAAAGAAATGAATTTTATTGCGCTGCATTCCGTTTCATTGCGATTCGCGAATTAGGTAGGCAGGTATACAGCTACCGAGGGTCACATTTCTATCTATTAGCAAAAGCCTAATCTATACACTATTGCCAGTGCCTTGCCTTGCAGCCAACCTCCAGGAAATGATAGCACAGAATATATACCTAATAGTACTACGTAATGATAGTTTATATAAAAATTATGAAACTTAGAATGATGAGAACATTTTTCCAATATAGTCGATGGGCAGCCCACCCTATAAGTACTTACTGTGCCTTTAGGCAGCCCGCAGGATTTCTTGATTTAAATGATTTTTAAAATGACGTAATAGGACAGGAAAACGCTGCGTGTTTTTAGTGCAGTGCGTATTTAGAAGTAGCAGTACGACACAATCCAAGTGGATGACATAACTGCGCGTGCGGCTCTGCGGTTAACCGCAGACGTCATAGGTATTAGAAATACCAATACGCTGTTTTGATTTTAACTAGGTAATACATATTTATTTAAGAAAAATATATTACAAATCATTTTTATAATAATTTATGCACCAAACATTTAAATCCAAAATACAAAGGACAACAATTATCCATTCAATACCGGAGAGATTTCTTCAAAAAGCAGTAAAAACGCGGGAAATTTTTTTTTCATTTTTGCTTGAAAGTATAATTATTTATGAAATTTGTGCCGACATAGTTAAGCGTAGGTTTAATTTTCCGTTTACAGCGGGAATTTTTAATAATTTGTTGAGGGTAAAAAATATTAGAAATCATTAAATTCTAGGCAGCTTTTTCATGCAGCAAAACTAATCTAAAGTAATCTTCAATTTTAGTAAAATCTATTTTGTATTTTAGAAAAATTTCCCTCAAAAATTATAAGTAGTTATTTACTACTGTACCTAGTGCCTGCTTAATAATAAATATATATTATATAGAGATATATAGAGATTGACAAAAATAATTATCAATTTTATTAACAAATTATGAAACCTATGCTGCCATCTCTTGGTAGTTTTTCGTAAAACCAATAACCCTTTGGCATCTGCCCGATTACTCGGCGAATTCGCACAGAAGTCAAAGACACTCCATCATCGCTTGTCAATACGGGGCGACGAAAATGCTTTAACTATAGTTGCCAAGCTGATCTGCATTGCAAATCAGGTCGATTCCAATGTCATGTGGAAAAAATGTTGTTAAGGGCGACTCGATGACGTAAAGTGTTCCGTATTTTATTTTTAAAAACATAAACGTTGCTCTTGTTAGTAGGTAAGTAAATTCACGAGAAATGCAGTTGAGAAGAGATAAATAATTCAATTCGTATCAAAAGAATATAAGTATTATTGATAAATTAAATATTGCGTAACTCACGAAGTCTTTAATTTAGATTCATGATTTTTATAATAAGTTTTAAGCAAAGTTGCTGTTGAAAAAAACAATAGGAGAAATATAAATTATAAGCAAAACAAGGAACATAGAGGCATACCAGCGTTTAATGATTAGCGTTGTCGAAACGTCGCACCCCTTTCCTTGCCCATGGGTAAATTCGGAAAGAAATAGGAAATATGTAGCTGATCATAAGCACGTCATGGGGCTACATCTATTTTTATTTTCATTTTTTTCATAGAACTTATAGAAGGAACGCTGAAAGATTCTACACTACAATTTTTAATCTAAACAAAAATCTCTTATGCCCGATTTAACAAACCATACTTAAATCATCCCCTAAATAGAAGTCTCTTTAAATAGGTAGCCCCTAAATTCAATCCCCTATCCCATGTCATTTTCACTTTTAGGTGTTCCCTAAAGGTTCGTGAAAACGAATAGACAGAAAGCGTCACCTAACTTAGCTTAGGTAGCCCGTAAAAGTTAGAGAACTTTGATGAAAACGGGCATGAGACTTATTGTAATTAGCTTGTGTTTTAATGTCTTAGAGCTAGTCTGGTGGCAGTCCATCAATTCTCATCGACTCCACCAAGCTTTGTAGTGCAGTATGTATATAAGGATAATCCGTACATTTTGGATTATAGAATAGAATAGAATAGAAATATTTTTTATTCAAATAAACATTTACAAGTGCTTTTGAATAGTCGATGAATCTACCACTGGTTCGGAATGCCTTTCCGGCCGAGAAGAACCAGCAAGAAACTCGGCGGTTGCTCTTTTCAAAACAAATTTACAATACAGTAAATACTATGCTATATATGCAGTGTTTCCACATTTGAGGAAAGTTCCAAAAATGCATACCGACTAACTTCTATCTTAAGATGGGCAGACATAAAGTAGCCCCATTCCCGCCGGTGGAACCCCTTCACGAGCATGACCCATGACCCAGCCATTGCTTCGCTAAACCATATTTTAAAAGTAGATTGACTTTAAGTAGGTAGGTATTTGTTTGCGGAACCCTGCGAGTCACCCGATACCGCTAACCCCGTGGTTACGCAATTAACATATAAATAACAAGTGATTCTCAACAATTGACGGAACCCAATAGATTTATTTATGGCTCCACATTTGCATATCGTGACGTTGACTAAAGGTTCAGAGCAGCTGCTGGAAGTCAGCACTATAACAGTTGCTTCTTTGACTACTGTTATAGTAGTCTGTAATAATACCTACCTATACTTATAGAAAATGCCCGAGGCTACAACTGTACAAACCGATACGTGAAGTATGAGAAAATGTTTGAAATGATTTTTATTTCTTTTTAAATATTTTTAAGATGCAACTTTTAATAAAATAAATAAAAGTTTATTATAATATGGTTTTTACTTGCAATATTTTTACTTCTGCAATATTTCAGCACCTACCTTAGTTAAAATAAAATCGTTTCAAATCAAAATTAAATTTTGAAACGAAAGATATTATAATTTATAGTCTAATAAAGTATAGTAGTAGTTAGTAGCAGTTATTGTAGTTAAAGTGTGTGCGCTCTCTATTCCTTCACTCTCAGTCCGATGGGGAAATATCCAATACGAACGGAGAAAAATCAGGCGCATGACGCATTTACGTGGTTTCCGAGGCACGGGGGTGAAACATCGCCAGTTTCCTGACTCCGTACTAGTACTGAGAATTTCTTAGCAGAAAAGCTCAATCCATTTTTGCTCGAGCTGGGAATCGAACCCAGGACCTCGTCATTTGCAGTTGAACATGCTTACCACTAAACCAACGAGTTAGTAACAGTACCTCGTGTATTACGAATGATGTTTTAGAGATGTAGGAGCAGCGAAACAGCTGCACGTACCTAACCGTGTCTAAGCAAAAACAAATAAATCAATCTATAGTTAAACCATTATAACCTACACCTTCACATTCAGATGCTAATTCCGAGCGCAAAAAGTATTCAATCGAACCATTTGAATAATTCCACGATAAATCATCAATATAGCGATCATGGTAATTTTACTATCGAAATTACATTATGTTTATTTAGGTATTTCACTTCCACGTCAAAGTGTTATAATGAAATGTAATAAAAGTCATTTAATTTATGTATTAAACGCGGAATCGTCACACTTTCTGATTTAATGAATATTATACCTAGGTATGTTTTTTCATTAGGTAATTACTGGGGAGCTCTATATGATGGGGTTTTAATCCATTTATTTGAATAATTGACATTAATGTAACGGGTGGGGTTTGAACTGTCGACCTTTCGGGTTTCAGACCGTGCCTTGAACCATCGTGCTCGGTACTGAAGCTTTGATTTGATGCAACATTCAAATATGTAATAAGAAAAAATCCGTCTCTCAGTGCATAATGTTCTCTAGTATAGGTTGCCTGGAAGAGATCACTATTAGTGATAAGGCCGCCTTTTGTATTAAATTGTTTCTTTACTTATTGTATATTTTTAGATCTTATATGCAATAAAGTTGTATAAATAAATAAAGAAAATAAAATAATATTATATCGGTATCAGAAAAGAGGAACATGACGATTAGTAGATATAAGGTTTTTAATTATTTATGAGTTAGTTTAATGACGAAGATTAACATTAGCTAGCGGAACACATAATTAGGGAATGTTTATAGCGGTACAAACGACATCCGTGTACAAATTGCCGTTGAATCGGCGATACCCATCGGCCGACCCGACTGCCGACTGCCGAGTGTCGGCTACCGGGCACTACCCGCACCACAAAAACAAAAGAATCCACCGAGGAACAATAAATTCGCTAAATAATAGTTATCGAAAAATAAGCCAAAACATTATTGTCATCCGGAAAGCATAAAAGTATTTTAAATTGTCGAGACAATAGCGCGAAGACAATGGGCAGGCGCAAAAGGGACCGAGCGCTTTTTTGAGGAAAAAAAACTACGAGTTTTTTTGCGAAAGTTCCTTTCCAAGCTCCAACCTTCCAACAATCAGTCCGCCCTTATACGCTTTTTTTAATAACGGGTCCCAAAGTTTGTTTATTTAGTCGGTTGAGCGATGTTATTGGTGATGGGGGTTTTATATTAAAAAACAAATCGGGTACAAAGTCATAAAAAGATAAGGGAATGTGTAAAAAATTTGTGAACCCATTCCGGTCGATGCGTAATGACATCGTTAAACAATATCTCGGTTACATCTCTAGCTTTGAGCTTCACAAAAGATGCGCCGAAAACTTTTTTTTTTACTTAAGCAAAGTGCAATTTAAATGTTTACATAACTAAGTCAACATTACTCTTTTAACGAAATTATTTAGCTAAAAATTAAAAATTAACCCATTCTAGGTTATGGTGCCTATTGCCAGTTAAGACTCCAATATGATTTCCGACCTTCACCTTAGGGTTGAGGCAAAGTATACTACTGAAGTACAGTGGTTGTTTCAAATATATATGGATCCTGGGCCAGATATTTGTACGGTTCTTCAAAATGTTCGGGATGATGAAATAGTGATTATTTTTTCTTTATTTCTCAGGAAAAGGTCCTTTTTACGAAGTAAAATTCGAAATTATTTTGTAAAATGAAAGCGCAACAACATGGCGTCCTTTTTGACAATGACACATACGTGATGACATTTGACATAAAAATAACCACAATTGACACACCAGAAATATGGCCAGAAATTGACATAATTGACAATTGAAATGTAATGACATTACAAACATAGACAACAAAAGCAGATGGATGCACTCCGAGAGTTGCTATTCTAGAAATGTACCCAATTATCAATTTTATATCTTTACCTCTTATTCACTGTAAAACTGCAAAAAAGCATATTTTATTTGAATTTCTAAGATTTTAAGCTATCTTTTGATATAGCGTACAAGTACCTGGCCCAAGATGAAACAACCCCTTTATATGCATAACGTGGAGGTATCGTTCTACTATCAGCACAACAATAACATCTATGTAATGGTTCACCGCCGAGCTAATTTTATTAAGGGTCAGACGATAGGTTCTGCTGTTAGTCTTAAGGTGTGCAACAGTCAGATGTTTGCGTGATAAATATTATCTGGATATTTTTTCTCCGGTCTCAGTCAAGAATATTACTGATGAGTAGGGAGTAGACACTAAATAGACTGTAGCCCTAAAACTTTCTCTGTCATTTTCATCATTGTGTGCCATTCCTAAAATCAAGTTTGGCGTAAATAAAGCGACAAGCCTTTCTTTTCAAAAACGCTTTTTGACGGTAGGTCACATAACTCAAAATCGAACAAAACCGGTCAAACATGAAAACGTAAAGATTTAAAGTATCAATTTTAAAATGAAAGTATAAACGTGTACCTGATTCAATAACACACATCACACATGCCTAAAACCCGAATCACGTAGTCGGTAAAGAGTCGAAGGTGTTCCTCGTAACGGCCTCGGCTCACCGTTTCCGAAAACCGTAAAGGAAGTAATTACATATTCTAATCCCACCCGAGCAACGTCTCGTATGTCACTCCACAACAAAAAGGTAACAACCTCGTAACGGTAGCATTCGTTCCTCAAAAACGCGGCCCTGAGAAAAAAAATCATCAAGAACCGTTTTTCTAAACGGGCCCTACGAAAAAAATCGCGTACTTACTTCTGATCCACGAAAACGAAAATTGATTAGCACGGAAAAATATTCCTTAAGATTGCTAAAATAGAAGTCATTGTTGCAACTCCAGAATCTTGTGTCACTTTTAAATTTATGCACGCATTTGCATAATATGCATAGCCCCTAAATTTTATTGAATAAAAAAATAGGATGGGTAGACTTTTTTGCATAAATTCTTACAAAGGAAACGGGTTAAAGCATTCAGGAAGTAAAACACCGTGGATCCGTTTGCAATGCGGGTTGAAAATCAAAGTTCAAACAGTTAACCCACGAATACATACCATAACATACGAAAATAAGTATCAAAATTCCATTGAATTCGAAGGTCCCTTAAGCTTTTTATGAAAACGACCCCTTCCGCGACACACAATAAGCCAAAATGTACCTGACTATAATTTATGCGAGAATATTAAGAGAAATGTACCTGCCCTTCTTGAATATTAAGTGCAACCTAACCCCTGACATTATTCAATAGGGTTAAGATACTATTTGAATGGGAACAATACAAAAAAATGCAAATAAACTGTCCCCACGTATACGCGAGGGTCACAGGTATACGCGGCGCTTTGAAAAAATCGCAACCGTATCGGCTGCGCAGAAAGTACCCTATTTAATTCTTTAGACCGCACGCGGAATAATAGCGATTCTTGATGGGGCGCAGCACTTGTCACCTTGCGTATAATTTGGGTGTGTACGGTTCCTTTCTTATGCATACGAGTGTACGGCCGGGGGGCCGCGCAGAGATAGTTCTTTTTTAATAGCGTTTTTTTATTACGCACCGTATGCAAAGATTTATTATTCTACTTCGGGATGTGCGTGAGAATGCTTCGGAGATAATCGAATTTGCCTATAGACGCATCCACCCTAGGCAACCCTTTGCATCGATTGAAAGGATTCATGGGAAAGACGTGAATATTCAAACAAGGTGTCATCTTTGTGAATATCGATTGCCGTTGCGTCTTTTATAAGGAGCATGGGAATTGATACAGTGAAAAGGACGAGCAAACGCTTTTGCATAATCTATCGACAGCGCTGCGCCGGCGGATACTTGTTTTGTTCCCGCTAACGGACTTTTTCAAAGGGTTGATCTTAAAAAATGTCGTTAAAAACTGGGACCGTTACACTTTTTTTCAAACATCAATGACTACTGTCCGAGCGGAGAAGCGTCCGCATAACAGGACATACTTTTTTGGTATTTGCTAACTGTGTAGTGTGTACGCCCCACGACAAGTGCTGAACAAAAGAATATATGAATTATAATGTAAAATTAATGCAAATTCCTACAAATGTGTACATAAATTTAGATAACTTATTAAATATTAATAAAATCAGAGCCCGAGGCGATTAGTGTATTCGGACCTAAATGTTTAGATGAAATAATAGTGATTGTTCTTTTGTAGACTCTTAACATCTTAATCACTCATTTTTTTACGAATAACGATTTAAAAACAGAACGGACGATGAAGAGATTTAGCTAGAAAAGGAAAATTCAGACATCATTTGTACCTACGCTACGTAGCAATTGGATTAGGTTAGCTATAAGTTTTACAGTAACATTTAAGTTGAAAAAAATTACTAAGTATGTGGTGCAAAAATATATCTTACTAGACTATGACTTTGACTTCGTCCGCGTGATTAAGATTTTTTTGATTCTCGCGGGAACCCTTTATTTTCCAGGATAAAATGTAGAGTATATATTTAACCCAGGGTGTAATCAATCTCCATTCCAAATTTCAGCCAAATACATCCAGTAGTTTTTGCGTGAAAGAGTAACACACACACACACACACACACACACACACACACACACACATACTCACACACACACGCACACACACACACACACACACACACACACACACACACACACACACACACACACACACACACACACACACACACACACACACACATTCATACACAAACACACAAACTTTTGCCTTTATAATATTAGTGTGATGTGATACTGATAACTTGATTTATTTGACTTAGTTCTGTTGTTAGTCTGTAAAACGACAGGAATATTATTTCAAAGAAGCCGTTTTTTGTAAATGCTCTAGTTTGTGCTCGACAACTCGTCCAAAACAAATAAACTAAGTAATGGGTGTAGATGAAGATGGTTACGGGTTTTAAAGTATTACTCGTATAGCGCAATGGACACACGGACAAAAGGTTAGTTGGCAAAAACTTGAATAGTTTAAATGTTACAATACCTGCAGAGAGTTTGTACAGTATGTTCAGTTTTTGATTACAATATTTTTTTCAAAAATCGAAATCGTAATATTTTGTCAACGTTATGTTTATAATTTTGATTGAACATCAACCGATAAAAATGTTGATTAATTTTTCTTGTTTAAAAATTAAATTATATTTAAATATTTTTACTAAAATTACGAGCATTGTCTTCAAAGTTTTGAACAACATCCAGTTTTCCATAGATGCAATCCTATTATTATTATTAAGTCTTGTTCATTGTTCCTAGTAATACTTTATGATTACTGTATATTTTTTAAATAAAATAGTAGGTAATATTGTAGAATACATTTTCCTTGAATTTACACAGTATATCACCGCAGTCATAAATCCCTTATGACAGAATAAAGCTGCAACATAATATTGTAAAAAACATACTAATTTCTCAATAAACCAATTGATGAATAAGTTTAATAGGCAATAAAAACACTAAGCTTCATAATTTATGTTACGGTATGTAATAATATATTCTATAGCATTAAACTACCATTTAATGGAGGCTTTCCTGATCGTAATTTCAATCATAATTTCCAACTCTAACACGTCATGACAACTATCAACGAATTAATGATGTTTGTTTTAATCTTTGTTTAATTAATATTGATATTTTTAAACGTTAGATTGACTCCAAAATGAATGGATATCATAACAGTGTCTTACAGCTCTAATTACTCAAGTCACTACATTACCGACTTTAATAGCTGTTGATTGGTTTAAAATTAGACAGTAAAAGAAACGTAAAGTGTAAAACGTGAAATCTTTTAATTATTATTTTTCATACGTCATTAGTACTCTTAACACAGCATTGTGTTGATATATTTACTATTTAGTATTAATTTAGTGATAGCCTAGTGGTTAGGACTGTGAACTCCTATTCGGGGGGTCGCAGGTTCGATCCCAGGTACGCACCTCTGACTTTTCGGAGTCAAGTGCGTTTAAGCAAATTAAATATCACTTGCTTCAATGGTGAAGGAAAACATCGTGAGGAAACCTGCACACCTGAGAGTTCTTCATAGTTCTTGAAGGTGTGTGAAGTCCGCCAATTCGCATTGGGCCAGCGTGGTGGACTATGGCCTATAACCCTTCTCTGAGAGGAGACCCCGCTCAGTAGTGAGCCGTTGATGGGTTGCTAATGATGATGATGATGATGATGATGATTAATTTAGTAAAATATCTATAAAAATATTAAGCCGATTGAACAGGTGTTAATGAATACCTATCTAAAATACTATAATATCATGTTTGTAGATTAGACTTTAAAGAATCGAATCTAAGACACTTCATAATTCAGCATTTTACATCTAGAACGCAAATGTTCAAAATATTCAAATAAGGAGCACGCTGTTTATGGCTTCGCTCTAATTTTTTCATAGATCCGGCTTTCACCGGCTCGTAAAGAAACCGTCAGCAAACAGTTTATTTTGCGTTTTTTTGCCCCGTTTTGCCCTATTTTTGGCCCAATAAAACAACATATTGTCGCAGCGGCTGTTGAAGGGTTAAAATTTAAATTATGCAAATTGGCTCATAACAAAGTGACCGGTGGATGGTCGCATCCTTTACGGTCTCTCCAGTAGGCGACGGCGATTGTTCATTTTGTTCGGAAAAAATAATTTCCAAAGGAGCCGGTATCTGTTTCGCATGAATTTTTCGAAATAAACATGAAAGAATGAAAGAATTGTATGTCAGACGTAAACATTTCTCTTCGGTACCTACTTATTATAAATATCCTAAACTGTCCTTAATTTTTTGTGGAGTATAAATATTATGAGTAGAGTTTATTTTAACGGTCTCCTTGTTTTCTATTACAATTGGATAAGTAAAGAAAGAGACTACCGTCCAATTTTTTATTCATGACAAGATAATCCTGGACTGCGATCTCAAATGACGAGAAGTGACGATGCAGTTTAAAGATAGTATAGTGGGCTAATTTGGAAGAGGCAGAGAGTATGCCAGTTTTAATTAAACCTAATACCCCCTAATCGTTTTCTACGCGTCATTATCCCGAAACGCTAGCTGCTTGGCAGCTTGTCTTTGAAAGTAGGGTGATAATTAGCCATGACGAAAATCTCTCACCAAATCTCACACCTCTCAGAAAACATATATTTCGAAATTGTTGCCGGAAATCGAACCCGAGACATCGTACTTTAAGACATACCGTTTACCACTGAGCCAGGGAAATCGTTAAAATATACAATAATATTATATAGTACCATGTATAGTAGGTATTATGTGCGTTGCGGGAGGGAGAGACTTAACTTTAAAATACCGTAAACCTTCATCCCTCACAATGAACTGGAAATACCCAAGGAAATGCACAGATAGGTAAAATAAAATGCATATATATACTCCGACTTAACTTTGAGTGGTCCTATGGTCCATAAGTAGGACAATTGTCCAAAAATAGTGAAAGTCTATTAATTATTTCTATTAACATTTTTCAAAAATCTTTGTGTTCGAAGAACATTAAGATCAAAAATTATGTGTTTTTTATTTTAATTTGTCTTTTTAACAGCGTCCCAAACGCTTGTTAGATGAACATAATGGAATGTGACATATACATAACACGATGAAAGTGAGAGAAAGTAATAGATTTTGCCAAGAAGCCGGTTCGTCCCCACGCCACGTGGCGGCCTTCAGACGGTAGAATTACCACATTAGCATAACTTTGCTATAAATTAAATAATATTTGAACGTTATTAATTGATAACGGTTAATTATTCTATTTAGTTTTGAATATTTTCGTGACTCTACCGCTATGCGATAAATAAGAACTTACTCTTAAATAAAAATATAGTTTTCATTTATTGACTCTCTATTAAGTTTCTATTAGATCTCATTCTCCCCAAAAGTAGGACACCAAAATTAATCAGTTAATTTCATCTAGATGTCTGAATTGTCTACACGCAGAATACATGATGGGTCCTTAGATATTGATCCAATTTTGAGTTTTAATGTAATCGGCAATTTCTAGCACGCAAATTTTTGCATTACACACCTTAAATAATAATAAATAATTAATTTGTCAACAAAACTTATATACCTAATATTAATAAGGTACAATAGCATTAACATTAAATTAAGCATTAACCTTCGATCAGTTCTTCTTCTTCTTCTTTATCAACCGATAGACGTCCACTGCTGGACAAAGGTCTCTTGCATGGACTTCCACAGGCCTCGGTCTTGCGCCGCCTGCATCCAGCGGCTCCCTGCGACTCGTTTGATGTCGTCGGTCCACCTGGTGGGGGGTCTGCCAACACTGCGCTTCCCGGTGCGGGGTCGCCACTCCAGCACCTTGGGACCCCAACGACCATCAGCTATATGTCGAATATTTTAAGGCATTAACTGCTCCCAAGGTATAGTTCAAACCATAGAATATTTGTTCAAACACTATAGTATTTGAACAAACAAGCTATAGCTTGCGGGAACAGCTGCTTGCTATATTACCAAGTGAAAATAAAAATTAAATAAGTTTTTATTTTTATAATATGTTACAAAATCACGTATTTTTTCTATGTTAGCCACTCAACGAATTATTTAGTTTTTGTAGAGTTAGGACTAGCTTTTGCCTTCGACTTCATCCGCGTAGGTTTTCGAAAAATTCCGTAAGAATCCTTTGTTTTCCGGATTAAAAAGCAGTCTCTTCATCCCAGGCCCTACCGAAGAGAAAAGGTGGATCCGTTGCCCCATTGCGGTGTGATTGAAAGACAAACCAACAAACAATTAATACACTTTCGCGTTTACAATACTTGTACGAATGTACAAACACAAAGGTTCTCTAGTATTAATACGAAAAGTTTAAATTTCATTTTCATCATTATTGAAAAGTTTGATAGGTCAGGTAGGTAGATCAGTCAAGTAATTCGTTCATAAATTATGTATTATTAACTGTGTTACCTCATAAACATAGTATTACTTTGGTATCTTTACATGTTACCTACGATAAGTAAGTAATACTAAGTTAATAATAATAATATGTAATTAGATGGAGTTGTTTGTACAGCCTATTATTGCTGTAGGCAATTTACTCATAAGGATCAGTCCCTGGTTAAATGTTGACAGTTCAGTCTCAATTATTCTCATATCTAATTTACTTGTTATAATTGAGAAGCATGTTTTTATAATCATCTTGATATCACATTACTACGATGTAACTGTCACTTAGCGGTAAGTGCTTTAGTAAGTCTGCACTTGATTCAGGGATCGTAATTTCTATATTATAAAGTTCTCGATTAGAAAACGCTTTTATTTGGAAAAACAAAAATCATCTTTTATTCTAATTTGACAGCAATTATTATTAACGTCAAACCTATCAACTGGGTATAAAATTACCACTGATTTCGCAGATAAAATAGACAGAGTTGTACCTTCATCGATATTTTTGTTTCAATAAAGTTTCTTTCACAAATGACATCAGTAATAATCCTACTAATAATATAAAAACATCTTTTTAGACAACCTACTTCAAACTCCTACTACACATACTACATTACATACACACTACGAAGTATTTAAATTATTGATGATATTTTAAAAACCGCTCGACCGATTTATATAAAATTTATATGAGACCACCTTTTTTTTTTTTATGTATGTTTACGGATTACTCGAGACGTGTGGACCGATTTGATTTTTTTTTTGTTTTTGTTTTAAAGGGCATACTTGCCAGGGTAAAAAAAAAACCTGGCAAGTATGCCCTTTAAAACAAAAAAAAAATTCAAATCGGTCCACACGTCTCGAGTAATCGGTAAACATACATAAAAAAAAGATTCCGACGAATTGAGAACCTCCTCCTTTTTGAGGTCGGTTAATAATTTAGTATGAAGGGGGTTTCGGGGGTGATAAATCGATCTAGCTAGGTTTCATTTTAGAAAAGGTCGTTTTATCCGTGTTTTCAGGCAATGAAAAACCCCTTACAATATCACTAAAATACGAAGGTAAATTTCGCCATCATCTAAAACGTACCTGTAGCTCGGAAAAATCGGGCGGTCCCGAAACCAGAAGTCTCCGGTTCGAGCCCAGACGATTATTTTTCCCCTATGAATTTTTTTTTTAAATATATAATTTCCAAAAAACATGATTTACCGAAAAAAAAATTATAATAAAAAAATATTAAGGTCACCCAGATATTAATATTATAAATGAGAAAGTTTGTGAGGATGTATGGATGAATGTTTGCTACTCTTTAACGCGACAACAAATGAACAGATTTGGCGTTTGGAACGGAGATAGCTCATACCCTGGATTATACATAGACAACTTTTTATATCGGAAAATTAAAGAGTTCCCGCGGAAATTAAAAAACCTTAATCCACGCGGACGAAGTCGCGGGCGTCATCTAGTAATTGATAATTTGAAACTGATTTGTAAAAGTTTATTTCAAAGGAAAAAACTTTTCTAGTCTACTGTATCCCGGCAAATTAAAGGATTTTTAAAACCTAACTCGAAACGGACGAAATCGCAGGTAAAACTAGTCCTTACTATTCTTATAAATTCGAAAGTGTATTTGTTTGTTAGTTTGATGGTTTGTCCTTCAATCTGTTCTTGTTTTTTCTTTCTGGTCTAGTTTCTTGCTGGTTCTTTTCGGCAGGAACGGCATTCCGAACCAGTGGTAGACTCATCGACGATTCAAAAGCACTTGTAAAAAAGTTTATTTGAATAAAAAACATTTCTATTCTATTCTATTCTATTCTAATCACGCAGCAACGGAGCAACTGACGTGATTTTTTACGTGGGTAAGTAATAAGTATATTTGAGCCGAGGACTTTGATAGTGACTTTTCTCCCGGAAAAATAGTGGCCTTTTAAAACCTAACTCGGACGCGGATGAAGTCGCGGGCAAAAGCTGGTTTACAAAGTTTATACTTTGAATTTCTATAAATACTAAATGTTGGACATACTTACCGCAATCGGCAGCGACATTTAGAATAAGATGTGAATGTAATCGAAGATAGCATCAGCGGGAGCGGAGGCTGCAATAAACCCGCGGACGGACTGCACCGCCGACTCGTATACATGTCAAAACTTAATTGAATCTCGTGTTAAATATGTTTCTTAACGAGAACGCGTTATCTGCTATTAGGGCAGAGCGCGATTATATGTAATTGTGCTCTCTGTCCGCTGCCGGCCGCGACGTCCTGTCAGCCATCGAGGCTGTGCGACCCATCGTAATTCCTAGTTCCATGGAATAGAATAGAATAGAAATGTTTTTTATTCAAATAAACTTTTTTACAAGTGCTTTTGAATCGTCGATGAGTCTACCACTGGTACGGAATGCCGTTCCTGCCGAGAAGAACCAGCAAGAAACTCGGCAGTGCGGCATGGTGCGACCGTTGCCAACTTACTACAACTTACAACTATCTGCTACTAGCCTAAGTATGTCAATTGTCACACTCTCTTTAACATTTCTGCGGTGGTGTCGTGTGATGCGGGTTGTTGCGTTCCCTCAAATATGGTTGAGCGAAGCAATGGCTGGGTCATGCGTCATGCTCGTGAACGGGTGCCACCAGCGGCAGTGGGGCTACTTTCTGCCTGCCCGTCTTAACATGTGTTGAATTATAATTAGAAATAATTACGTATGCTTTTGTGAAACTTCCCCTCATTGTGGAAACTCTGCATACATAGAATAATATCTATTAAGTATATTGTAAAAGTATTTTGAAAAGAGCAACTGCCGAGTTTCTTGCTGGTTCTTCTCGGCAGGAACGGCATTCCGAACCAGTGGTAGACTCATTGACTATTCAAAAGCACTTGTAAAAGTTTATTTGAATAAAAAACATTTCTATTCTATTCTATTCTATTCTATTGATAAGGTCACAGAGAAGCTAATAGGCATAATGTAAGATATCGCACACCTAGATCAAAAATCAGACAACTCAAAAAAGATCTATATTCCCTAAACGAAAATAAGTCTTCATGAATCTTTTTTAGGGTTCCGTACCCAAAGGGTACCAACGGGACCCTATTACTAAGCCTACGCTGCCCGTCCGTCCGTCCGTCTGTCAGCGGGCTGTATCTCGTAAACCGTAATAGATAGACAGATGAAATTTTCACATATTATGTATTTCTATCGCCGCTATAACAACAAATAATAAAAATTAAATTAAATAAAAAAAATTAAATTAAAATATTTCCATGGGTATATGGAAATATTTTTATTTAATTTTTTTTTAACGGAACCCTAAAAGAGCGAGGCCCGACTCGCACTTGGCCGATTTTGTTAGTAAGATAAGGAAACTCAATTTTATTTACAAATAACATTGAGATGACATATTTTTTTTCCAAATAGGCATTATTAACAAATAGAACCCATAGTGTGGCCAAATGCAAAATTGGCAGACTTACACCCTTAACTTCAACTGACAACTTTCAGGTGTGCAGGTACCCTCACGATGTTTTCCTTCACCATTAAAGCGAGTGATATTTAATTGCTTAAACTTCGAAAAGTCAGAGGTTTATGTGTTGGTGGTGAGAACCTTCATTACTCTGTGATGCTGTGGTGGCCTCAGGATTGAACCTGCGATCCCCGAACAGGAGACCGCAGTTCTAACCACAAGGCTATAAAGGCTGTAATACCTGTCTGAGCCTTAAAAAAATGCATCCTAATGTTTTTTGGGCAGCCTGTTCAACGGTATAAAATTAAAGGTACGCCGAAGCCAAAATAAATATCTGGCTCGTGATTTATAAAGACGGTGGTTTCGCGGGAGGAGGCTTCGTGGCAATTTGTATAATTTTTATAGCGATTCAAATAAATTACGATGAGCGCTTTGCCTTCCGCGTGTTTGGATGTTACTTAATACATTATATTCTTATAAGAATAATTAATGCTTATTAGACATATTTTGTAGTGAATTATATTGGATTGCCAGTTGCGTTTAAATAATTTTTTCTAATGTAATTTTAAAATTATAACTATGTTTGCAATTTGTCTTCCATATCGCTAATTTAGGTTTGATCGTGCAAGCTGATCTTATAAGAATAGAAAAGCACAGTACAATAAATGTAAACTTCTTATTTCATGTAGGCCAAGCTGTTATGGCAAGCTCACAAGTCTCAACCACCTACTACCACCGCTTCAGTTAGCAGATTCTGCAGAAAAGAGCCAGAAAGAGACTCAACAGTTGCTCTTTTTAGAACAAAATGTGTAAACTACCGGTAGAAACTTCTATTATGTACTAATTATTTTAAATGAATAGGAAGCTGCGTATTTTGCGTTTTTCTTTTCAGAAGCGTTCGAATCATTGATATACATAAAAATAATCTCAAGTAGTTAATAGGTATAATGGCAAAGCTAAAAAATAATGTTTCGACTTTGACTTTGTGCCATGACTATGTCGACAACATGGTTCACAGTCGCTGCGGAAACAACATTGCACTGTTTTATAAAGTAAAATGATGTGCCAAAGAAAAAGACATCTTTACCAAGTAATTAGAGTCAGCAACGTATTGTAATGCCGCGCTGTACGAACGACAAAATTGTTTCCGCCGAGCGAAAAAATGCGCTAAATGACCGCGAGCGGTATCGAAAGATCGATACGTATAATCGATACTTATAAATCGAGTCTGTTATGAGACGATAAAATCGAGCTGCAACCGCCGGCGGCTACCGGGCGTCGGGCTAAGCGACGATTACTCTACACTCCTCTTTTTTTCTTACCGGCCACTCGATGCGAGATTATCGATAAAATAATTAAATGGTTACTCTCGAAATCGATTCCAGAGTGTTGTTATCGAGGGGCATGTTATTTGTTCCCTTTTTCGGATCGCGGAATAGTGCGCAGGACCTGTTCCAAAGTTTCTTTTTCGTTCACAATTTCGATACTCGTGTTGTTAGTTTTTTTTGGAACGGCCAAAACGGAGCTTCTGTTTCAGGTTAAATGCTATGAAGGTATAACCGGCATACCTGTGTACCAGCACAGGCATGTCGGTTATTGTCTCGGGGACATATGTTGATTAATTGCAACATTGTTTAAATATTACTTAAGTAGATCAACTTGTGGCTCTTGTAACAAGTTACTACTAGACTGCCTGTAGTTCGGAAAGCACATTTGGCTGAGCCAGCATGAAGCTCATGAAAAAAAGTTGCTCCTTTAAAAAAAGGTTAAAATATTATTACTTAAATCAATTTCAATGTATAATATTATCAACATCAATTTAAATAAATAAAAGCAAAAGGTGACTGACTGACTGACTGATCTATCAACGCTCAACTCAAACTACTAGACGGATCGGGCTGATATTTGACATACAGATAGCTACTATGATGTAGGCATCCGCTAAGAAATGATTTTTTGAAATTCAACCCCTAAGAGGCTTAAATAGGGGTTTGAATAATATAACTTAGCATGGGCGAAGCCGCGGGCAAAAGCTGGTAAAATATAATCATGCAAAGATTATGACGTGAATTTAATTAAGAAACAGTTTCAAGACTATAAAGTTCTGTTTCTTGTAGGTTTCCCTAGGTTCTACTCGTAAGTTTGTGCCCACAATATCTCTTTTTTGTTTTGCCGGGCGCTACCGGCGGGAATGGGGCTACTTTCTGTCTGCCTTAACTACTTGCTGTCTTAACATGTGTTGAATTATAATTAGGTATGCTTGTGGAACTTTCCCTCTTGTGGAAATACTGCATACATGACATAGTATTTATTGTATTGTAAACTTGTTTGGAAAAAAATAACTTAATAATTGGTTCTTCTAGGCAGGAAGGGCATTCCGAACCAGTGGTAGACTCATTTATGATTCAAAAGCACCTGTAAAAAGTTTATTTGAATAAAAAACGTTTCTATTCAATTCTATTTCCTATTATAGTCTAGTAGGTGCGCAATGCGAAATTAAAACGGTCTAGTACCCGATGATATCTGAAGAAAGAAGGACATAATATTTGGTAAATGTTCGGTGCTGCATATCATGTGTTATTTATAATGTAGGTCATTGAAACGTCCAGCCCAGTAACGTACAAAAAGATTAGATTTTAATATAAATTAGCTATAAAAAACGGTGATTATTACGAAATGTCTCGATAAATTTGGTGACACATTCCTTAAATCGGGCCCCAAAAAAGCCGATACGTTGCGCTCGCGCCGCCTCCGAGACGTCTTAATTGTGTCCGTGATAACTACAGCTTAGTGATTTATAAACCCTCTAAACGTATTAGGCCTTTGTCGGCGTCCCACACTTATCTCGCCTTAGAACTCGCTTCCGTTCACTCCACTCTTTTACCTTTTCTACGTCTCAGTTACAATCTCAATCTTTTGTTTATTTACATGCGAACATGGTACATGCGACCGCGGTGTAAGCGCATGAGATCTTTACGATCGCAACCGGCAGTGCAGAAACATGTTATTGGTCGATATATTATCCACCCGTCGCCAGTTCACAGCTGGGCAGTGGGCACAGCTTTCCTCTCAAATGAGCAGGGTTAGGCCATAGTCTACCGCGCCGGGCATGTGTGGCTTGGCAGACTTCACTTTTGAGAGCATTATGAAGAACTCTCAGTTTCCCTCACGACGTTTTTCCTTCAGGACGTCATAGCCAAAAACTCTTTTACGAAACGTGCGTCGTTCCGTGCGGTGTCGTTGAATGTAAACGGTTCATAGTTGGTTCATAGAAACATAATAATTATGACGCTCGGAGTCGTCACCACGATATTTAACATAGCTCCGACAATTCCGAGATGCGTGCCTAGAATCGAACCCTGAACCCCCGAAATGGAGGCAGAAGTTTTGAATTTATTTTTTTAATTATAATAATTAATAATTTAACTTATATTATTATAACTTTAGTAACTTTTTATTTTTCGGTTAAACACACACATTTGAGACTAAATATAACGAAAATAAATGTGTTAATGTCAAAGAGCGTAAATGTTGCCTATTTTGAATAAAATATGTTTTGACTTTGACGTTATAAAATATATTGTATGGCAAATTAAATTTCTATCATCCACTGAAGCACTTACCTACTTTGTACAGCTCTACCTCGCCTTCCGAACTGCTCATTACCGCAGCAGCTTTGGGATTATTGCTGGCAACAAGAGCGTGTGAGAGTATTGGGTGATGAATTGACATGTTCCGAGGCCATTAGGGGCCAGATAAGACACATTTAACCCGATCCGTACGCCTCCGCCGACCGCCGCGCCACGGACGCCGTGTTCCACCTACATACAGCGTGCTCCTAAAATTCGTGGCAGGCTTTATAGAAGACAAAGTTGGCTGAAACAAACAGCTGACTATTGGTTAAAATGAACAGTTATGTAAGAGTAGCAAGATTATCACAACATAAGCCAATAACTATAATTTAATAGACTAGAATAGATAGGTTTTTATTTAAATAAACTTTCACAAAGTGCTATTGAATCTATCAATAATTGTATCACAAGGTTATCACAAGGTCAATCCATTGCAATTTGTAAATGAACATACTAATTGTCATGCAGTTAATAAATAATAATCTATATATATAAAAAAAAAGTGGTGTTAGTTACACTATTTATAACTCAAGAACGGATGAACCGATTTGGCTCAAAATTGGTGGAGAGGTAGCTTAGAACCAAGAGACGGACATAGGATACTTTTTATCCCGTTCGACCGCGTTTCCGTCAAGTCAATATAAAACCTGGTATAACAAAAATGCATCTGACATGGAATAAAAAAACGAAAATGACAGTGGAAGAACAAAACGTAAATGACAGCTAAACGTAATTTTGTATTTGGTTAATTATGGTAAAAACAATTATAAAAATTATAGTTTAACGTAATTGATAATATCATCAGTAATATGTTTTCTCTTTGAATCATCATTAACAATGCCGCGAGCAAGACGATCAAATGTTTCCTGCTACAAAGCTACGGATTGACGTGATTTATTGGATAGGTATAGTTGAGAACCTGGAGGGTGACAAAGATTTCCCGCGGGATGTTATGAACTAAATCCACGCAGACGAAGTCGCGGGCATCAGCTAGTAATATAATAAAATCTGGGTACATAATATAGTAGTGTGTGTCGATTTACTCTCTCGCAGTATGATGACGTCATTCGTCATACAGTAGGATTTTCTTTCACCTCTGATTGGCTGAATATGTGTCGTTCTTGCTGCATCAAGGCTTTTTAACCAATAGCGACAGGTTACCACGCAAATAAGAGGTGATAGTGATTGTCACAATGTAGCAATCATTTTTAAATAATCCCACAGCTGAGCTGTGAAAAAAAAATCCAAGCGGACGATGATACTGTTCGTCATTGTACTTTTTCCTCAGAGTTTACTTTGTTACTGACTCCACTTGGTCAATTATGCTTTAAAGATAAGTAGGGCAGAGAGTCAAAGTAGAATGAATAACATGAGCACACAGAACTATGAAACGATTTCGAAAAAATCTTAAAAAATTAAATAAATTTTAAAAATGAAGAAAGCACATTTTCGAATCACTCTGTATGTTGTATAGAGTCGATAGCGCAGTTTATGATCACGGCGCGAGTCGCTCAGTAGCTCCTAATGAGCCTCCTAAAAACATTTCTTTTAAACTTATTTAATTTAATTTCTAGTAGTTCAGTAGGAAGTTAATTTATAATGCAAATAAGGTGATAATAAAGTTTCGTAATTTGTAATTTAAATTTTATTTAAGTACTGCCTTAGAAATCTCATTTCCTATAGCAATTATTTTCTAAGCAGATATTTATATTAGGCACGTTATTAAAAGCAGTTGCAAGATTATTTCTTATTAGAATCATACTATTGGATTTGTGTGTTGCTAGGCATAGCAATGTTAGTCAAAATTGCCGTTATGTAGAGACCAAGTGCAGATCGCATCGTCTCAACTCCTTGCCGGCGCACTGTTGATTAGATTTGCCCCTACTATGAAGGACCAACAAGAAACTCTGCACTACACCAATCACATTTTCATCAGCATCATCAGAAACCCATCAACGGGTCATCACTCAGCGCAGCACCCCTCTCAGAGAGCTGGCCCAAGCGAATAATTGTCAGACTCACACACCCCTGACTCTGATAACTCTCAGGCGTGCAGTTTTCCTCACGATGTTTTCCTTCACCATTGAAGTAAGTGATATTTGATTGCTTAAACATATCACGGTAACATAAACTTGCATCACGTTTTACAATGTTAAAAATTCCAATATGTTTTCCAAAAGAATTTCACCAAGTAGGTAGAGTGAAGCTGCAGCAAAATCTCAATCTGGGCGAGTATTTTGGTCGTTGTGCGTGATAGCGTTATCTGGCGATAGCGCACGGCCGCGCCGCGACTCTAATTAACTTGTTCATTAGCACCAGCTAAGAGCTTCTCGAGCTAAGTTTTTTTCTCATTGCATAGCTCGAGGAAGCTTATCACTGCCGGCTGCCCGAATTCTCCACGTGTATTTTTCCAGTAAATAGATTTTTACGATAGGTATAATGGGATCTGGGCGTCTTCACCGCCTTTATACTTGCCAATTCAAGAAAGAAGCAAGACACGTGCGACTTTATTATTTTATCGAACTTAACTTCGTTTAAAGTTGCATAACCGCCACCCAGATGGCAATTATACTCATCATCAGCAGCAACCCATAAATTGCTCACTACTGATATCGCAGGTCTCATCTCAGGGAAGAGTTATAGGCTATACTATATACCAGCACCACACTGCTGGCCCAATGCTAATTGGCAGACTTCACACATCTTTTAGAACAATAAGAAGAACTCTCAGGCGTGCAGGTTTCCTCATGAGTCATGATGTTTACCTTCAGCACTGAAGGATGTTATATTTAATTGCTTATGCGCAAATAACTCCGAAAAGTCTCAGAGGTTCGTGTCCGGGCCAGAATTCAGGTTCAGGAGGTTGTGGGTTCGATTTCGGGACCTCCCGAATATTAAGGAGAACGCAGATCAAACCTCACTGCTCTCTACAAAATATTTAAAAGGCAAACAAGATACCTTATTGGGGAAATGGATTTTTTAATGTATTTTTTTACTTTACAGGCACATGGACATACTCAAAGAAGAAGTGTAAGAAACTCATGATGATCAAGAAACTCATGATGCTTCTGATGATGACTCAAGAAACTCATGTTGTTTCTGATGATGATATCTAAGTGTGTACTTACGTTATTCTTAGAATTAATTACGGCAATGAGCGATACATACGCTAATTGCCGGCGTGGATGGCTCTATATCGGTGGTCGTGACCCGGCGACCGTTACGCGCCTGGCTGCGCACGACTCGCGGAAAGGGCAAGGTTAAGGCGAAGAGGAAGGTGCTTTACCGCGCTGTCAGACACGTGCTACCATCTACCTGACACTGACCTGACAGCTCTAGTCACAGGCGCGCCTGACAGTTGTTATTTTCCAATGATTCATACTAAGGCATGTTGAAGCGGTGGCACCCAAGTGGCACCTAAGTAACAGGCTTAGTGAATAAGGAGATCAACGAACTCAATCTACATTTATATCGGTGAAAGAGATCCTTTTCTGGTGTTCGAATCCCTCACGCATGGAACTATCAACTTTTTAAAAGTTTCTTTATCGAGTTGCTACGTCTGCGCAGTTTTTAAGTACGAAGTGACTATTTGTATGGGTACTGGACAAATAAATTATGTTTATTCGTACAGTTATTCAATTTTTTTTAAGGCATTCTGTTCGTTATTTTAGCGGTACAATATTGGGTCTCCGTAGCCTAGTGGATTCTGCAGTCGCCTAACAGTTAACAGTCGATGGTTCAAATCCCAGCTCGACAGACTGAATTTTCTATTTTCAATTTTATTTTAAATAATTTCTACATGTGGAATTTTTCTTATTATATTATTTTTATATTTTATTATTATATATATTTATAACTTATAAGTTATAAAAAATTAGGGAAAAAAGTCCTCCCCCCTCCCCCTCCCCTCTCCCAAATTCAGGTAGCACGATTCAAATATTTGACCAAAATTATTCGTCCGACTTCTGTACGAATAATTATAAATTGTTCGTACAGTAACCGTATTAATAATTATAAATTGTTCGTACAGTACCCGTATTAATAGATTCACTCTTTTAAGTATTCAGAGGTGTGATAGTCTAAAAATTGCCGATCAAAATCTTATTCATTTCATGGCATTAGCGTCAAAGTAAAATATTCCTTGACTGTATTGATTTGAAGTCACAAATTCAGTACAACCGATTCTAATATCGAGCGTTATGGAGCGTATCGTACATACCTAAACGTATGAGAAAGCGTACACGAAATTGAGCTCTAATTTAATCTCGTTATGGTTTATTTTACTTTGACGCTACTGCCATGAAATGAATAAGATTTTGATCGACAACTTTTAGACAATAGGGGGGCAGTTTCTGTAGTTTACGGATCAACTACAATTTTTAAAAATACAGTTTTCCTGTCGCCTGTCGCGTTGTTGTGCAGCCAGATTTATCGTGTCAATGACACGCACCGCACGGCGTGACCACTCCACTCAGCTTCACTTCGCTCCGCTCAACTCAAGTCTGTCACGTATGTCGCGGATGTTTTCACTCAGGTTTGATAGATTGATAATAACCTCCACTTTCCAATACATACGGTTCAGTTCGACTACAAAAGTATTTTCACTATAATAATTTTACTACATATTTTTCATTACCTGCACTTACCTATAGTAAGAAAACTTTACACACTCTAAAATATATATTACAGTCACACATTCAGCGGTCCGTATAAAATCATGTGATGTGGTCTAAAATGAAATAGATTTGTGTCAGGAATCAGGATCGATCACCGATGGATCGATCGATCGTAAGTCAGAGCTTTATAAATCTCAACCTAGTCTTTTAAGATCAAAATCATAAAACTATCTGAGCTTTTTGGCCTGACCAGATAATCTAACTCTACCAAGTTGTACAAAATTATAATTCTGACTTGGTTCAAAATTTTTCCTTTACCAGGTCTTATGATAAGAATTATCAAACCACCAAAATAAAGAAGCCATGTAAGATTAATGAAGTACAGAGGATTGTAATTACTTATTAATTCAACGGGTTGCCCTAAACGAATGTTACGAGAGTCGCCGGTCCTTTTATCCACGATAAGTGTATTCATACGTTCGGAACTTATTTGTGCTTTTTGTTCCTTACAAGCGACACGGAATAAATTAAGCTACCGGACTTTGATGCGCCTACTTGCTGAGATAAGACTGACGAGGGGTCTTATTTATATGCCCCTCGATAACTCCCAATATAGATGTTTGTATGGATGATTGGTTGTGTCGATTTGTTGTCTTATTAGACTTTTTCTCGAAACGTTCCAGTACAGAAGCAATTTGTTTTCAGTTCAAATTGACTCGATATAATATTTGGTTGACAGATTTATCAACATCTTAAAAAACAAGCAATTGTTTTTTTATAACATGTAGCTTTTCATATTGTGTTTAAAATCAGTGCGACAACAAAGGCTATGAGATTAAATGCTGGGATCGCTGAGTGTCCTATATCACACTCTTTCAAAACCAAGTTTTGGTTGTTTGGTCTGGTTTACGCATATAAAGGTATTCATGTAGTTTGCTTGAAGATCTGTCTATACTGACATGATTGTAGCTCGGTGAAAAATCTAGCTATGGTGATAATAGAGATATTACCCAGCTTGATTATGAGTTTTATGTGTTTTGTGATGGGACCTTCTCCAACAAAAGTGCTTTTGGAAGTTTATTCATAGCTTTAGTTTTAAGGTTAATGTTTATAACCATTACCTACCTGACTTGTCTATCTTCTTACTTATAAAGCTGGCGTTGGCCACAAGCGGCATAAGATGTGCCATGTGGAAGTCCATACAAAAACCCTGTATGTCCAGGAGTGGAAGTCTATCGGTTTGTAAAAAGGAAGAAGTTACTTACTAGTGACTAAGATTGAATTTGATAGACGTCGATTAATTTACATCACCATTCAAAGATACTCGCAATCGCATACCTACCTACTTAAAAAAATTATAACCATCTATTGACTAATGAACCCAAAACCACATCTTTGGAATCTCGTCCACGTATCGACCGATTGACATTGATTAGGGTGTACACGCAAATTCGCCTTTAATTGGTCCAAATATCCGGCAGCCAGGTCAGAACTTGTTCCCGTTTTTAAAAAGGTTCTCCTTAATTTGAGGTTATAATAAAGGGCACGCCGGATATATAGAAGGAATTAACACATCCATTATGGTTGTTTGGTGCAAGGGTGAGACAATTTCGTTAGTTTTTCCTAAGTTTAATTGATAGACGTCTTTTATGGATCGCCAAAGAATATGTCCTTGTGTCGTTTGTATCAATCTACTGTCAGCTATTTCACTTGAGACAGTCTAGTGGTCTACTTAAACTGCATTTCCCTATTTAAGGTCACTATTCGAGCACTTTGAGACCCTCAACGTTCTTCTATGTGCCCCACCTGTTAATTCAGCTTTGCGGCTCAAATTCAAATTCAAATTCAAAATTATTTATTTCACATAGGCCAACCTGTGGCTCTTATGACAAGTCATGACTCTACCACCGGTTCGGAAAGTGGATTCTGCTGAGAAGAGCCGGCACGAAACTCAGCAGTGTCTCTTTTCAAAATAATCATTTTACAATATTATTATGAAGCTATTACATTGTAATAAGTTTTTATACTATCTTGTGGGCAGCTGGATGCCGAGCCGATTTAACCTATGCAACTTTATACTCGATGAGCTATGTCAGTGTTTCAGTCAGTACCTAAAAGCTGCATTGATGCATCTTGCTGCATCCATACATTATACCCAAAACGTTAGAGTGCCAGTCTGAGTTTTAATTGCTCTTTAAAGAAGGTCGGTCAGCTTCATACAAGCTATGACCTGACCCTAAAGTATCGCGTCCATAAACGAAATATAGTTCGATCGGTTGTTTAAAATACAAATTACTATAATAATCAATTAAACTTTTTTTTTCAAGCCGGAGAATGCCGTTATATCTCATTTTTGTTTTGAGGCGTAATTCCTAGTTCCATGTTTACAACACTGGCGCAATTTTTCAAAAAGACAAAATTATGGGTATTTATTCCATTCTTTAGGATACTTTAGAAGCACAGATCGGTTGTATTAAATACACCATACCTACCATATGATTCAATTTTTTTTAAAGCCGCATAATGCCGATAATATCATGGTTTGTTGAGTTATATAAATATTACTCTGTGGTTGAGTGATCTGTGAGCATGGAACTAGTAATTACGACTACGATGTCTGTGAGTGTGACCGGGATCTATGTAAGGGACCCCGTTTCCACAGAATTGACAAGATTTTACTTGCTTGAAGTTAGTTTCATGTAGTCGTATCTCCTAGTTCCATGGTTTCATTTAAGTTTGATTTCATTTTAACTTTATTTATTTGCCAGAAAACGACCATACTGGCAAAAACTTATTAATAAACAAATTACACTTATCAATTAATGTAAAATATATAACGAAAGGTAATACGAATTTAATAATAATAATTAAAAAGTTAAAATAAATGTAACTATGTTATTGCTTGTGGTGAAACGAAACGTATTTGTGAAATAAGATGCGTTCCATATTACGATGAGATACTATAAAGCATTTTGCAATATAATCAATTTATTATTTATTCCGGCTCTACTAAAAAAAAGTAATAGTTGTAATTAATTACATAAATAATCAACTATATTTTGGCATAATATTTAGCCATGGACATTTTTATTTTTTTTCAGGTCGAATTTGACCATCCTTCTTTACCTTAGTTTAACCAATCGTGAGTAGACCATCATGAACGTTGTTTATTCACTTCGATTTTTGAACCATTAAAGTTAATATTGAAGCCTTCTCAATCTGTAAAGTTACTCTAACAATAAACTATCAATCAAAGAATAAGTAGTTACAGCGATGCATCTAGCAAAAATATCCTCAAATTGTTTACTCACTATGTTGAAAAAATTTTGATAATAATGAGAACTTTAAAAACTGAAGAACACAAGATTTTCCGAATGTCCCGTTAGTTATGTTCGATGGTTTTAGAGTTTTATTAAAAAAAATATAAACTCAAATTGCGTAAAAACAAACAGTAGAGAATAGTTGTGCAGCTACCAGGCTATCAGAAACCTATAGCGGTGTCCGGTAGCAACCGCCGACCGGTCGCGCAATGATACCACTGCTGTACCCATATACGGCGTGTTATGATGGCTGCTGGCCTTAGTATGGATACGATAAAACGTTCATTTAATAATTACTAGTATGAAATTTTTTTAAAATTTTACGTTGGACGAAACTTGTAAAACAAATTTCTGAGGCGGAATAGAACTATAGATTCGTTACACAGACACAAACGTAAAAGTTTTTTTCTATGGACATCGTCCTATAGGAATATCTGTTTAATAACCACTTACCTACGTATTACCTACGTAATTATCATAGAAGAAGGTAATTATTATAAGTCTGCCAAAACTTACGCCTAGAAATTGAAATTACTTAAAAAACACTTATCCATACTAATCCAGTATCGTTCTTGGCCATCCAGTTTGTCCACTCTCATTAAGATCGTGCAGTTAGTACTTGCGAGTACGTTTTTCCATCACTTGACAACTCGAAACAATGCAATATCCTCCGTACTCCTGCATCCTTGGTACTCGGGGCTTATCTAGGAGCTAACTATGATCATAGATAAGCGCGGTTTTTGCAACTAGACCTATTGGAATTATTTTATGTGACAGAGACCGCTTATAGGGAAGCTAGAGATGTTTAAATGCCAATAAGGTTTCCAATACCTACTTGATTTGGCGTAGTGATTATTTTTTCTTATTAGGTATGTCTGCGACTTTTTAGCATCAGGTAAATTACCTAGTTAAAATTCACTTAGGTTTTCCATTGACTTTTTGCTAGGGACTATATTTTATTCGACGATAAATGTTTGCACCTAACAAGTAGGTTGTTAGTGAGTGATGGTAAGACTTCTAGTCTCATTGATCAGGCAAACTTGGCTCAAGCTAAGTCGGTCCGTACAAAAAAAATTATAACCACTGAAAATAAAAATACACCAACATCTTCCATATATGACAATTCCTACAATCTCAGCAACAACTTGCATAGATTTCCACTACCGACAACAAATTTTGAGTATCTATTTGAAAAACACATTAAACTTATTAGATTGAAGAAAATTATTCTTACTTTCAACTATAGGTATTACCAAAGTCACATTGCAATAAAGAATCAATTATCACTGAATTTTACAAGGCGAAAGTAAAAAATACCAAATTGATCTACCTGGTAGGGTAAATGGATCTATTTGAGATAATATAAAATATTTCGGAGGGTGTGCTCAAATCAAACTGCAAGAAATTTGCATTAAGCGCTTTGCTTCCTCGTTCCTAATACGCACCGCCAAAAGGAGATTGCCGAATTACATAGAGTTTCTGACCCAGACGAACTGAACCGTGGGCCTCAAGCCCACGTTTCACGAATCAAACTTCTCATGGTTCTAGTAAATCAGTGTAACAAAAAAGTTCATCAAAGTCTATTAAATAAAGTTGGGAGAAAAAAGATATTAACTTATATTGCCATGTAACGGTTATTTATAATGTGTACCTACTTGTAAATAATTAAATTGTAAAAATTTGTAAATTATATTTTTGATCCCCATCTTCTAAAAATATCGGGTTTCCACAGAAAAATATTATTGAAAAATATTAATTAATTTAATTATTAAAAATAAATATTAATTTAAAATATTTAATTAATAAAACCTCAATAGCCCAACGGTTAAAGGTGCGGACTGAAAACTGAAAGTTCGCAGGTTCGAATCCCACCCGTTGCACTATTGTCGTACCCACTCCTAACACAAGTGTCGGCGCTCTGACTTGGTCATACGGTTAGGGTTTGTGCGGAGAGTAATTATAGATTTTAACACTTAGTGATATGGTTTATATTGAGCAATAAATATACACAGAGTGGTATAAGAGAACCGACTCGGACCGTGGTTGCGCGTGTACTCCACGAGTGTTCAGTGTGAACTCCTCGAGTGTTGAATGTGAACTCTTTGAAATCGGAACTTTTAAAATCAAAAATAATACAGCGGTCAGTGTCGGCTAACTTCACAAAGGCAAAGCAAATTACCAAAACAGAAAGAAATAAACAATTACATTTGCAGTACAGTACAGGGAATAGAGTTGTAAAAAAATAAACTTTAAAATATTAATTTAGACAAAGACAATAGTCGGTGTTACAAAGAAATACAAAGAAAAAGACAATAGTCGGTGTTACAAAGAAATACAAAGAAAAAACCCAAAGTAAAAATATTTTCTAATCTAACTTAATAGCTACGGCCTTACAATAAAACATAGGCGTGAGAAACAAGTCATAAAACACAGCTAAACTACGAGCTTAAAATTAACAGATTATTTTCATTTAGGTATAATTAGCGTAAGGCGTAATGTGGGACACAGTCGCCACAGGTACCCCCTTACCAGTGATTCAGATCAATAAAAATAAAATAAACATAACACCAAAAAAAATGAACTAGAGTGATCTGAATTACGAAATATCACGGAAAACCAGCCTGGTAGTAATCAGGAAAACGGACGCGTCTACCAGACCGGCGTGGAGGTGCGCTTTGTAGGTTTACGTCCGGAGAATCTGACGTTACGCTATTAGAGATCGCCTCAGGCACGGCGTTCGAATCCGAATCATGATTCATGGTTACTTCCTGAGGTTGCCGGTTACTACGAATGAAAAATTCGGGAGAATCATTGCTTACGTTATTATCGGGATGATGTTGCGGTTCCCGCAACACGTACGCTGGTTTGAGCCTATCGATAGATACCGTGGTCTCGCGGCCACGAATATCTAGTAAGAAAGTTTTGTTTGTCCTGCTAATAACCCTAAACGGCCCATCGTATGGCTGCTGTAATGGTGCCTTTACTGTATCGTTTCTAATAAATACATGAGTAGTTGCAGCTAGGTCTTTATAAATAAAGGTACTTTTCTGGCCGTGTTGTGTACCAGAAATAGGTCTGAGTTGGTTGAAGTTATTACATAGCTCTTTAACGAACTCACTCGGCGACGTATTACGCGATGTACTAGCCGTTAAGAACTCTCCTGGAAGGCGTAAGCTCTGTCCGTATACTAATTCCGCGGATGTAGCTTGAAGGTCATCCTTCCAGGAAGCCCTAATACCTAGCATTACAGTTGGTAAGATTTTC
Source organism: Oeneis ivallda (assembly GCA_029955525.1). NCBI lineage: Eukaryota > Metazoa > Arthropoda > Insecta > Lepidoptera > Nymphalidae > Oeneis > Oeneis ivallda. The sequence continues at coordinate 5,628,106 of JARPMR010000011.1, read as the reverse complement.
GTCCAACTAGAGTGCCTAGAGCCGTGACATTTTATTGCGCTCTTCAGCTGGCGGTGAAAACGTTCCACCATACCGTTAGAGGAGGGGTGATAGGCACAAGTCTTAAAATGTTTCGTACCTGTTAGAGCGTTAAGTTCTCTAAACAGGTGTGATTCAAACTGTCGACCCCTATCGGTCGTTAAATTCAAACAAATTCCAAAACGTGAAATCCAATTGGAATAAAATGCGCGAGCTACAGTCTCTGCCTCTTGGTTTTCAATAGGAATAGCTTCCGGCCATCTGGAGAATCGGTCAACGCAAGTTAAACAATAACGGTATCCCTCAGAGTAAGGCATAACAATTATATCTATATGTACGTGATCAAAGCGCGACGACGGCGGCGCGAAAGTTCCTGGTGAGGTAATGACGTGTCGATTTACTTTAGATCGTTGGCAATCTAAACAAGCTTTAACCCACTGTTTACAATCTGAATTCATGGACGGCCATACAAAACGTTTAGAAACAAGTTTGGTAGTGGCTCTACCACCAGGATGCGAATTCCGATGAAGCTTAAGGAACGCGGTCCTTCTGAATGACTCTGTAAGATAAGGTCTAGCCACCTGCGTCGAAACATCACAATAGATAAGCTCGTTGCTACCGGGTAATTGAATAAGTCGTAACTGCAATGAGGAACTATTGTTTTCAATCAATGACTTAAGTTGTGGGTCGTTTCTCTGTGAAACCGCGAGAGATTCCCAATCTATGTCGCTATGAACGGATTCGATACGTGAGAGCATATCAGCCGGGATGTTCAGCTCTCCGCTAACGTGACGTATGTCCGTAGTAAATTGACCAATAAAGTCTAAGTACCGAAACTGCCTAGGTGTGCATTGTTGCTCTTTCTTCCTAAAGGCGTAGGTAATAGGTTTATGATCCGTAAAGATAATGAAGTGACGCGCTTCGATGTAATGCCTAAAATACTTGACACTAGCATAGATCGCAAGTAATTCACGGTCATATGCTGAATATTTCTGTTGAGCGGTGGTCAATTTCTTTGAAAAGAATCCGAGAGGTTGCCAACTGTTATCTACCTTTTGTTGTAAAGTCGCTCCTATTGTTTTCTCCGAGGCATCTGAAAAAATAGCTAACTCGGCGTTTACAAGCGGATGAGACAACAATGCTGCTTCGGCTAGGCTTTCTTTACACGTTTCAAAGTCCCGCCTGGCCTCATCTGTCCAAATAATAGGTGTCTTACCTTTTTTACTACCTATGAGGTCGTTAAGGCTGGACTGACTAGCCGCTGCGTTAGGTATGAACCTCCTATAAAAATTAAGCGTACCTAAGAAGCGTCGCAGCTCTTTCGCGGTGGCAGGTAGCAGAAAAGTACGTATTGCATTTACCCTCTCAGGTAACGGCCGGGTACCTGCCGCTGAGACTAGGTAGCCTAAAAACTCGATCTCGGTTTGACCGAACACACACTTTGCAGGATTTATCACAACACCGTAGTATCTTAACCTATCAAATACAGTCTCTAAGTGCTTTAAATGTTCGGCTTCGTCACTTGATGCGATTAAAATATCGTCAATGTAACAATAGCAAAAGTCTAGCTCACATAACACTTCATCCATAAATCGTTGAAACGTTTGAGCCGCATTTCGTAGACCAAATGTCATATATTTAAACTCAAACAATCCGAATGGCGTAGTTATGGCTGACTTTGGAATATCGTCCTCTGCGATCGGTATTTGGTTAAAAGCACGCACTAAATCTAACTTCGTAAACACTGTTTTACCACTTAAGCACTGCGCAAAGTCTTGTATATGTCGCACTGGGTATTTATCCGGTATCGTCCGGTCGTTCAGCTGGCGATAATCTCCACAAGGCCGGTGCTCCTCCGTCGTAGCCTGTCCAGGTTCAGGCATGGCGAACGGTGAGGGTGTCTCCGGCTTACCTCGTACCGGTGGCTTCGGAACCATGACAAGCGGTGCAGCCCACGGACTCTTAGATGGTTGTGCAATGCCTAACTTCACCATCGTGTCAAACTCCTTCTTGGCTGCTATGAGACGATCAGGTGCCAGACGTCTCGGCTTCTGTGCTACAGGAGGACCTGGTGTCACCAAAATATGGTGTCTCGTATTATGCTTCACTTCTTTCACGATTCCATCCGGGCGCGTAATGTCAACGTACTTCGCTAGGAGATCGTGATAAGGTGATGTGCCATTCACCGTTTTAACTGTTGTTTGTTTACACCCAGCCACGTGTCCTTTAACCGTAAGCTGAGTGATAGCGTCAACAATCCCTTTGTTCCTCGCATCGATCATTAGGTTATAATGCGCTAAGAAATCCATCCCGATGATTGGCGTAGATACATCAGCCACTACAAAGACCCACGGGAAGTCACGTCGCAGTCCGAGGTTAAGAGTCAAGGCGACAGTACCGTATGTTGCAACCGGTGTTCCGTTGGCGGCCACCAGTTCATAGGCAGAGACTTTGCGAGCCGTATGAACTAATGATTTCGGATAAACACAGAGATCCGCTCCACTATCGATTAAATATGTCACCTTACTGTCAGCGTCCTTAATAAAAATGCGACGTGTTGGATTAAGCGGGATGACGTCACTCGCCGCTAGCAACTCCCGCTGGCGTTTCCCTGCTGCGCATGTGGTTTAAATGCACACGGTTGCACACATTTGTTGGCCTTCGGTCCGTGTTTGAAGTGGTACCAACATAACCAGCCCCCTGGTCGGGCCCTCGATGATGACCGCGAGCGGGAAGGGCTGCGTGAGCGCGGCCTCATACTTCGCTCTGCGCTATACACGGAAGCTTGCAATTGGACCATGTTCTTTACGAGCTCCTTTATTGACGACATATCACCCTCCAGGCGCCGCAAGCGTTCATCCGCGGGGTTCTCGGCAGTGACAGCTGACACGGCGGACGATGGCCTCGCACACCGCAGCCTCATATTTTCCGCGACGAGGTCTGCAATTTCCGCGAGTGTATCCAGTGGCGTATCTCTCTTCGCCACAATAGCCGCCTGCATGTCGGATGGTAAGCTTTTCGTCCAAATAACACGAAGGACGTCGTCGGACATAGCGTTACCTGCCTGGGCTCTCAGATGCCGTAGAAACTGCGATGGTGTACGATCGCCGATCTCCTCGCCTTCTAGAAGCCGCTGGGTTTTAACGGTTTGTGATTCACCAAACCTCTTTATAATATTTTTCTTGAGCTCCTCATATTGTACCGATGTTAGCACCGAGAGGTCAGCTATAAGGTCACTAACCTTCCTAAGTGCGTGAGCGTCCATTTTACTTACTATGTACAGACACTTCTCCGTCGGATCGGTAACCTTTGACATTCGCAGGAAGCTCTCGGCGCACTTCATCCATGTCTCGGGGTCAGTCGTGTTAAACTGAGCCATCTGCGGCCATGTCAAACGTTGGCCGGTGGAACCGTTGGCATCCCCGTTGGATTGACCGGCTCCGGTCATTAAAATTAATATATTAACACTTACTCAAATATCACAAATTGTCAATTAAGTATACTAACACTTACACAAATGAATGTCACTAATTGTCAATTACATACAATAGTCTTTATCACTAATTATCACCCCGCGGCGCGAAACACTACCCTAATAAACCCAAGCGCACGTTAGACAAACGAATGATCACGTCGGGGTCACCACTGTCGGCGCTCTGACTTGGTCATACGGTTAGGGTTTGTGCGGAGAGTAATTATAGATTTTAACACTTAGTGATATGGTTTATATTGAGCAATAAATATACACAGAGTGGTATAAGAGAACCGACTCGGACCGTGGTTGCGCGTGTACTCCACGAGTGTTCAGTGTGAACTCCTCGAGTGTTGAATGTGAACTCTTTGAAATCGGAACTTTTAAAATCAAAAATAATACAGCGGTCAGTGTCGGCTAACTTCACAAAGGCAAAGCAAATTACCAAAACAGAAAGAAATAAACAATTACATTTGCAGTACAGTACTGGGAATAGAGTTGTAAAAAAATAAACTTTAAAATATTAATTTAGACAAAGACAATAGTCGGTGTTACAAAGAAATACAAAGAAAAAGACAATAGTCGGTGTTACAAAGAAATACAAAGAAAAAACCCAAAGTAAAAATATTTTCTAATCTAACTTAATAGCTACGGCCTTACAATAAAACATAGGCGTGAGAAACAAGTCATAAAACACAGCTAAACTACGAGCTTAAAATTAACAGATTATTTTCATTTAGGTATAATTAGCGTAAGGCGTAATGTGGGACACAGTCGCCACACAAGCTTTCCGCTTAGTTGGAGGGGATAGGAGGATAACAGTCAACTTAAATTTGACTAATATTCTTTAAAAAAAGTCAGTTGTGATCCCAATCGAGCGCCTCTATTCAATAAAAAAGATCTGGGAAGAGAACTCAGGACGTTGCATAAATCAACAACGGTGGCATTACTGTTGTACACCTGACCACTGTTCTAGAGAGGACTCGTAATATTTTAACCTAGTGGTAAGTGTTTTAGTTCGACTCCCACACGGCACCTGCTTATCTCTGGCATCTGTGTGGGCAGCAGATAAGGCGGCGGGAACCGAACCCGCTATCAGCCGCGGCGGCTGCCGGGCGCGGCTCAAATGCGTTTCTCTTGTTAGGCGTAATAAGTGGCTCGTGTGACCTTGGGGGTTAACATACGTGCGCGAGGAACGGGACTCGCAATGGGAAATGGACGTTCGAAACAAATAGATGGAACATCACAGTGCAGTTGGATTGCAGTCAATGCACCTATGCAGTGCACGGGGACTGCACAGTTGCTCAAATGCAACACTGCATCCGGACTGCAATTTTCCAGTTGGTTTGGACTTTGGAGTCGTGATGCATTCCTTCCAGACATACGCTATAATTATCAAAATTCAAAATTATATTTTATTTCACGTAGGCCAACCTGTGGCTCTTCAAGTCATGACTCTACCACCGGTTCAGAAAGCGGATTCTGCTGAGAAGAGCCGGCAAGAAACTCAGCAGTTGCTCTTTTCACAATAATCATTGTACAATATTATTATGAAGCTATTACATTGTAATAAGTTTTTATACTATCTTGTGGGCAGCTGGATGCCAAGCCGATTTAACCTCTGCCTTTAACTTTGTTAGAATAATATTTCCACAATGAGGGGTAGTTCCAAAAAAAGAAAAGTCGAGATGCATTCTTTCCAGACAGCTTATGTTACCGCTTTCTATAGTATATTTTAATAGAAAAGAAAAGTTCTCTATCCAAATAAACTTTTACACAGTTAAATCACCTAATTATTATTCAGATAGTCTGTAATTTGACAAGTGATATTATTTAGGCAAAAGTTTTTGACTAGATAATATAACAACGTTGCAAGGAATAAATCTATAGCTACCTATTTTATTTTGGATATAATATTGAATACCTACTAGCTGAAGCGCGCGACTTCATCTGTGTGGATTTAGTTTATAAAAATCCCGCGGGAACCTTTTGATTTTCCGTGATAAAAAGTAGCCATGTCACTCGCAGGGTTCTCAACAGTACTAATGCAAAAAATCACGTCGATCCGTTGCTTCGTTGCTGCGTGATTGCAAGACAAACCAACAAACATACACACTTTCACATTTAAACAATATTAGCAAGGATGCAACGATGGTAGTGGTCTAACTTTGAATGGGTATGTACAGTAAATTAATTAACGTTTACCCAAATCGATCAATAGTAAAGTATCTCAACTAGGAATAGCAAAGATTTGTGAAGCCCTTTCGAAGCAGCCGCGGGACAGTCTCGGCGTTATTAGTAATCTCAGATTGGAATGTTTTATTATCTTTGGCTCCACTAATTACACACAGCGAGCCGCGCCGGCGCAGTAACTTGGGTAATTAAGTGGCTACTTTACGACGAGAGAGCTCAAACCTCAAACTGACCCAATAGATACGTACACAACTGAGGAATTCCAAAAATGTAGCGCTCGGCTTTCACTCTTTATGACGTTGCATTCAGATAAATCACGGTGACACACTCACTTTTAGATCCTACTTGATTTTGCTCGCAAATACATATTTTACCTTTGATTAAAGAACACGAAAATCCTTTTGATTGAAGGACAAACCCACAAACAAATACATTTTCATACATTTAAAATATTAGTCAGCACCAAGATTAAACACGCCTTCGAATGAAAACCCGCATCGAAATCAGTCCATTTGTTAAAGTACCGCTTTAACAAATGGACTGATTTTGATGCGATGAAAATATGAGACAGGCACAGTTCAAACTTAACTTATAAAACACCCCCACTGTTTACACTTGATATTTTGTATGTTAGTAATAGAAACAAATAACAGCATGTGCGGCTGCGGACGGCGAGGTCTATGGATGCGAGTCTCGAGTCGGGTCAATAATTGTTTTGGGTTTTTCTGGTATTTCTTACCAGAAAAACTACTCTCTACTCTATGTACTAGACCAGAGTTAGTGTGTAGGAGGTGTTTCATCCCTGTGCCTCGGAGAGCACGTATAAAGCCGTTGGTCCTGCGCATGAGCTCTTTCGATGGTGTCGGATTTCCGTCTCATGTCGATGTCAGGACTATGAGATTCTTTGTGGATACTTGCTGCCGTAGCCGATTTTATTCGTAAGGATATTATTTATTATTATAAAGGGCCAATTTCACCAACGTAAAGTAAGTTTTATATATACGAGCGTAAATTCTATATTTTGACAGTATTTTCAATACAAAAACTGTCAGAACGCCCAATTTATTCCTAGAATAAATGTCACTCGACGTTGGTGAAATGGGCACTAAGTATAGAAAAATCATAACGTACCTACACCTCCACTCAGATAAGGTTAACAGAAAATATGTTAGCCAAGCGAAGCAGGGCGGAGCAGCTGTTGATTCTATAAAACTTTAAGTCCATAAAATAATAATAAACGCATAGTGGTAACACGGGAAGCTATCATAATAGGCCGGGTATATCGGTAGCATAATGGTGGTATCATTGCTTGACCGGTCTCTACCGGTCCAGTCACCTCCGCGCGCTGCTGACCGCCTGGTAGCCTCCGAACGGAGGCCCAGTGTTGTTTTTAATATTAGTATTTTGTTTGCACTGCCTAGCTATCGAGAACGTGTTCTGGATAAACCTCAGAGATGGTGGAAAGAAGAGGAAAGCTTGTTTGTCCTTGTACAACTCGAACTCATAAGCTAGCGCCGAAGTGCTCATAGAAACGTCACTCTTCTTCTGAATATCCTTTATTTAGCGAAGGTACTTCACAAAACCTGCTAATTAACTGTAGTCCTGTTGACCTAGACTTGCCATCCTTATTTGCTTGCCACTTAAAGTATCAATAAAATTTTACCTTATAGTATAGTAATTTTTGTACTAAGGTGCTCAAGTAAGCTGCAAATCCTTCCACTAGCTCTTGGACTGCTTCTTTATCTAGCAATAGCGACTATGCAAAATTAAACTATATTGTACAGTTTTAAGGTTTAAAATACGGTTGAATGTTAAAAGAATGTTGCAGACGTTGAATGGTGGGTGCGGACAGTCCGACAGCCGGGCATTTCATTCACGTTTGTATTTAATGCTAAACGCACATTGCACGGCTGAGCCGCACGCGCATGTCACGCAAAAATGATGTAATACATTTTCAGTTCTAGAAACAACAATAACTGAAAGAGTTTTTGAAGTGAAATCTTCTTTAGGCGCGTTGAGCACTTTTTTTGGGTGAGCAAAAAACATGGATTTCGCGTAATCGTCACCTTCATAATCGTCACCTGGAGATTTCAGTAAGCGTTCAACATTTTAGAAGTTTCCAAGCAACCTTGTACAGCGCAGTGGCTAAGCAGCCGCCTTCCTTGCCGTTTAATGTATGATGTCGCAGGTTCGAATCTCACTCTCGAAATCGTGACAGTGCGCTTTTATTATTCGTTTTTAATTATTAGCAAATCTAGTTTTCACTTCTATCGGCAGCCCCTATTACTGCCAAATTTTTTTTAACAATTTATTTTTAAGCTAGACCATTTATTTCACAAAACTATTGGCCGCTTTTCCCAGTTTTTCCCTTTTATAGTTTAGTCTTAGTCCAATCCCTTGCACGACATAGCATTAATCATCATCAACATTCAACTCAAAAAATGCAGTAACATTCGGCTCAGTAGAATCAAAAATTTCGTCATTGCAGCTGAGATCCGGTGCGTGCTGATGACTTCATCCGCCTTTTATTGAAATTCAATGAGATGCGGATGTACTACATACCTAGTGCTGCAGACGTTATTTTTATTTTCAGTACCACGTGTGATGTTGTTTGCGGCTGCTGCGGCTAGGGTGATGGATGCGGTACCTCTGCAATGTGCGATCAGAACTATTGGTATTTGGGATATGACTTAACTGAACGTGCCTGTATGAGCAAATTATCCTTATAGGTAAGAGGTGCGCGCGTTGACGCGTTCGACTCGATTGCGACATGCTTCCTTGATTGTATCGACTATCGACTATCGAGCGATCCTCAGAATATGGGCAGGGAGATTTAATCGATGTTCTGAGAATTGATGTGTGACTTGCTGCAGGAAATTTTATAACATCGACAGGACAAGACAAAAAAACCATTGAAATAAAATGTGTGTAAAACCATGGAGTTATTTTTGCATTCTGTTCATTCAAAGTAGTAAAATTATAACTCTAGTCTAGTTATTTGAGTAGTTAAGTACGAAGCATAATAATTTAAAGATATATATTTCATAAATATAAATATAAAAAAAGTTAAAAACTTAAATAAAAAAGGATTCAAGAAATTATTACTCTACGTAATAATATGAAAACGATGACTAGGTACTGCAGAAGTTAAAACTGTTTATAATAATAGATGTTATTTATGTGCAAAAGATAAAATTGTGACCTAAGAATTGTTCCAGGTATTCGTTATAAAAAATATTGGTTAGCTAACAGTAAAATAAAACGCACTGGCTGGCATGTAATGAACGATGACAGCTCTGTTTAGTGGTCGGAAATACTGGACGACGCGTATAATTTAAAATTTTATAATATTAAAGTCTTTTTATCATTATGTTCTAATAAAATTTAAAAAGAAATTATTAGACTTTTGATTAAACTAGCAGCTTAACGAGCTGAACTTTTGAAGGCAAACTATATTTAAGGAAACAAAATAATAAAATAACCATCATCAACTTTTCGGCAGTTTAAGACACTTATATTTGGTGATTCACCATCGTCAACTAAACTTTAACCGGCGAATTAGACGTTTTTACAAGCTTTAATTTAGCCTGACCAGTTTATTTATTTGTTTGTTTAGGTCAAATCTTGCAAGATGAATTAGAACCACTTCCCGGTTTCCGATTGAGCTGAAATTTTGCATGTATGTGTAAATCGGATGACAATGCCATATTATTGTGACATGGTGCTGATCTGATGATGGAGACGGAAGATGGCTATCGGAACTCTGTAATAAAACGATGTAACCCCATCGAGTTTGGGCTCGTTTGATTCGTCATGACAAGAACTCTGATCCTAGATGATATCTAGAGTCTAATGATGTAGCTACTAAAAGCTTGTATTTAAAAATAAAATTTTTAATTTACACTTGTATCTATCTAATTCTAATCTATCAGAATGTCTTCATTCGGTTTAAGAATATTTGGGGATGTTGGTATAGGCCTTTCATAATTATAGTTCGTGTCTAGCTCAATTTAATTTCTTCCACAAGTCATAACTCATAACACATGGAAATAATTTCCCACGTTCATTCATCACATCAACGTTTGCCTCACAACCCGGGCCTCTATCGAGATGCACCAGTGAAGCCAATTCTCAGCCATTCGTATCCAATCGATCAAACTATTGCTACATATTGTACAGCAATCAGCATGCAAGCCTGCTTATTTGATTTTTGATTTTGAAAGGTGAGCTTCTACGCCTCGCTAATATTTCTTAATTAACAATCGCAGACACAACTAAATATCAGACATAATGAAACTAAAATGATAACCAGCTCTGCCAATTTGTATTGCATCGCGAATAATTATCATTCAATTTCAATTCAATTCATCAATCATTTAATGTCTATTTGTGATTGATCAAGTTTCAAAATAGACTTCTATAACACTACCTATTTATCGACGACATTATTAGACGACGGCATCGATTTGTGCATCGGCGTGATTCTTAGTATAGGTAGGTATAACTCATTACTGGGAGAGTGACATAAGCTATCTTTTATCCCATGAAAACTAGAGTTCTAATGGGATTTTTAAAAACCTAACTCCACGCGGAGGAAGTCCCGAGCAAAAGCTAGTAAAAGTGAATAAATAAATCAATAAAACTGTTTGATTTGAACATTCAGATTTTAATTCATTGAGATATTGAGGCTTATGATTGAAAACGATGATGACGAATCTTCGACTCTTTGTTTTGTATCCAAGCATTTACCTCTCGAACCTGTTAAGGCTATCGTATTCAATTTCTCGAAGAGCATGGAAACTTTAAAGGAACCATTTTCGATGATTGATGAACCGATAACCGCGATACGCTTCAATTAAGTGCGTAATGGCCATTTATTATATCGGAGCGATTATTTTAATTTGCATTTACTTGTGACCTTTAATTGAGGACGATACTCGAACGAAATGTTTAATGTTTTACAAGTTACAGCCCATCGCTAAATGCTGCAATCTTGACCTTAAATAGACTTGAGTAATGCTGTTTATGTTTTTTCCCATCTTTTTGCCCATTGGAAGTCTCCTTCACGACATTCTTTGTACATGTAGTCGGTCTCTACATGTTAATCTAATTTAGGTTCGACAGGTTACCGGTATGAACCTAACAGGCCACTAATTAAGCAAGTATCTGTATAACTTCATGTGGATGGTCTTGGAACTTTGAGGTTTTTGTTTGATTTTTTTAAAGTACCTGTTTATATCAAGCACCTGATTCTTTTTATGCTCTACAAGCCTTCATTCCTGTTAGGCTTGTAGTAAATGGTAGAACAACAATGCTAAAAGTAATTATGACAACATTCGGAGACTCATTACTTTAGCGAATAGTTCAAAATTTAGCTCTTGGAATTCAATACTTACCTACTTACTTCTCAGCACAATCTTTACACTAAGGAAACAAGAATGCGATGGTCAGTTATGCGATGTACTTATACAAAATTCGTTCAATAGTAAAATGTTCAATTTTTGTTAATTTGCGAAAGCACGATGATCAATTCGCAACATGGTCAGTACGCTTAATGTTCAATGCGCAAAACGTTCTGACCCTACGTTTGAAATAGTGTAGTGGTCAATTTAAATAACGGCAATCTAATTAGATTAATTATGGCCCTACCGAATTCTTCAATAGTGTGTGAAAGGACGGTCATCTCAAACGGCATTAATTCTGTCAACTTCCGCCACGCAAATTAAATCATAGAACAAGTTACAGTTGCAATCAAAGAAATTCAAGTAGCACATTTAAAAGCGAGGGACGTTCGAATTAATGATGAAATTAATCAAAACATCAGTGTGGTCTGCATTTAATGTGATTCCGGAGGCGTGCCTCGCGATGAATAAACATCATATCACGATACACATCATAACATAATGACAACGTATAATTTGTGCCGAATAAATAAATATTATATTGACTTCCATTGAATTTTTTAACACTTTAGTGGAGGAATAATTTAACGTTTTTAACTAACTTGTGTGTCATTATCATCTCGGACGTAAGATATTGGCTCAGATGGGAATTATGAGGTCCCAATATTCTATTCTTTAAACTATTTGGCCGGGAGTTCATTGTCACTTCAGCTTCATAACTCGTTGAACTATGTGTTTTGGTTACTGTGGATCTTCTACGGATCTTCGCATTTATGATTTTTGATTTGATTATTTGACTCTGCTTTCATGCATTCATTTATTTTCATTTTATCAGCTACCCATAGTTCAATTAAGTCAATATGGAGGTTCCAGTCGCAAATTCGTGTCACCACAGCACATTATGTTATAAACCTATACCTTAATGTATGCACAATGTATAGAGTAGATACTTAGATGGATTTAGATCAGGCGAGCAAGCGAGTCACGACGACAACTGCTAATAAAATTATACCAATAACTTCATTTATTTTGTACCACGGTAATATATGGAGTCTATTCACTCAATAATTGCATCTAGGGCTGCCAAGTATAACAAAGCACAATATTAGGTAATTGAATTAAAAACCAAATCTTTAAAGTTAACTAATACGTTAACTTTTCCTTGCGTCTATAGCCTTGCCAGTTTTTTTTTGTATTTGTACATTTACCCACATTCCAAATACGATACATTTGAAAGTGCCTCTTATCTGTCAAGTTACCTGACACCACCGAATTGCATTGTGCATATTTGTCATTAAGAAAAGTTAGGTATTAACCAAGAAAAGAAAGGAAATCTGTACTTATGTGAAAATTGTTAAATTTGTTAAATAAATTTTGCTAAAAATCATAAATTCTAGATAAATAGTAACACATAAAATATACCACGTGATTTTAAGATAGGTCAAATGAATCCACATAATACAGAATGATTTTTTGATCGGTAGCCCTACCAAAACATGTTTTGAATTCAAAATGGATTATTTTTCCTCTAAATATAAGCGTCAGGCGTCACTTTATTTCAATTTTGTTTTTGATTACAATTACAAGTTAAAAGGCTCTTAGATATGCATGAGAAGTGAGAAATGTTAGGTATTAAGGGCTACAAAGAAACTTAAGGACTAATGAGTAATGACAGCGTTTTAAAACATGCTAAAACTTTCAGGCTCACGTTCGATGATTAGAACGCTTACACAGTACGACTCCCTGTTTTCTGCTTCGGAAGTTCAGAGACCTAATTTCACGCGGTCGATGTCGCGGGCAAAAGCTACTAGTAGTCTCTTGTAGTAGCTTGTTGTCATCATCATCATCATCTCAGCCTGCGGACGTCCACTGCTGAACATAGGCCTTTCCCAGAGAACGCCACCACACCCGGTCCTCAGCCTTCCTCATCCAGCCACTTCCCGCCACCCGCTTTATATCGTCGGTCCAACGTGCTGGAGGGCGCCCCACACTACGCTTACTAGTTCGCGGTCTCCACTCTAGAACTGTTCGGCCCCAACGGCCATCGCTTCTACGACGAGCATGGCCTGCCGCATAGTAGTAGCGATTAAGCTAACAATCGTAAATCTCATCATCATCATCATTAGCAACTCATCAGCGGCTCACTACTGAGCGCAGGTCTCCTAAGAGAAGGGTTATAGGCCATAGTCCACCACGCTGGCCCAATGCGAATTGGCGGACTTCACACACCTTTGAGAACATTATGAAGAACTCTCAGGTGTCCAGGTTTCCTCACGATGTTTTCCTTCACCGTTGAAGCAAGTGATATTTAATCGCTTAAACGCACTTGACTCCGAAAAGTCAGAGGTGTGTACCCGGGATCGAACCAGCGACCCCCCGAATAGGAGACCACAATCCTAACCACTAGGCTATCACTGCTCCCACAGTATCGTAAATCTATAATAACGTTATCCTTTATTTACCTTTATCATAAATCCGTATTAACGCGTGTGAAAAATAAACTATCAATAGTCAATACCTCGTCAGAACGTAAGTATTTAATAGCTGAGGAACGCGTGGCATGCGCCCATGTGGGCAGATTATTAAATATAATTGTGAGCGTAAATCGCCTACTATTGCTACATACTTCTAGAAAAAATGTATGACGCTTGCCTGCTGACATATCGACCATAGATAGACCTTAGGCGGGACAGGACACACACTGGATTTTATCGCTCTTAAGAGTAAAATCAAATTTTCTTGCTCGCCGTGGTAGAAATTCGGATAATAAATGTTTAATCGCATCGCAAAAGTTCATATCGATTGATGAATTTTCAGTTACAAAGTTGACCAATCCGTTACTCTAGCGACCAAATTATTAGACTTTCTTTCCGAAGTTACTGTTCTCATTCACGTTCAAGGAAACTCAAGATAAATCAGCAGTTGCCCACTCGATAGAAGCAAATTGCGGCCAGTCTTAAGTGCAATATCAAGAAACATAACAATGGCCGGTAAGAAAATAAAACGAGCGACAACACTCCATTGATATTTATACAATTCATTCAAAGCCATAAAATCCAAGTGACGATAAATCGAAACGGGGCTCCGATAAATAAAATAACATCACAAAAATCGAACCGAAACCCAGTAGCAACGAGCTGTCTCTCCAACCGACGAGAGGGTACTTATCCGGACAGCAAAAAAACAAATGTCGAGATTTATTGTGAATCGATCTCGAAAAGAAATCGAATGGACCAGTAATCTGTTCGCCCTCTCTGTCTCGCGCGCGCGGCCATCTCGCTCTCCATTCAATAATCTTGATGTTGGTACGGGAATGGGATAGAAATTGATCTTTAGCTAGACTACCCGATGTGTGTAACTCTGCCTGGGTGGTGTATGATTTTGAAATAATCCTACACATATTATAAATATAATATAGATTTTACTGAAATTTGGAATGGAGATAGCTCATACCTAGGATTAGCATATAGGCTACATTTTATCCCGGAAAAAAATATCCCGGAAATTTTATCCCGGAGTTAATCATTAAAGATGTTTGTTTAGTTGTACCTAATTGAACAAATAAATTCTTCTCGTCTTATCTCTTCATCGTCATCGGTACTCATAGTCAGTATACCATCAGTTAGAAGGTCTTTTCTATCGAGTAGGTAGTACGAAGCTGTCAGTGTATCATCATAATAATATTATTGTATCATATCAAGTGAGCACAGTTTTAAACCCAGCACCTGATGATGTAGATGATACTGAAGTCATTCTGTCTTCAGGGTATCTATTGCTATCCACGTATAAAAAAAGAACTGGAAGCTCTCCAATGCGTGAACGCCACATACATAGTGCCCGCGTACAGTCCACAGTTTGAGACCTGGCGCTCGAGTCTGGAGATTTAAAAAAAAGGGATTCCAGCAGTAATGAATCAAAAGGTGGCGGTTCTATCCTTTTCACCAACAAAAGCATTCCCAAAGAGGGTTGACGTCAGGCAGGCGGCCGGTCGTAAAATTTCATGCCGAATCACTTACAACATGGTTTACAAGACATGTTGTGCTGACCCCACTTAGCGTGGGACAAGGACAAGGAGATGATGATGATCAGCTCGTGGACGTCCACGGCTGGACCTTAGGTAACAAAAAAGTAGCACCACGCCCAGTCTTCAATCTTTTTTTAGACTTTGTCCTTACTCTACCTGCAAGTCCTCTTATATCATTAGTCGATGGGCTGTCGATACAAAATTGAACTCTAATAGATGTTCGCTGACTTCGCACTAGATATTTTCTATCAAATATAACTAATTAGTTAATAATATTTCAATGTAATATTATTTCATTTATGGCGAAACGATCGACGATGGGATCAGGCAAATCGCTTGCAAATTCTGTGTGCAAGCAGAAAATCGAGTTCTGGGGCATTCCATAAAGATACGGGACCTATGTTCATAGTTTGCATGCATGGGTTAAGTTATCGAAGACATTTCAGTCATGTGCAACCCACAGTAGTGCGTCCTATACTTAAGCTATTCGCAGCCTTTAAACCTCTTTAAGCCTCGGAGAGCACGTAAAGCCGTCGGTCCTGCGCTTGACCGCTCTCCGGTCGTGTCAGAATTCTGTCTCATAGGGCTAGTTGAGTGAGGGAATATAGCGTGCATCTGTGTCAGCGCACACACATTGTGCACTATAATATCTCACGCGCAGATGGCTTATCTCTGTGGAGATAGGTGGCCGGATTTGGATTTTATTATAACACTCGTTAAACGTACGGACAGTTTTCGTTATTCATGATTTATGATAACTCATAGCGAGAGATTTAAATATGATGAATGAAAGATTTACAATGATCACCGACACTCAGCAATGATTCCGTTGAACACAACAACACAAGTCTCGTCGACTCGACTCGAGTGTTGGCTCTAACAAGTTTTGTGGCTCGCGACTCGTGACTGGCACAATCAGGTTTTTTTGTAAATAATTTAATAGAACCGATAGTCATACTGTGTTGTGACTCTTGTTTCCTTTCAATCGAATCAAATATAATTATTATGTCGCATTTAGAGTCGGCTTATTTTAGTGACTCTACTTTTACATTAGGACCAGTGATAGCCTAAGGTTAGATACGGTACCTCTTCTCCGGGGAATCGCGTGTTCAATCCCGCATTCGCACCTCTAACTCTTTGGAGTTATGTGAATATTATAAGCAATTAAATACATATAACATTCTTCAACGGTAAAGGGAAACATCGTGAGGAGACCGGCATGCCTGAGAGATCTCCATAATGTTCTCATAGGTGTGTGAAGTCGGCTTGAATTTGTATCGGGCCAGCAGCGTGGGCCTATAACCTTCTCTGAGAGGAGACCCGCGCTCATAGTGATCCGTTATTAGGTTGCTGATGATGATAATTACAACCACTATTGTACGAATTTTTGAAAGCAACATTCAATTAATCACTGTTATCAGTCAGAACTAAAGAATATAATATTTTATTCTGAGATTGATTAAAGGTAATGTTTAACGTTAATACGGATGTAACAGCTAACTAAAAGGCTTTACTTGGATATGGTGAGAAGGTTGAAAGAGACCTGTGTCAAAAAATTACTCATAATAATTATAGTATAAAATCTTTCACATAATATATATAATTATATTAGGTACCAAATTCATATACCTAAATCATAACGTTATGTTAAAGAACTATTTTACATTATATTTTTATTAATACCATTAATGATTTTGCTGTAGTGCTTCGTTGATATTAAAAAATCAATGTCGCACACTTCTTTGGATATTAAGATTTAATTTAAATAGAAAGATAGCCACTGATTTAATCCTAAGTTATGTATATTGTGACCTCTCTACTTCTTGATGCAGCTTAGCAGTCAATTCTTCGATATCCATCTTACCTATTCCATGACTTTCATTGCGATAATTAGACGTGAATTACAGTCAACTGTCTCCATCCTACTAATATTATAAATGCGAAAGTTTGTGAGGATGGATGTATGGATGTTTGGATGGATGGATGGATGGATGGATGGATGTTTGTTACTCTTTAACGCGACAACGAATGAACCGATTTTGCTGAAATTTGGCACAGACATAGATTATAGTCTGGAATAGCACATTGGCTACTTTTTATCCCGGAAAAGCAAACAGTTCCTGCGGGATAGCATCGCTATTTTTAACACATTTGTCCTTCAAAATACGCGCAATGGAGTTTTAGATTGACGTGATTATTTTGCACAGGTGAAGTAAAGGGCCTGAAAAATGACAAATGCTACTTTTTATCCCGGGAAAACAAACGGTTCCTGCGGGATATTAGTATGCTACTTTTCACATATTTATCCTTCAAAACGGAGTTACAGATTGATGTGGTTTATTGGATAGGCATAGTTGAGGACTTGAAAGGTGACAAAGTCTACTTATAATCCCGGAAAAACAAACAGTTCCCGCGGGATATTCGTATGCTACTTTTCACATATTAATCCTTCAACTATGCGCCAACGAAGTAACAGATTGACATGGTTTTTTTGATAGTCATAGTTGAGGACCTGAAAAGTGACAAAGGCTGCTTTATATCCCGGTAAACCAAACAGTTCCTGCGGGATTTCCGCATGCTACTTTACACGTATTTATCTTTTAATTACGCGGCTATTATGTATGTATGTATGTATGTATGTATGTATGTATGTATGTATGTATACGTATGTATGCATTTATGTATGTATGTATGTATGTATGTATGCATGCATGTATGTATGTATGTATGTATGTATGTCTGTCGCTATTATTTACGCATTTGTTGAGTTTAGATTGACGTGGTTTTTTACACAGGTAAAGTTGAGGACCTGGAAAGTGACAAAGGCTACTTTTTATCCCGGGAAAACAAACAGTTCCTGTGGGATATTGGTATTCTACTTTTCACATATACAGTTACATATTGACGTGATTTTTTGGATAGGCAAAGATGAGGACTTGAAAAGTGAAAAGGCTACCTTCAATCCCGGGAAAACAAACAGTTCCTGCGGGATAATGGGATCCAATTATGCGCCAACGGAGTTACAGATTGACGTGGTTTTTTGGATAGGCAAAGATGAGGACTTGAAAAGTGAAAAAGCTACCTTTAATCCCGGGAAAACAAACAGTTCCTGCGGGATAATGGGATTCAATTATGCGCCAACGGAGTTACAGATTGACGTGGTATTTTGATAGGCATAGTTGAGGACCTGAAAAGTGACTAAAGCTACATTATATCCCGGTAAAACAAACAGTTCCTGCGGGATTTCCGCATGTTACTTTTCACGTATTTCTTTTAATTACGCGGCAATTATGTATGTATGTATGTATGTATGTATGTATGTATGTATGTATGTATGTTTGTATGTATGTATGTTTGTACGTATGTATGTTTGTATGTATGTATGTTTGTATGTATGTATGTATGCGTCGCTATTTTTTACGCATTAATTGTTGAGTTTAGATTGACGTGGTTTTTTACACAGGTAATGTTGAGGACCTGGAAAGTGACAAAGGCTACTTTTGTCTTGGGAACAAACATTTGAAAAGAAATCTATAATAAAAAATTCTATTTTTAAAACCGACTTCAATCGCCCGCGCTAACGCAAAGTATCTAATTTATTGTTATTTTTTTAAAAACCGCTCGACTGATTTCGATAAAATTTAAATGGGACCACCTGGGAAGTATACCCTTTGAAACAAAAAAGAATTTTCCAAATCGGTTCAGGCGTCTTCGGAGGAGGAGTAATCGGTGAACATACATAAAAAAAGATTCCTACGAATTGGGAACCTCCTCCTTTTGAAGTCACAACCAAGTACAAGTCGTAGTAACAACCATATATTCATCCATCCATCCATCCGAACGAAAAAGAATAAAATAATAAATATTAATAAGCCTTAATTAATTATAAATTAAATTAATTAAAACTAATACATAAATAAAAATAATTATTAACTACATATTATACACAAAAAATATAGTAAAAAATAAAACGTTCAAAAAATATATTTAAAAAACAATATAAAATATAATTATGCTTTAAAGAATATTCTATAAAAAAATAAATTTAAATATAAAACGTTTAAAACGATATTAAAAAAGATAATATTATATAAATAATATTCTTAGATTACATCAATCTATTATTATTATTGGCTTAGGAATCACCCTCCCCCCATTGTTACACCACTGGGCTACATCATTGAACTCCAAGTACTCCAATACCTCATTCTTTATGCTGCTGGGTACCGGCTGAAGAAAATGTCGATTGTGGGTTGTGACTAGATACTGGCGTAGTGCAACGAAAAAGCAATTTTTATAAACTTTTTCCACGCGGACGAAGTCGCGGGCATCAGCTAGTAATTCTATAAATTAAAAAAAGTACAAAGTAACTTTCAACATCACTAATTGCATTCAATCTGCCAATGCTAAGTACCCTTATAATCAACTTAGGTAGGTCGGTACTCGGTACACATCAGAAAGTGTAAGTACGTTGTTGTGTGAAATCAAATAAGTGTTGTTAATAAAATAATTAATTAATATAGTAAAATAAAAACCAATGTAAGTTTTTTTTTTATTCATTATAGGCACACGCTTGACCACTATCACACCTGATGGAAAGTGATGATGTGGCCTAAGGTGGAACGCGTTTGCCTAGAAGACGGCTATTCAATCTTGCTTTAAAGATACCCAAATTGTACGTGTTAGGAAACACAGATCTCGGAAGCATAAAGTTCTCCTTTATGGCACTACTTCACGCGTGATTGTATGTATGTATATCTTGATGTTTTTGTACATCTGTACATCTATAGTCTATAGTTATGCTTGTATTAGAAATGTATACGAGATTTAAAAACGAAATCGAGGCCTTTCCAAACTGGTCCCCAGTCTAACGGCCATAAAGGTCTTTCACACGACGCGACTTACGAGCACGTGGGCAAGCACCGCGCTCGTGCCAACAATGAATGGTTGCTTTTTGGACGATATGGAACGAAATGTTGGACCGAGCGAAGTGAGGTCTGTGAGTCTACTTGGGCGTGACGTTCTATAGGTAATAAAATTCCACAGTCGATCTTAGACTTGCCTTGCCACACAAGTTTAAATCATCAATAATCATCTATAAAGTTCCAATAGCTCAGTTAGGACCCCAGTTCGAGTCCAGATGATTATTTTTTCCCCTAGGAATTTTATTATTATTAGAATAGAATTTTTGAGTTGTCTGATTTTTGATCTAGGTGTGCGATATCTTATATTATGCCTATTAGCTTCTCTGTGACCTTATTAATAGAATAGAATAGAATAGAAATGTTTTTTTATTCAAATAAACTTTTACACGTACTTTTGAATCGTCAATGAGTCTACCACTGGTTCGGAATGCCGTTCCTGCCGAGAAAAACCAGCAAGAAACTCGGCAGTTGCTCTTTTCAAATATTGATTTTCTTTATTGATATATATTATATGAAACAATAACTGTAATCTACATATCTACAACATGATATTTTAAAAAGAGCAACCGCCGAGTTTCGTGCTGGTTCTTTTCGGTTGGAATGGCATCGAACCAGTGCAGTGGTAGATTCACTTGACGATTCGAAAGCAATTTGTAAAAGTTTATTTGAATAAAAAGTTATTCTGTTCCATAACTCGCACTTGTCCGTCCGTCCGTCTGTCTGTCTGTCTGTATCTGTTAATTTACGCATAGTATATAGACCCTTTGGGCTACTCTGTTTAGTGTTATTTCTGTAAACTTTAAATTGCCTCATCATTGATTTTTACACAAAAAAAACCTACAATGAACTAAGTTGAGTTAAGTAGATGATATATAATTATAATCTTGAACCGTAAACGAACAAAACAAAACCGAAACACATGTTAATATCTGTATTTATTCATTTATTTCTTTTTCTATAACAGCTGTCTCGTGGTTGGCTCGCGATTTCATTTGAGGCTATGCCTGAAAATCAGCGCTCTTATGCTGAGCCAGTAGCATTTTCAGCTATAACATTTAGGAAAAATTTATTATTAAATTATTTAGTGATTAAGTTTTTGTCTGTATATCATTATTCTTAAAGACCTTTTTGCTAAAAGCTGAATAAATGTTTATTTATTTTATTTATTTAAATGTTCTATCATTAGATGTAGCGCATCTATCGAACGTTGGAAAAGCGTTACGTTTTCAACCTCTTGTGTGCACAAAAACGCGAATTATCGAATTACTAGTATTCTGTCAATATTGTACGAATAGCAAAGTGGTCGTTTGTTTGAGCACACGACCATATTTTAGCTTTAAGTGGACACTAACGGTAACTGTGACAAAGAATTCCTAACGTTCCACCAGCTTTTTAGTAAATTTTAAGTGGTTTTACGTTGTTCGCTAAACTAATAGTTAATTATAAAATATTTCGAGGCCATAACTCGTCATTAACGGCAGATAAGATGAAAATAAGAATCTATTAGCATTAACTGAATATTAATGTTCTGTTAGTGAAAATAAGAGATACTTAGGTTTAAATGGGTAGCACGAGCTCTTAAAAGCTGAAAACAAAAATGAACATAATAATGCAATGGGTGGAGATCAAAGCGACCATTTTGGTTTTTTTAAATTATGACAAGATCCTTGACTGCAATCTCACCTGATGGTATGTGACGGTGCAGTCTAAGATGGTAGCGGGCTAACTTGGAATGGGTATGGCAATGTACATTCAACCCTTACCCCTAATCGGTTTCTGCATGCCATCATGCCGGAACGCTAAATCGCTTGGCGGCACGTCTTTGACGGTAGGGTGGTAACTAGCTACGGCCAAAGCCTCCCCCCACCAGACCAGATCAGAGACAATTCAGAAATTATAAGTTCCCAAATTGCCCTCGCTGGGAATCGAACCCGAGACCTCCCAGTTATAAAACCACAGCGCTCACCACTGCGCCACTGAGGTCAAAGCTTTTAGTTGGGCTACTGAAGCGAAACTTTAATCGGTACAGCTATGGGCAGGCTATATTATTTGCGGTATGTGGGCCTATCCTCATTGGCAATTTCTAGGATTGCTACTGCGCTATTGAAATCGACGCCCGGCAACCGGAGTGGGGCAGATTGTTTACGTTTTAGATCGAGATACTGTCCGTGATAAGCAAAATGTTTACGAGGATGGAATAAAGTGGACATTACTTATTTATCTATTTATATTTGTTTCGTTTTTTTACTTTTTTATAAATACACATGGGGATTGACAACTACTTTTTATATTCTAAATTAGATATTTATTTCATTATCCAAATAATAGAATAGAATAGAATAGAAATATTTTTTATTCAAATAAACTTTTACAAGTGCTTTTGAATAGTCAATGAATCTACCACTGGTTCGGAATGCCTTTCCTGCCGAGAAGAACCAGCAAGAAACTCGGCGGTTGCTCTTTTCAAAACAGATTTACAATACAGTAAATACTATGCTATATATGCAGTGTTTCCACAATGAGGAAAGTTCCAAAAATGCATACAGACTAACTTCTATCTTAAGATGGGCAGACATAAAATAGCCCCATTCCCGCCGGTGGCACCCGTTCACGAGCATGACGCATGACCCCAGCCATTGCTTCGCTCAACCATATTTGAATTTAATCGACCGAGCGAAGCGAAGGTCTTTGAGTTAACTAGGGCGATTTGCACTTGTCCGTCCGTCCGTCCGTCCGTCCGTCCGTCTGTCAGAGCCTTATAACTTTTGAATTACTGAACGTAATTACTTCAAATTTAGATATAATATGTAAACCGATGGCCTCCAGCCGAAAATGGCTTAAAAAGTTATAAAAATCTTTATTTCAGGGGGGCTCTCATAGAAGCGAATGCGAAGTAAAAAAAAAAAATCGCATTACATAAAATTGTTACGTATCATTTTAAAGATAATTTTGAACTGAGTACAAAAATATTTTTTTTTTAATTTTTCCCTTAAAATTGACGAAATGGGGGGCTTTCAAAGTGGCGATTTTATACGCTCGCTTGAAGACGCTCTCTAGAAAAATCCGCTATGGATTTTCAAACTGATTTTATGTTTTTAGGTCACTTATATCCTGTACTTGAACAACAAATACTAAAATTATATGAATATTATAAAGAAACGAGATTATTTAATTTTTAATGGGCGTCAGTAATTCATATAGCATCAACATAGCTTCACAATAATGCTAATAGATGGCGCAGTCAGTAACTATTCCCATGGAACTACGAGTTAAATTCAATGTTTGATAAATAATTCAATGTTTTCACTAACGTTCCCTAACCTTTACGGGCTACCTATAAGTTAGGTGATTGATGTTTTCTGTCAACTTATTTATCACGATCCTGTACGGGACACCTAAAAGGATATTGGGACGGATGTTAGGACTTAGGATTGTATTTAGGAGCTACCTACGTTAAGAGACTCCTACTTAGGGGATGATTTAGGTATGTTTGGTGAAAACGGGCATAATAATAATGTCAGTTTTGGTTATCATGTATCGATTGAATGAATAATCATGGGATACCGTTACCGCGAGGTCTCAGTTCGGGGCGAACCACTAGTAAATTATATCGTCTTCATTTTTAATTAGGACCATCAACTACATCACAGGCTCTACTTTAAAAATTGTTAAATAAACTCTCAATCAAAACGCATCCACTTGCAATCTGTGCAGTTTCATAAAAAATTTCACAATTTGCTGATTTCTTCTGCGTGTGTTAATTTTTTTATTTTAAAGTCAATTGCACGGCGTTAGTAGTTTCTAAGGGTGAGCTT
Organism: Oeneis ivallda; assembly: GCA_029955525.1. Lineage (NCBI taxonomy): Eukaryota > Metazoa > Arthropoda > Insecta > Lepidoptera > Nymphalidae > Oeneis > Oeneis ivallda. Next base: position 5,604,257 of record JARPMR010000011.1, on the reverse strand, counting down.
ATTATGATTTTAGATATTTGCCATATGATAGCTACTCTAAATCTTACTACTACTTTTCCAAGTTTGCCCGCTACTGTCTTTGACTGCATTGATACTTATCATCAGGTGAGATTGCAGTTAAAAGCAATTTTGTCGTCGAATAAATAAACATGGGTATTGGGCAGTCAGGGGGACTACCGACAGAAGTACACCTACAGATATCTTGAATTTACATTAGTTCGTTGGTGACGTGAACTCAAAAATTTTTGTCTTGCAGAAAAGCAAGTAAATGTTACACTGGTCTCATCCATACAATTCCAACGCGGTGAGTAGGAATAAGTGGCCGTACTGGTCAGGCATCAGCCAGCACCGGACGACCTTCCGCGGCGACAGGTCACTGGAATGGAGCGGCTTGCGACACCGTAAACCCCCCCCCCCCTTCCCCACTAGATACACTTACACTGGCCTACTCGCAAACTAATACTAGAACTCATCCTATACTATTTTGTACACTAATAGATTTATTATGTACCACGATTAAATACGTCTGCTTGGAGTTAGGTTTTTAAAAATCTAGTAGGTACAAACCCTGTTGATCCCGGATAAAACATGCTTATGTCACTCTCCAGGTCCTCAGCCATACCAATTCAAAAAATCGTTTCGATCTGTTGCTACAGATCGAAACGATTTTTTGAATTGGTTGAGGTTTGTCCTTCAATTATGCAGCAAAGGAGCACCTTTGCTGCATAATTGAAGTACAAACCGATAAATAAAAAAAACTCGCATTGTAGATACTACTCTGTAATTAATTTTTGATCAATATCATAAGTATTTTTTTATAATACATATTACTAATATGAGAAGCAGCTAGCCTAGTGGTTAGGACTGTGGTCTCCTATTCGTGGGGTCACAGGTCCGATCCCAGGTAGGTACCTCTGAGTTTTCAAAGTTATGTGCGTTTAAGAAATTAAATATCACATGCTTTAACGGTAAAGGAAAACATCTTGAGGAAACCTGCACACCTGAGAGTTATTTATAATGTTCTTGGAAGTATGTGAAATCCGCCAATTTACATTGGACCAGCGTGCTATAGACTTTGGCCTATAACCCTTCCCTGAGAGGAGACCTGCGCTCAGTTGTGAGCCGTTGATGGGTTGCTGATAAAGATGTAGGTAGTAAGGATAGTAAGTACTATTTATTAGTGAGGATTATTTGACTGCCTCATTGGTTTTTATCCAAGTTCTATCTGTAAGGTAACGTATCTTGACTGTCGAAATCCAGATTATTTAGTAAAATTCTTTACTAGGTACCTACATATCTGGATTAAATTTTCGACCGCCAATCTCTAAATTTTTGATTAGATAGGTCTACTATAAGGTCGCTAACTGTGGGTCTCATAAGAAGGCTCAGGGTCACTCAGCGAGCGATGGAGAGAGCTATGCTTGGGGTATCCCTGCGAGATCAAATCAGAAATGAAGAGATCCGCAGGAGAACCAAAGTCACCGACATAGCTCAGCGAGTCGCGAAACTGAAGTGGAAATGGGCGGGGCATATAGTTCGAACAGCTGATGGTCGTTGGGGTCCCAAGGTGTTGGAGTGGCGACCCCGTCACCGGTAAGCGCAGTGTTGGTAGACCCCCCACTAGGTGGACCGACGACATCAAACGAGTCGCAGGGAGCCGCTGGATTCAGGCGGCGCAAGACCGAAGCCTGTGGAGGTCCAAGCAGGATACCTATGTCCAGCAGTGGACATCTAAAGGTTGATAAAGAAGAAGAAGAACTACTATATACTATAGCGGCTAGTATTTAGTAGTAACTAGCCTATACTACAATCTAGACTACCTACTTTAATTACTACCTCGTTGGTCTTCATCCGGCTGCAGGTTCTAAGGTCCCATGTTTGAGTTGGGACTCAGGAAAAATCATTTAGGATTTTCTGTCAACAAATTCACTGTGGCAGCCCAGAGATGAGAGGTTGGAGTTTTATATCCCCACGACTGTAAAGCACATAAAGCCGTCCTTGCTGCTAAAAAAAATTAAAACTGTTCAGTTTTATCGCCCTGTAATTAAAATTCCCGATAGCTATTAATAAATAACCCCTATAAAACAAACAAAACCTGGCCGTCATATAAACCTCACCCATCGACCACACGTGACCACAATAAAATATAAGAAAGTTTCCAAAACACAATCCCACCGCGATCTGCAATAAAGCGGTACGACGCGCGTGAAGGCAAAGAGGTATATTTGGTTTGTAAATCAATATAATTAGAGACGTTAAATCCCTATTAACACCTCCCGACATTACGAGCATCGTAAACGGGTCATTTTGTACATTTCTGCATATATAAACATAAATTATTCGGTTGCAGCGCCCGAACGGGCTTTTTGGAATACATTTCAACATTTATATCCTGCGATGATTTAATTTCGCATCGTGTCTTCTAAGCAATGACTTGAGGGCTTCTGGAGATCTGGCCTTACTGCTGGGCGTATGGCATGGGCTCCCGAATGAGAAGAGTTACATAGTAGTTTCATATCATTCATTTCGTAGTCTCAGCAGAATCAGCTTTCCGAACCGGTGGTAGATTCACGACTTGTCATAAGTGCCAAAATTTGGCCTACATAAAATAAATTATTTTTAATTTGAATTTGAGTCCATCATGGTGGCCAAGTGCAGATTGGAAGACTTTATATTATACACCTTTGAGAACATTATGGAGAACAGGCATGCAGGTTTTATCACAATGTTTTCCTTCACCTTTTGAAGAATATGAAATTTAATTGCTTAGCGCTATATACACACCTAGCAAGTTTGAGCTCCCTGTTGCGGCAACAAGCAACTCGCAACTAATTTTATTTGCGGTGATCTTGTAAAAACTTGACAGTTGCCTAAACTAGAAAGTTGCTTTTAATGTGCAACGCCTAAACGCACAGTCAGAGGTGCGTGGCCATAATCGAATCTACTCGTATGTGTGACCCCTCGGATAGGAGACCATAGCCCTAACCACTAGGCTATCAGTGCTCTAACATAATATTATTTACGTCTCTAGACATGATGGTAAAGTGAAACCTAGGTATCAATTTAGGTATTTGACTGATATTTTATATTTATTTAAAATAACGTTTTTAAATATTATATAACACAATGACATTTCTCTTTTTTAACCGACTTCCAAAGGTTCCAAGGTTCTCAATTCGGCCGGTATCTTTTTAGGGTTCCGTACCCAAAGGGTACCAACGGGACCCTATTACTAAGCCTACGCTGTCCGTCCGTCCGTCCGTCCGTCCGTCCGTCCGTCCGTCTGTCAGCGGGCTGTATCTCGTAAACCATAATAGATAGACAGATGAAATTTTCACATATTATGTATTTCTATTGCCGCTATAACAGCAAATAATAAAAATTAAATTAAATTAAAAAAATTAAATTAAAATGGGTAGGTGGGTAGATGGAAATCTTTTAATTTAATTTTTTTTAACGGAACCCTAAAAGAGCGAGGCCCGACTCGCACTTGGCCGATTTTTTTTTTTTTCTATGTATGTCCACCGATTTCTCCGGGATTACTGGACCGATTCACGTGATTTTTTTTTAAATCGACAGAGGATGTTTGCAAAATGGTCCCATAAAAATGTTAACCTTCAACTCCTCAAGCCTGATGCTGCAGGGATATTGCTCACCTAAAACTATGGCGATTTAGGAAATTTCGATTACGAATTGATATTGTAGGTAACAAGTATGGACTACATCATGGAGCTCCAGGTCCTAGCTCCTCAATCATAGGATACTACACTTAAAAGCTTAAAATAAAAATTCTTTTGAAAAAACCGACTTCTAACGCCACTACAAAGTATAAAAATAATTTTAGTTTGTCCACGTTTGTTGAAGTCGGGCGGGCCTAAAATACAAACTATGAAACCAAATCGCGATGCTCGCTCGACTTCTACAAACGAGTCTATCATATTCTGTAGCGTCGCGCATCGGTTTCATAGTTTGTATATAGGTCCGCCCGACTTCAACAAACGTGGACAAACTAAAATTATTTTTATACTTTGTAGTGGCGTTAGAAGTCGGTTTTTTCAAAAGAATTTTTTTAAATATGCTTACTAGTCTCGGGATTATAAGCTGTTTTACTGTGACTGTATCTGTTTCTAAAACGAAATTTTCTATGGAGCGTGTATGGAGCTGCTGAACTGTGACATCACACTTCAGTGGCGCTCTCTCTGGCTAACAGGAAACTTTAAAGCTCTATAACTTATCTGTGTTTGAAGCTAAATGTTTGTCTTACATGTTACATTTTCGATTATAAATAATGAATATCAACATTTTGACTACAGTCACATAGCCAATTTAATGCACATCTTAGACACGGTTTGAAATTAACCTTTAGTTCCGCCTGAGTCTATCCATCAATCCGGATATCGATTTGGACCAGTGTTCAAAGCAATCATTGATACCTATCTACAAGTGTTGAAACTAAGCTTCAATCCTTTGCTTTGATCCTTAGATTAGGTGCACACTTGCGCTAGCGACAGTGTCGCTCGATAAAACGTATATTATCCTACGGAGCTGCTCGCTCGACACAAATGCCACAAGAGACTGTGTGGAATCTGTGGAAACTCCTGCAAAAGATATAATCGAATGGCATGCCCACTTGAAATTTAACTCAGAATCAGAAAGGTTAATTATTTGTTTAAGAAAGGTCGACGGTTCAACCCAACCTGTTTATCTTTTTAAAAATCGTCATCATTCCATTAACGGCTCACTACTGAGCGCAGGTCTCCTCTCAGAGGAGTTTATAGGCCGTAGTCCACTTGGCAGACCTTACACATCTTTGAGAACATAAAGAAAAATCTCAGGCGTGCAGGTTTCTCACGATGTTTTCCTTCGCCATTAATCAAAGCTTAATAAAATAGCGTTAATGTAATTGTAGGTAACGGCTTGATTGACTTAACTTGATGCAAGCACGTTACCGAACCGGTGGTAGAGTCTCGACGTGTCATAAAAGCGACAGGTTGGCCTACAAGAAATAAATTTTGAATTTAGATTTATCCACTTTTTCCTCTATCATTCTGTCTAGTGTCGTCAGCTATTCATCTAGTAACTATCTACAGGAATGCGACAAGACAAAAAGTTGTGAAACAAAAAGTGACTAGTGCGCTAAACATGTTATTTCGATAGTTTTGGGATCGTTCGTGCCGCGGACAATTATCGCGGTGGTCGCTAATTGCTAAGCGCCGTGAGTTATGGGCCATTATGTTTTTTTGAGAATCTCCATCGTTAAGGTCACCGATAATGCTTTCCGTGATCCGGCCCCTACGAAGTAATTGAGGTCACACTATTATTATTTTCAGTAGCTTTAAGGAACACAATGCTTACTGTCCTTATTATAAATGCCAAAGTGTGTTTGTCGTCTCCCTTCAAACACGCAGCAGCAAGGGATTTTTTGCATGTGTACCTATAGTCGAGGGCCTGGAGAGTGTCATAGGCATGCAGGGTTAATTTTTTTAAATCCCGCAGGATCCTTTTGTTATCCCATAAATTTTGTGTCTACTGAGTCGCTCCTGTAGAAATCCCTGCTTATACAACTTGGCGTACGTCTGATTCTGATGCGTGTTAGCGGAAGACTTCTCACCCCCCCCCCCCCCCCCCTCCTCTTCTCAATTAAAATATTATTTATATTTTGAAAATAAAAGACACCAAGCCTACACTCCGCTGCTGCGGGATTAAACCCAAACAAACAAACACCTTTAGCAGTCTTAACGTTAGTAGTGATTTGATCTTTTAAATTGGTGGGATTCAAACGCTTGCAAGTTCGAACATCGTGTTCGTGAGAAGACATTATAAATAAATCACAGTGTGATTCCACTTTACGGCCGGCGTATGCCTACTCCTCTTGCGCCGTTTAACCTTTAGCACGCATAGATTTCCACTTTTTTATTATAATTCCGCAATAAAACAGATACAACAGATAATAAAATTGCGACACTTTTAAATTATTGGTCCATTTAACTTTACACACGCACATTTTGGAGTTTTTATGGCGAACAAAATACACATTATAAATACCCGTTAAACCAGATATAATACATGCTTTTGATCATGATATTATAATTAGGTGTTATTGACAGCTGATGGCCGACTCTGACCTCGATATGTTATTTGTTTTGGTATTTATGTATCAATTACGAATTTATCTTAGAGCGAAACCATTAACGACAGACAGACTTCATCATCATTAAACTGACCGACCGGTCCACGGACTGCCGAAGCACAGAAACACCCGGGTCACTTCTCAGAATCAGAAGGGTTTAGGCCATAGTCCAACACGTTGGCCAAGTGTAACCTTTAATACACCTTTAATACACACATTATCGAGAACTATTGACAATTTCTCCAGGGTTAATGGCTCAATACCATCATGAAGTACTTACAATATGAAGTTTAATATGTTTCTTATTTATAATTATACATTTATTTGTAAAACTAGTGGACCCGCCCCGGCTTCGCACGGGTAGGCTACAAAACAAACACAATGGTATAATCATCTAGGGCCTGGAGGTTAATGATAAAGTCTATGTCTATGGCTAAAACCCTCATATAAATATGGAATGCCTGTATTCGATCGTTGTCCTTTACGTGAGTGACTTTTGCTGCTACCCGTGAAGCATTATGTCCTCTATCTCCTATAATATTTATCAGATCTTCATCAAAATTAGACAAACTATGCCTGGTATTATACACTTTTAAATAAAGAAAGAATTATTAAAATCAGTTCATATTTGACTGAGTTATGGAGTAAAATCAACAATAAATTTCATCCCCTATCCTGGAGTAACCTTATGTTTTTTCGGGATAAAAACTATCCTATATGTTGACCCGAAGTATCAGCTAAAGCTATACCAAATTTCATTTAAATCCGTTCAGTAGATTTTGCGTGATGCGCGAACAGACAGACAGACAGACAGACAGACAGACAGACAGACAGACAGACAGACAAAAATTAAATAAAAATCTGTTTTGGGTTCAGTATCGATAATAAAGCATCCCCCAGTTAAAATTTTCAAAATATATTAAATGTACAGAAATCTTCCAGTTACAGTTTTATTATAAGTATAGATATTGTTCTTATTATTTTGTTGCATTTGTCCCTTCATTTATGTATTTATATTCTTTTATTAATTAATTAGTGCACACCCTGTAATTTTGTTATTAATTTTCGTTCTGCTAACCATGGGTTGCCTGGTAAATATAGCTTTTTAGCGATAAGGCCCGCCTATTGTACTCTGTTTCTTTTAAGTTACACAAGTATGTTATTTTCTTTGTTTCTTTCTTTTAGTGTACAATAAAGTATATTTCAATGAAATTCAATTCAATTCATGAAGGTAACATGTTCAGTTGAGTGCGATATCTCAGCACCTATCTGAAGCCATCAACTCTCAGGCATGTAGACTTCATCACGATGTTTGCCTCTACCGTTTAAGCAAGTAATATGTAATTGCATAAAACACATAGTACCTACTACGAAAAATCATTCGTTAGTCATAATTCCGCTGGCTTAACGATTATTTCCAACAAGGTAACCCTTGCCTCGATTTGTACTTAAAATTTCAATAACCGTAAAACACCATCACAACTTTTTCGATTAGGCACGTTTATTTTACGCAGCTTCAATAAAGTATAGTTCCGTAATCCTAATCACATTACACGAGGAAAACAAAGTGCCTGACCGCATGACGTCCCTTGATTTATTGACCGAGTAAAACGCACGCTTACTCTCTGCACCGATCTGTTATTTTAAATCTTTTTATTTTTATTTTACCGGCTTTAAAATAAGTGTAGGATATTAATTCGTATCATTTTTAACATCAACTCGACGCGTATTTTTTTTTGTCGATGTTACTCCAATAACTCCGTCAAATCTCAACCGATTTCAATATTTTTATCTTATTAGAAAGGCCATACTGTCAGTTTAGTCTCATTTAAATTTGGATTAATATCTTCTGTGATGGAGGACGCAACTCCTCAATGAATAAGATCAAATTACTCGCGATCAGATAATGTATGAAGATTAGTCCTATTAAGCTATAGTAAACAGCATAACATAAACAAAGTTAACATAGTTCGAAGAGCTGATGGTCGTTGGGGTCCCAAGGTGCTGGAGTGGCGACCCCGCACCGGGAAGCGCAGTGTTGGCAGACCCCCCACCAGGTGGACCGACGACATCAAGCGAGTCGCAGGGAGCCGCTGGATTCAGGCGGTGCAAGACCGAGGCCTGTGGAAGTCCATGCAAGAGACCTTTGTCCACGATGTCTATCGGTTGATAAAGAAGAAGAAGAAGAAACAGCATAAAATATTATTATAAAATAAAAATTATTATTTAAAAAAGCCAAATTCACACGCCACTACATACAAAATAATTTAAGTTTGTACACGTCAATATACGCGTGTACAAACTTAAATTATTTTATAGGGTAGGGTAAATTGCTCCCACCGAATAAAAATATATCACCAACCAAGCAATTACTGCAGGGTAAATGGCTCCAATACCATCATGTTACATGTTCAATTGAGTGCGTTATCTCAACACCTATCTGCAGCCATCAAGTGGGCTGTATTCTCGCGGTAGCTGCGCGTGACCAGCCTCGATAACGCGATGCCGATCTCTTCCGTGCGTCACGACGCCACAACTTCGTATAGTTTTTGTGTCATTTTTGCTAATCGGTTATGGTAAAGTCGTGATCTGCTGGAGGTATATCCTAGGTTGCCAGCTCGCTGTTGGAACTGAATTGTTTGGTGTGTGAACCGACAAGGTACAAATACAAAATGGCTCTTCTCAGCAGAATTGGCGGTAGTCTTGAATAGTCCCCTCCAAATAAGCGGAAAGCTTGTGCTAGGAGTGGGTACGACAATAGTGCAACGGGTGGGGTTAGAACCTGCGACCTTTTAGTTTTCAGTCCGCACTTTTAACGGTTGGGCTATTGAGGCTTCAAACTTGTCATAAGAGCTACAAGTTGGTCTACATGAAATAAATAATTTTTAAATATACATAGAAAAATAACTTGGGCGAAAGAAGTGCTGTGAATGAATATAAGACAGTAAATCCATAATTTATTATCAAAAACCAGTCAAGTGCGAGTCGAACTTGTGCGCCGAGGGTTCCGTACCTACCCATTATACCACCATTATATTATTTTATTTATATAATTTTCAACTTTTTTTATTTTTTGGAATATTTCCTTTATTTTTTTGCTTTCTGCCAAAATTTGTGATTCTAAGTCAACGAGAACTACCATATAGGTTTTCGACCCAAAACCTATAGGGTACTTTTCCAGTTGACCTAGAACTGTCAATTTTGGTACTTACAAGTTTGCGAAAATCTAAATTTGCTCATATATTTTTATCGTGTTGACTCAGGACCTTGATTTTTATACACCTAATAGGGACTACAGACCTCAGTATTTGGTATAAATTTCAACTTGCTAGGTTCACCCGTTCCTGAGAAAATCGGTGGTGACACACGGACAGAGAGACGGACAAGAGAGTGATCTTATAAGGGTTCTTTTTTATCTTTTCAGGTACGGAACCCTAAAAATTGCGGAATCGGCGGAATTTATACCCACTCTCTCTGGGTATTGCACTGCAAAAGAACCATCAATTTTTTATAAGTAACGAACCCCTAAACGAAACGATTTTAGAATTAAAATTGTGGTAGGGAGTATAAAAATACTAAAAAGGATATTCTTCTTTTTTAGCAAGAAAAGGTTAGAATTATTTTGCTATAATCCGCCAACAGAAAAAATCTGTATGGTCAAACATGCAATTAAAAGCTAAGCACCACTCACCTACCCAGCCAAGCAAAAAAGCCAAGTTCCCAAGCAAGCAATGCCACCACCACTCACATCCACCACCACACAAGACTTTTACACTACTCTCGACGCACGTTTCGCCCCGACACCGGAGCATCCTCAGGAGATGTCGACTTTACAATGCTGTATTGTCTAGTCCTTGCGAAATTTCAATTGGCAAAAAAAATAAAAAAAAATAATAATATAATCGTATCTTTTACTTTTAAAAAGTTTGGCCTTCATTTTAAGATTGGGAAAGTTAAGTTTTGTTTGAATTAATTCAAATAAGTTGGCAATAAAAATGATAATTTATGTAGCTAATAAAAGAAAAATCAAAGATGATCTCATGGATAATCAATGATATGTGCTTAATCTTTTAAAAATAAGCATATTATATTTATAACTTTGCTATAAAAAGTTAACTAATCGTTAGATTATTTAAATTACCATTAATCGAAGATAGTCCAAACTTATTGAAAAAATATTATAAAACATAATAAATTATAAAAATTTAATAATTTTACAGTGTCACTACTTAATCATTGACTTTGGAATGTCTATTATAATTATCAATATTCGTGTAAGTGCAAAATTTTGACAGAACAAAATATGTTTTTCACAGAAAGTGGAAGAGACAGTGATTGGAACACATTAAATAAAGGTAGAAATTTTTTATTTTCATCCCTTCAAAAAAAGCTAGCAGATACATAATAATTATGTCCCACATAACATGTCTTTTGCAATGCAATAACACACTTTATTTTATAATGATTCCCGCGACCGCTTAATAATAATTTAAGACAAAAGGAATTAAAGAATTAGATATATTATGTTGGGTTACAACTTTATCAAACGAAAAGTACCTATCATTTAAAAATGCGAGTGTATTATTATGTTAGGTACATCTTAATTGAAAATTAAATGCGTAAATATTTATGATATTATAGACACTTATTTATGTCTTACTCATGCTTTTAAACGTTTAGTTAGAAATGTAAAAATATTCACTATTTATTAAGAAAACAAACAAAACAAAATAATAAAGTGACTCGATTAAATTGTAAAGTCAATTCGAATGGCTGCTTCCGAATTAATGTAATGTCTTAGACTAAAGGAAACACATATATGGTACCTTCTGTCTCAAAAGGGTCACGCTTTACACTTTTGTGTTGACTTAACCTAGAACTGCTTTATAACGATTTCTCAGGATTTCTGTCATCTTCTGGAAACAATTTTCTGGAGGTCAACAATCTAAGTTGCACTTCAATCTTCTTCAGTGGCTTATAATATTACTAAGACTTCAAAAAATTGGTAGACTAATGCACACACAGATAAAAAATGTTATAAAATATAGTAGTAGCTTCTTTTAAAAATGTATAAGTTGTAACCTACATGGAATATGGAATACAACTTATTCATGCAAGCTCCTGTCAGATTCGTGTTTCAAATTGATAACGATTTTTAGAAATGAAATTAGTTTAATTAAATCGACATTTGACTTTGTTGACAGCTTAGGCACGCCATCTTGCGCGCCATCTTGACATATTAGTATAAATACGGCTATAGGTAGGGTTTAAGCGTTTTAAGAGAATGGATAAGTATTTTATTAAGGTATGATTAGTTTGTGAGTGGCTCGGTTTTTAAAGAGTAAAGTATCGATTTTTGTGACACTCCAGTTAAATACCAAAAGATGCAAGTTTAAAGATGCAAAATTGAAATTGAGCCGCTCATATTGTGCCATCTATATTTTTCTTGTAGTCTGTGTGTAATGTATGAAAATGTATTCAAAATCAGCCAGTAAAAATTACACGCCGCGTTCACCGACGCTTAAATGCATTAACTAAATATTATTATTTGAGCACGCTTTATTAAATAGTAGCGAAACGTTTGTAATTCTTGCTGTTTGCACTACTTTGATTGGTTTTTTTAAATAGCCGTATGAATTTATTAGTTTCCCGCCTTATTTTCTCAGTACAGTCTGTTTTCCTTGACTTATCGAAACACATATTTTGTACAATTTGTAAAAGTTTATTTGAGTGAAAAACTTTTCTTAACTTTTTTATTTAAACTTTTTTAAGTAAAATCTATTTAAATGTCAATGAATTTCTAAATGACTGAATTTTGACAAATGACAAATTTTTAGGATTCCGTACCTCAAAAGGTAAAAAAAGGAACCCTTTTAAGATCACTCTCTTGTCCGTCTGTCCGTGTGTAACCACCGATTTTACAGGAACGGGTGGACCTAGCAAATTAAAATTTGTACCAGATACTGAAGTCTATAGTCCCTATTAGGTGTATAAAAATCAAGGTCCTGAGTCAACACGATAAAAAGATACGGACAAATTTCAATTTTCGCAAAAACTTGTAAGTACAAAAATTTACCTTAATTTTCAACTTTTTTTTATTTTTCGGATTTTTTTTTACTTGTGCTGTAAGACCTTGCTTTTAACCAAAATTGACAATTCTAGGTTAACCGGAAGTACCCTATAGGTTTTGGGTCGAAAACCTATATGGTAGTTCCCGTTGACCTAGAATCACGAAATTTGGCAAAAAGCAAGGTCTAAGACTGAGTTTCCACGGCGCGGTTCGCGGTACTAGCCCGTAGCGGTTGCGGACCGCGAACCGCGCCGTGGAAACTCAGTCTTAACAGCACAAATAAAGGAAAAATTCCAAAAAATAAAAAAGTTGTAAATTATATTATATAATAATAATAATATAATGGCCGTATAATGGGTAAGTACGGAACCCTCGGCGCACGAGTTCGACTCGCACTTGACCGGTTTTTTTATTAAGGGTAACATTAGTATATTCTGTTATATTTTGAATATATTGATGAACTATTTATAATAATATAAATTATAAATTTTAATACTTGCACGCTAAAAAGGAACTGAAACATACAATATATCTATTTATTCATAATTATTTTTAACCAATAAAACTATCCTTAATTTTTATCTCTGATGAAGTGGTGATGACAATAAAACGCTTTCGCTATGTAGGTATTTGCTATGCGCCTACATCTGGGTAGACAATATTCATTCGCAACTACCTAGTTATTAGATTGAAACCTATACCTACGTATAGACGGCATTTCATATTATACCTATGTATACGTAGCTCTACTATGCGTGTGTATTCAGTAAACGGGGCATATTGCGCAGTTCTGATGCGCGTCAGCAAGGCCGCCAACACTTCCTCGCGAACCTGCGACTTGTGTACTTACATACTTGATTTGAAAATACTAATACGCTAGGCACCTATAGCTTTAACCATAAACTTAGTATATTTACTACGCTAAGAAGACATACACAGGAAGGAGGAGCGAAAAAAGCTCTTACGGCGATACCTAAAGATAGAAAAGGAAAGCGAATCTGATATCGCTGTGACCCGATTTCAAAGAAAAATTGGTCACATTGGTAAATTAAAATCACTTACGTGTTTTGCGGCTGTCAGGCCTACATACGGTAGTAAATAATATTACGTCTATGGCTTTAACATTACACACTACAAAGTTAACTGCGTCTGTATATGACAGATTACCTCAAAAAGTCGTCGACATCGTCTCAACTGATGCTGGATCAGCTGAACGTAGATCGCCACTGAAAACGAACTTAAATACCGATATGATCCACTATCGAACGACTGCTAGAGGCCCTCTTCGGAGTATTTAGTACGGGCCAAGAGTCGCCATTTAAGTATCATGGGCGATGGTTAAATAAGCTCTAAATCTATTTAATAAAATTACAAGAGTTAAAAGCTTATCGACAACACTATCTTAGTTGCCAAAATTCCTACTTATCTACTGTTTTGTAAATTGATACCACTTCCTTGGAATGCTTATTACGTTACTGACAATAAATTACATGCCTGCGTATCGCCATTCGAGACGAATCATAATTTAAACTTGAAAATGTTCTATATTTATTTATGTAGTTAGGTATATGTAATATCTACTTAATTGATTTTTAGTGAGCTGTGCTATAAATCAAAGTTTTAACGATGTGTCCCACTAAAACTCTAATATAAATTAATTTGTCTATTTTCAAAGGATTGTTATAGTAGCCTATAAACATCTAGGTAAATACAAGTAGGTAGAGCTATACGCTACATAATATTTGTTATTATTATTTAGGAAAAATCTATAAAGATTTTTTCCATTCGTACAAACTGAAACGAGGTTGATCTAGCTTCGATTTTTAGTATTACCTATGTGACAGGAAGTCTGCTAACGTGATAAGTTACTAGCACTATAAGCCTTAATAGAGTTACACTATCCTAGGTAGTCACTGGATGGGTGACCACAATCTGAAAGTAAAATAGTAAATTTATTCAATGACAGACTATGAGGAGAGGTCTAAACTGGAACGGTTAGGTATGACAGTTGTATAAAACCTATGCCATAAAACCTAGCGCAAAGAAAATTAATGTTTACTATCCCTATCTAGTTTCTAAGACATCGTACCGGGCCGCTAAAACGCTTGGTGGCACGGTTCGATATGATCTGATTTCAAAAATATAAGTTCTTAAATTGACCCAACTGGGACTTCAACACGGGATCTTCCAATTACCAAAACCCACTGCGCCAATGAAATTCTGATATAATCAAATAGGCAAAATAATGTAGGTATGCTTCAGAAAGCAACATAATTAAAGCTGTCCCATTTGATACCTACTTGTATAACAGGAGCAATAGTAAACTGTTTTCAGTAGCAAGTAACTCGCCTGATTGCCTGCTTCGATTTGACATCGATCCAAGTAATGTTTTCACTTACCGTCCAAGCCACAAGCGATCACGGGCAAACAATATCTAAAAATATAGAATTGCCTGAGTGTCGCTTATCCACAGAATTTAAATATTAGGTACCTATCCCTAATATTATAAATGGAACAACTGATCGTCGTGATCGACCTGGAGGGTGACATAAGCTACTGTTTGATCCAAAAAACCGGAAGAGAGCAACATTTTAAGAGTATTTTTATGTGAGTATAATATATTGGAACATCTAATAGTAAGAGTAACAATATTCTAGATAGGTAGGTACTGCTGAAAAGACGAGGATTGATAATATCTCCGTCCCCCGTTAGTTCAAGATAAAAGTAGTTTATGTCACTTTCCAGGTTTCCAACTATAGTTACGCAAAAACTTACGTCGAGCCATTGCTCCATTGCTTCGTGATTGTTTGGACAAACCAACAAACAAACACACTTTTGCAGTATATAAATAGGCAGTACGTATCAATCGACACGAGTGTAGCGAGTACTTTTTTTGTTTACCAATTAATAAACAACATCTACACTGATGACCAAAAGAGTAAATACGCTGACTGGGATTTGTATTGGATTTGAATAGAATTGAATTTTAGTAGTCTAGTAGTAGTAAATAATCCATATTAAAAACGCTAGGCGTAAAAACTAGAATATTATCCATCTGTCTGCGGAAAACACTCGAGTACTTCGGTCACATAGCCCGAAAAGATGCGACCGGCATAGAAAATCTCATGCTCACAGGGAACATCGAAGGAAAAAGGCCACGCGGACGGAGCCCGAGACGTTGGACGGACCAGGTGACGGAGGCGCTTGATTCCAGCATCTACTGTGCTTACCACGCGGCGGAGAACCGCCAACGTTGGAAAGAAACAATCAAGAGGGTGTTATCAAGAAGGAGCCCCGATCCTCAGTAATGAGGAAGCGACGCAAGGAGGAGGAGTAGTAAATAATCTGTGAAACACCCGCACCACTACAAAGTATATAATTAATTGTTGATTTAGTAAAAACCGCTCCACTGATTTCGATAAAATTTAAATTAAACCACCTCGGAAGTATGTACTTTCAAACAAAGAAAGAATTTTCCAAATCAGTTCAGGCGTCTTCGAGTAATCAGTGAACATACTTAAACGAATTGAGAACCTCCTCCTTTTTTGAAGTTATGGGGACTGCTTGTGCCGGTTATGGGGTATATGCCAGATTAAATATAATTGAATTCTAGTAATCGTACGAGGCGACTAAGGGAATATAACGGAGAACGGGCAGCAGCGTCCTCTGTGCTACTACTACCATCTACTGCGATCACCAACCCGTCTGCCCCGCGTGGTGATTATTATGGGCAAACCCTCCCCTTGGGAGAGGCCTGTAGTCCAGCAGTGGACTGTTATAGGTTATTGATGATGAATAGTAATAATAGTCGACCGAGCGAAGCGAAGGTCTTTGAGTTAACTAGGGCGATTTGCACTTGTCCGTCCGTCCGTCCGTCCGTCCGTCCGTCTGTCAGAGCCTTATAACTTTTGAATTACTGAACGTAATTACTTCAAATTTAGATATAATATGTAAACCGATGGCCTCCAGCCGAAAATGGCCTAAAAAGTTATAAAAATCTTTATTTCAGGGGGGCTCTCATAGAAGCGAATGCGAAGTAAAAAAAAAAATCGCGTTACATAAAATTGTTACGTATCATTTTAAAGATAATTTTGAACTGAGTACAAAAATATTTTTTTTTTAATTTTTCCCTTAAAATTGACGAAATGGGGGGCTTTCAAAGTGGCGATTTTATACGCTCGCTTGAAGACGCTCTCTAGAAAAATCCGCTATGGATTTTCAAACTGATTTTATGTTTTTAGGTCACTTATATCCTGTACTTGAACAACAAATACTAAAATTATATGAATATTATAAAGAAACGAGATTATTTAATTTTTAATGGGCGTCAGTAATTCATATAGCATCAACATAGCTTCACAATAATGCTAATAGATGGCGCAGTCAGTAACTATTCCCATGGAACTACGAGTTAAATTCAATGTTTGATAAATAATTCAATGTTTTCACTAACGTTCCCTAACCTTTACGGGCTACCTATAAGTTAGGTGATTGATGTTTTCTGTCAACTTATTTATCACGATCCTGTACGGGACACCTAAAAGGATATTGGGACGGATGTTAGGACTTAGGATTGTATTTAGGAGCTACCTACGTTAAGAGACTCCTACTTAGGGGATGATTTAGGTATGTTTGGTGAAAACGGGCATAATAATAATGTCAGTTTTGGTTATCATGTATCGATTGAATGAATAATCATGGGATACCGTTACCGCGAGGTCTCAGTTCGGGGCGAACCACTAGTATAAATCGCGTCCGCTCTTGCTTGGGGCGACAGGTCGCGTATCGTAGCGTAATGGCGGCCGCTCGCGATCTCGTGCAATTACGCATTCAGCGCACGTCCCGCTCGGAGAAATTACGCGCGTCGATCCCGCAGGAGCGCCCGGTGAGGTCAATCGATGTCTCCCCGGACACGCTGTTTGTGCACTGCCCGATCCGAACGCGGGATTACACCGACGAGCTTTAAAAAAACCTTCTTCTTCTTCTTATCAACCCATCAACGGCTCACTACGCAGGTCTCTTCAGAGAAGGGTTGTAGGTCATATACCACCACGCTGGCCCAATGCGAATTGGCGGACTTCACACACCTTCGAAAACATTATAGAGAACTCTCAGGTATGCAGGTTTCCTCACGATGTTTTCTTAAAAAAAATAAGTTCAATTATTTTATTGTCATATTATAACAGTTCACAGTTGTTGTTGCCTTCTCATGAATACTGGAGAAAGTCAATAGATTTATTATTTATTATTATAGCGGTTATAAGGTACAGGCAGGATTTACACTAAAATTAGGTACGTAAAGGTACTCATGTTTACTTACCTTACTTATAAGGTAAGTCAAACATTTATGAAAAATCTGAAATCTAACATCTAATATTTGGGGCAACAAAGCAACGACACCGAATAAATTCGGACTGTGACCTAATCTTCAGTACAGTCACTTAATTTATCCAACGACATTATGCCTACAGATTACCTGTTGGCTTATATACTGACCTAATTGACATTTAAACTAACGTAATTGACACTTTAGATTAATTTTAATTAATTTAGCTCTTCGAAATTTTCAAAATTATGTTGAAAATTTAAATAACTAATTTAAACATTTGCATGCTATTTAGCAGAATATGGAGGAAATTTTATGACATTGTTAATAACATCTAACTATACTGTACTCATATTCAGCAAATAAAGTTTCATTTCATTTCATTTCATTTCATTTCATTTCATAAAATTATTTTATTATTTAAGTGTGGTGCGGGTTGTTACGTTCCCTCAAATATGGTCGAGCGAAGCAATGGCTGGATCATGCGTCATGCTCGTGAACGGGTTCCGCCGGCGGGAATGGGGCTACTTTCTGTCTGCCCGTCTTTGACATGAATTGAATTGTAGTACGTTTTGTGGAAATGTCATATTCTATTCTAACAAAGATGCACGGGTTAAATCAGCTTGGCATCCAGCTGCCCACAAGATAGTATAAAAACTTATTACTATGTAATAGCTACTTATTAATATTTTAAAATGATTATTTCGAAAAGAGCAACTGCTGAGTTTCTTGCCGGCTCTTCTCAGCAGAATCCGCTTTCCGAACCGGTGGTAGAATCTTGACGTGTCATAAGAGCCACAGGTTGTCCTACATGAAATAAATAATTTTGAATTTTGAATTTTTTTTTAAGCGAACATTAATTTATACAATTTATAATTTTTATTAGATGACGAGAAACAATAAATTTATTTGCGGAATTTTATTTTTCTTATCTATAAATAGTGGTCACATTCGTGCATAGGAATCTAGGTTAAAGATCCACATAGGTATATATTTGTAAGTTGATCGGCTAAATTATGTGACACGAACTGAGGCAACAGTGTATTATGTAAATGAGGGTCGTAAAATAAAATGGTGTAAAGATAGACAGCCTTCAAATGCAAATAATCATAAGGAAGTGTCAAGTTAATGGATGCACTCGATCATTGATAAAATAATATAATAAAAGCCTAGATACACTCAGTTCCTGGATCCTCAAAATGTCAGAGCTGTGATCTATATCAGTCTTTAGTTTTTACTCTTTAGCTTAGACGTTTTCCTCTATTGTGCATAAAATGCCCCTTTCAGCTATCCAAGTACACTCCATCCATCCCATCCCAGCTCACTTCGGCTATCCCAGCTCACTCCAGCTATCCCAGCTCACTCCAGCTATCCCAGCTCACTCCAGCTATCCCAGCTCACTCCAGCTATCCCAGCTCACTCCAGCTATCCCAGCTCACTCCAGCTATCCCAGCTCACTCCAGCTATCCCAGCTCACTCCAGCTATCCCAGCTCACTCCAGCTATCCCAGCTCACTCCCGCTATCCCAGCTCACTCCAGCCATCCCAGCTCACTCCAGCTATCCCAGCTCACTCCAGCTATCCCTGCTCACTCCAGCTATTCAAGTCAGGCTACAGCCAGGCCGACCAGCTGTGGGATTTACTAAAATTAGTCGCTACAGGCAGTATGATGATCGCAGTCACCTCGTGGCTGTTACTCTCTCGCTATTGGTTGTAATGCATTGAATGTCACATATTTATCTAAGAATTTCGTTACCTGTCAATAATATATAGGTAAAGGTATATTTGCAATTAAATTAAAACAAAGAAAAAAGAAATTAAGCAAAGGCAGCCTTATGACTTTAAGCGACCTCCTCCAGGCAACCTAAATTTCATGTATCAATCGATTCTTTACTATAATGGTCCGGGTGACATAGGCTCCTTTTTATTCTAACAGAATCAATATAATGGTGTAACATCCAATTTTCTTTAGTCTGGTTTCAGTTTTAAAACTTCTTCTTCTTCTTCTTTATCAACCGATAGACGTCCACTGCTGGCCAAAGGTCTCTTGCATGGACTTCCACAGGTCTCGGTCTTGCGCCGCCTGAATCCAGCGGCTCCCTGCGACTCGCTTGATGTCGTCGGTCCACCTGGTGGGTCCACCTTTTCAAAACTTAACTTTTGTTATTAACAAGTATATAAGTGTACTTATTCACAGTAGGTACGCTACCTAAGTAGAAGCGATTCAATTTCGCGTCCGCGACTGTACAGCGGGATTGTCACGCACGCACGGTGCAGCGCGCGACCCCACGGGGTGGGGGGGTTCAGGGGGGGGAGCTGGGGTGCTTTACGCACGGACTGACACCCATCCAAATATATTGTTATTTTTATTTTTTATACTAACTTATTTTTGGTTATAATAGAGCACCGCACTTTCTGTTAATTCTAGGTTTACTTTGGTTTCAAAGTTAAAAGTTTTTTTTGGGGTTTTTTACCAGCTGGCATGTCAACCACATTGATACATACATTTTAACAATAAAACTTAATATAACTAAGCAATAAACTATTTCTAACTTAATACTAACTTAACTACCAAGACGTCCGATAGTCACTGACGGCAAGCAGTGACTACATCACATACTTTTCTAGCTGATTCTGATGTGGGGTTTGCCAGGAAACTCTAACAAAGTCCCACATGAAGCCTGTTCAAATCAAAACTTACCATCAGAGACTGTTGTTCGCTCTTGTTTTTCTTCCATTTGAATCTTTGATTTGTCACTCGCACCATACTACGACAAAAACTGTAATTCATTCTTCCCAAAACTGTAATAAGGCTCATCGCATTCTTCCTAAAACTGCGTCAATGTAGGAATTAAAGGAGTCGAACCTGAAACCTCTAGATCACCTGTTGTAGTGTTTCATTGTGATTCTTCAATTTTTATTATGAAACTATACCGGAAGACATAAAATGCTATTGATTTTACTAATCAGGTCCGCGACAAAAACCGGTGAATCGAGTAGGGATGTAGCGACATTGCGATATTTACAACATGGTAGACAACTATATTCGTTAAAATTAACTTGCATTTATTCAATTTTTACCTCTAGAAAAAATACTCATTATAAACTTTATGACACTGAACTAATTTGATTTACCCTTCCATCCGTATAGTAGGTAATAGGTAGGTATGTGTTTTAAGTCAAAAGAACTCTATGATTTTTCTGGACAATAAGTATCCTATCAGATAGTACCGGTACCGTTATTTAACCGAAACCAAATACCCATTGATACCGAAAATTAATGATACCCAAATGAGTTGATATCGAAATATATCGGGTACCAGGCATCGCTCACATTAAGTTAGATTTTTCAAACCCCTATTTTACCCCCTTAGGGATTGAATTTTCAGAAATCCTTTCTTAGCGGATGCCTATGTTATTATTAACTATCTGCATGCCAAATTTCAGCCTAATCCGTCCAGTTGGTTTAAGCTGTGCGTTGATAGATCTGTCAGTCTTTTCCTTTTATATACTTGGGTGACATCTAATCACCTATAGCTTTTGCCCGCGGCTTCGCTCACGTTAAGTTCAATTTTTCAAACCCCTAGCTTACCCTCTTAGGGGATGAATTTTCAAAACTTTCTTAGCGGATGTCTTATTAGCTAGATATCAGTGTGCAAAATTTCAGCCCGATTCGTCCAGTGGTTTGAGCTGTGCGTTGATAGATCAGTTCAGTCAGTCAGTCAGTCACCTTTTCCTTTTATATATTTAGAGTAGCAGTATCGTATTCCGGTAACGCAGGCCCTGCTGGTCCTCCCTCGGCGGAAGGCTCGCCGGCGCCGGCCGCGCCGCTCCAACCTCGTCGTAAACAAAAAGCTCGTCACTCGGTCCCCTCCGAGGCACGTACAATCTTCATTCCTATAATTCTTTTTAAATGTGAAACGTTATTTTTTTGACAGCCAACCGCTTTTGGATCCGGCGGTGTCCCCCAAATAATTTCACGTCACTTTATGGCAAGAAATATACATTCAAGTATAACGAGTACCGGAGTCGCAACAATCTATGCATTCCCCACAATATTTTGTCCCACACGACCTATCGTGTACACATACCTATATGACATGAATGACAACTGGATTTTATTGGCCGGGTTGTAATCAGATTGTATATTTGCTCTTGCACTTGAGTCTTTTCGCTTTCTTAGAATGTAAGCGGGTAAGTTATCGTAAAAGCAAAACGTGAATATTATGTGCTAAGCAAGCCACCAATTAAGGATATAGTCGTCGTCTACAAAGTGGCCATATAGATGACTCTATTGCAATTTATAACTGCAATAGCGCAACGGTTGGGGCGCGGCCTGAAAACAGAAAGGTCGACGGTTCACACCCCACCCGTTGCACTTTTATAGTAATTTATGTCCACTTTTAGCACAAGCTTTACGCTTAGTTTTTGGTGAAAGGAAAATGTTACACATGTTGAGTTTGGTTAATATTCTTAAAAAAATTACTTACATACATAACCCCATCTCATAAGAAGGCTCAAGGTCACTCAGTGGGCAAAATCGAGGCATGTAGAAACTAGAAGTCCATGCTTGGTTGACAAAGAAGAAGAAGATAACTTCATCATGACGTAAGATGACCATCTTCATCATGAGGAAACATGATCATCCTCAAACGAAACATTATCATCTTCCTCACCGTGAGAAAACGCTGCTTCCACCTGAGCTAAGCCGCGTAGCATCTAGCTCATTAGCTAAATGCTGAGCTATGAAAATTGATCTCACCTGAAAAATATTACTAAAAACTAATATCTTGACAGTAAAAGTTAAAATATGTAATAGAAAATCTTATAAAAAATAGTAAGAAATCTATCCTTGATAGGTAATCTTGAATTATGAATGCGAATCAAGTGTTACAACTGTACAGGCCTATTTGAAAACAGTCCAATATGGCACTTATTGCTATTCACATTGAGTGTAAAATATTCTACACTATTTTAAACCTACGATGATTGCTGTATATCTATTTTTACGATACATCTTTCGATATCGAGATTAGGGTTGCCTCTTGTGCTTTATTATTATTGTAATTCATTTCCATAATTTCGAACAATTTAGGATATTTATGAGAGATACTTAAGTTCTTGTAAGTGTAAATTTTATATTAACATAATATTATAATTAGAATAGAATAGAATAGAATAGAAAATACTTTATTGCACAACAAGAAATAATGGTTAAAATACAACAAAAGAAAATAAGTACAAGGTGCAAAGGCGGCCTTATTGCAAAAGCAATCTCTTCCAGGCAACCCTTGTCTGGAGAGGAAAACACCAAAGAAAATGGGATAGTGCAAGCTAAGATCGAGGAAAGTTGTAAACATTATAGACTATTATTATCTATTATTATTATAGACTATAGTAAAATAAATAATATGACATAATATAATACAATACATAAATATAACATTACATGTATATCATACATAACAAAAAAAAATATATGAAATAAAGTAAATATATAAATATATATATAATGTAAATATATATATAAATATATATATACATAAATATCCACTATATACACTTTAATTAGGTATTTTTTATTTCCAAGCAGATGCAACATAATATCAGGTACCTTAGATTGCATTGAAATCAATAATGGGGCGTATTAAAAGATAAGTAATACCAAAACATTAAACCTCATTATTATAAAATTAACTATGTCTACCTAAGCAGTTGACACAAAAAAGGAGGGAAAAAAAGAAAAATAGGCGATTGGTCTATTTCCCTGCTCTAGGCAAATACCTGATTATCTAACAGAATGAATGCCCTGTTGGTCTAGTGGTTAGCATATTTGATTGCGGATGATGAGGATATTCCACCAAGAAATTATCAGGTACTAGACTGGAGTTAGAGTCCTCCTTGCCTTGGACTTTGGAGAGCACGTAAAGCCATCGGTTTTTCACCTTATCTCTCACCAGACGTGCCGTTCCATTGGAATAATTATGACAGTGAGGCAATACACTGTAAATGCTTGTGCAAATAAGTGCACTATAATATCTCCCACGCAGATTGCTTAGCTCTGTGGAGATTGGCCGCCGCGACCGAATTCGTTCGGGAGTACATTATCTCACTGAAGAGGTGGCAACCCTAGTGTCGAGCCTCTTTTTATAGCGCCAATACATTTGATGCAGTGGAAAAAATCCGAATGTATCGCGCTGAGCTTCCCGATAACCTAAATAGTGATTTCTGATGCGAGCGAGCGGCCGCGCATAAATACGGCTGTTTGTATTTACGACTATTTTACTGTCATTTCCTCGATAGTGGGGCGGTATTTTGCAGGATTTTACCGATATTAAAACTGTGGTTCTATCAGTTGTGGAGACCAGGCACCAGAGGGCGAGAAAGGGCGCTCATGCGATGGACCGACCAAGTTAAGTCTGCTGTGGGCGGTCCATCGCACGGGTGGACCAGACTGTCGGCCAGCACCCTAGTAGCATTTCCGTTGGGATTTTGTAGCCAACCGCGGTAGTTAACGGTTGGGAGAAGGTAGTGGTGATGCCGACTAAGTCCCTTCGTAAGGCCAACCACATCCCACTTTTCTACGGTTGGCACCATGATTTTTAGGGATTATAAGTCTTACTGTTGGCCAACCAAACTAGGGGCTAAGGCCCAACTAACAGTCAACGCAAATTCTACTAAGGTAGGGAGATGTGGCGAATGCTCGGGAGGCGAATCACATCTGCCGCTAAAGACGTCACTGCGTGATGACCACGACCGCTCTGCTAAGAGTGTTACGAAGTTAGTCTATCAGTTAGGTATTTATTGTCATGATTTTCAATTCTACATAGCCGTTAGAAGCGTCCGCCTAGTCAGGCCTGCCATCATATCGGCGAGGCAACGGCTGGGTCATGCGTCATGCTCGTGAACGGGTGCCACCGGCGGGAATGGGGCTACTTTATGTCTGCCCATCTTAAGATATTTTGCATTGTTAGTAGGTATGCATTTTTGGAACTTCCCTTATTGTGCAAACACTGCATACATAGCAGAATATTTATTGTATTGTAAAAATGTTTTGAAAAGAGCAACCGCCGAGTTTCTTGCTGGTTCTTTTCGGCAGGAAGGGCATTCCGAACCAGTGGTAGAGTCAGACGATTCAAAAGCACTTGTAAAAAGTTTGTTTGAATAAAAAATATTTCAATTCTATTCTATTCTATAAAAATGGTAAATGCTAAATCATAAACGCATAAATGGAATGCTACAGTGCGACGATTCAACTCTGATTGGTTGAATTTATGGCTTGAGAGAGTGTCATCCAATCAGAGATGATTGCGATCGTTACTTACCGGTGGTACTATCTGTGGTCCCTGGTACTACGGGAGATTTTTTATTGATTTTGCCTTGACGAATTGCTTGTGAATACTGAAACAATATGACATGAATACTGAGCCATAATATTTCACTACCCAAAACTAAAACCCTTTAACTTTTTTTTCGGATCATGATGCGTGTCTAAAGGCCATTTTCACCACCTTCTGATAAGTGTCGGATAGCTTATTCGCATATTGTGTCTTTGTCACTTGACATAAAGTAAGAAAGTGACAAAATTTACGGTTAGGCTATCCGACACTTATCAGAAGGTACTATACTACTACTAACTTATAGTTAGTGGTAGTATATACAGTAACTATACAGGCCCAAAAACTACTAAAATTATTATTTATATGGTTAAAATTCCTTTACAGTCGACGTTAAGCATCATTATAATGCTGTTAATAAGACATAAAGGTTTGATGTGTCCAAATAAAGGTTACGCAACCGATGTGATGTCTCGGAGCGAACCGTTAAAATACCTCGTGGGCGATAAAAACATGCTCCAGACCGCTATTACATGTGTTTGTGTTATTGAAAGATCGCTAGAGTAAGTGACTCCATATAAACACTTCACTGCGTTGAATTTAGAAACTAAACTAAAAGTAACTAAAGCATTTGATTCCCTTTAAAACTATTATTTATTTACCTGACTGCTTTGATGACATCAGCGTGGCGTCAATCTAAACATTTCTGCGATATTTTTACAAAAAAGAAACAAAACAATTAATATTTCGGAAGACACTATCAAAAATTTAAATTGAAAGAACAAAATAATTATTTGTTTTAATTTTATTTAAAATATGCAAAAATAATCATTAAATCGATTTACGTAAAGTGCGACTGTTAGATTAAAAAAATTAACTAAATCGCAAAGAATGCTTAATCCTAACCAATTATAAACAGCATTGACAACACAAAACTATAAGGCCTAGCGCAAACATACAACTTTTAGTTGAACAACTATTTAGCTGTGTTTCATAAGTTTATAGGAATGTATTGCGATCATAGAATGTGCGCAAACTATCAACACGATAGTTGCTCGACAAAAAAATCAAAAAGCCGTATCTATTTGCTTTTGATTATAGTTTAATTGTGTGGAATTCACGAAAAGTACACAACTCGACTAAACAGTTTAGTCGATGTAAAAGTTGTATGTATGCGCCTTACGTAATCTATAAAGATAAAATACTCGAGTCGCACTTTCCTTATTTACCTATCAGGTAAAACAAAAAATAGGTATACCTAACTGAACTAATTTCCAAGCATAGAGACTGCACCATCTGTTTTATATTCAATTCCTCTATGGCCATAACCAAAATCGCTAGCGGCGTTTCTGGTGATGTGGGTCGAAATAATTTAATTATCTGGCGTAATTATTGATGAGCAATGCAGCCGCAGGTGCGGCCTCGTAATGCTTACACTTGGGCTGCGAGACTGAGCATCAATAAGGTCTTATGTGTATGTATGGGTGTATGGACACATCGAACTAATGGCAAATTATATCGTCTAAACTGAGTTTATTCATCTCAACCCGTCGCCGGTACTTCTTTCTTTCTTTCTTCTGGGCTGGTTTCTACACGTAAACCGCTATGGTCTATTGTGTGTAACCAATCCTTCCAGTGTTGTTACTCCAACCATCCCAGATCTCTCCAGAAGCCTAACAGGCCGCCCAGGTTGCCAAAGACAGGTACCGTCGCCGGTACATCCTGGGCACAGGTTTTCAAACCTACCTAAAAGGGGATCCCCCTGTGGAATATGACCAACACTGTAGGTTATATTCCAACTACGTTGGCCAAGTGTGAATTAACAGACTTCACACACCTTTGAGAACGTTATGGAGAATTCTGGTGCGAGCAGGTTTCGTCACAATATTTTATTTCACCATATCTAATTATTTAAAAAAAATCTAGAACGATAAGGTCAGAGGTGCATGCCTGGGATCGAGCTCCAGACCACCTGAAAAGGAGGCCAAGGTCAAACGGGGATAATTTGAATCATTCCTAAGTCTACCGCTAAACTTTAAATCTATTGAAATAACATATCATAGACTTTGCTAAATAACAAACAGTAAGTAGAAATAAATAAAAGCTGCTATATAGCTTTGAGCAATTTATCTATGACGTTGCATGTTTTTAAACCAGATTTTTTCCTCTTATCGCGTCTTCCACATGCTACGATAACTGCTAATCAACTTTCAGATAGCAGCCTCTCAATGTGACGAGATGTAGATAAATGACTAGTTTGTATAAGGCATGGGCATAATGAAAAATATAGATAGACCTATAGATGCCGAAAAATGAAGCAATTAAATGAAGCTGATAATGGTAATTGGTAAGGTTGGATAGGATTTGGATTTTTACGTTAATGCATGTATACATGTGTATTTTGTAATGCAACGCTGATAATTGGTCCACGGCCTTTTAGAAAAGAAGCCTTCATCAGATCAGCGCAGCTGTGCACTAGGTCAAGTACTATCAGTGTGACAATTTGCGTGTAGTGGGAAGCTTTGGTCGTAGCTAATTATCGCCCTATCGTTGAAGACATGTCGCCAAACGATTTAATTTTTTGGCATGACGTGGAAACCAATTAGGGATATAGTTTTTATTTACACTGCCATAAACCTTTCAAGGTAGCTCACTGACATATTAAACTACATCGTCACTTACCATCATAAATAAGGCCTATCTTGTCATCGCAGAAAAAACATAAGACAACTTTTTCTCGTGAATTTTTGTTTGCGTTGCGAAAGCCTCGAGAGATGTGTCACACGGGCTGTAAGTTAAGTTATGAAATAGACAGACTGGCTTCCTTTTCTTGAACAAGTTTTTCGTTCCGAGCTCCTTCCATCTTTTCCTTAGCTCTGTGGTATTAGATTATAAGTAGCCCTGGAGAATGTCACCAAGCCTGTTGCTTAAACGAACCTGTTAGGTACCTACGAGGTACCTACGAGTACGTTCGTAAACTAATGATTTGCAGCGCTGCCCACTGATTACACACGCGGCTTTTGAGCTTAATGCTACATGATGTGAACTGGTACAAGTTTGTTTCGATTAACGTCAATTACTTTTTACTCCAAGTTATTTCATACTTTCACGTCCGAGCAGCGAAAGGGAAGTTTAAGCTGTGCAAATATAGGCACAACTCTGTCGTTACCATGACTTACCCATAGTACAGTACCCGGCGATATATATTGCACATCGGCCTTTGGAATAAAACGCTATTCTATTCTATTCACAGTTCGACTGCATTTTTTTTATATATGTTACGTGATGTGCTCTCCGATTGTGAAGAGATTTCAGTAATTACTACGTGAATTTCTGGCTAGCTTTCCTTGCAATAGAATAGAATAGCGTTTTATTCCAAAGGCCGATGTGCAATATATATCGCCGGGTACTTTACGGTAGTACACAGTACGTGGTATGGTAGTAACAAAATTTTTTTTTGTCCGCGGTACTACCGACATGACTGAGGTCACATATTATTTAGAAAATCTTGGTGAACTCTCAGGCATGCAGGTTTTCTCACGAAATTTTCGTTCTCCTTTAAAGCAAGTTAGGTATAATTACTTAAACTTAGCACATACATAACCCTTAAAGTTAAAGGTGCATGCCTGGGATTCAGGATCCTCGAAAAAGAATTAACTCTTCACCACTAGAATAAAGTACGTTATAATATATTATGCTCAGGCCTTTAAATTTTATGATATATGAGATATTCATTAACCTTATACCGGTATTGAAGCTATCTGGTGAACAAAATGACAAAAATAAAAGTAACGCAATCGATCGATAGACATTAAATTGTTCCCATATAAATGACATAAAACAGCCAAAAGAAAACTGTGTGAAAATAAATACCCCAAGACAGCCCTACCTAGCCCATAATAATACCTTTAATGTATGTAATAGTATTAGGCACATCAATACAATTCTTTGCCGGTAATATTTATAGTTACGACACTGTCTAATGATCTTAGCGGCCGGATTACTATTAACGGAATGGCAGAGAGGTTTTGTTTTGTTGTTGCCATTTGTTTTGATTGTTATATTAGTAATATTTATTATATTTTGGGGTAAATTTTGTTAACAACAACATTTTCGTATGATCAACTTATATTATTTAAGCGCTATTCAAAAACTATAAAATGAGGTCAAACTACTCGAACTTATTCAGTTCAATACGTATATTACTTAATTGTGATTAATATGTAGTATACAAAAATTATATAACGACCTGCAGAACATAATTTAACTTAATAATAAAAATATACTTTATAGTGTCATATTTATTACAATATTTTTATGTGTAGTAAAAATATGAATTGCTTTACTACATCTTTTGATATGATAATTTTATATGTTGTAAGGTTCATAATATACGTCCATTAGAATAATATTATGTAACCTCATGTCTATTCAATTACTGAAGTCTAAGACATAAGTCTTATAGATCGTACTTTCGCTCTGCTCAGCGTTAAAACGAGACAGATTTGTATCTGGACATATTTTTGTATCTCTTTTGAACTCTATCTCAAGTCTGAGACTAGCTGTGCTGTAGACAATCTCTGAAGTTACGACGATCGTGCAAAATTCCAACTTTGTATCTTGAATAGGTAGTTTCTGAAAAAAATTCAGTCTGACAGTTAATTCTCTCTTAAGGAAAAATTAAATATTTCTTTTCAAGTAGGTACTTTTCCATCTTCAGTTACTTGTTAGAATAGGTACATACTGTATCTTTTTTTAGATTATATTATACTAGTGGTTCGCCCCGAACTGAGACCTCGCGGTAACGGTATCCCATGATTATTCATTCAATCGATACATGATAACCAAAACTGACATTATTATTATGCCCGTTTTCACCAAACATACCTAAATCATCCCCTAAGTAGGAGTCTCTTAACGTAGGTAGCTCCTAAATACAATCCTAAGTCCTAACATCCGTCCCAATATCCTTTTAGGTGTCCCGTACAGGATCGTGATAAATAAGTTGACAGAAAACATCAATCACCTAACTTATAGGTAGCCCGTAAAGGTTAGGGAACGTTAGTGAAAACATTGAATTATTTATCAAACATTGAATTTAACTCGTAGTTCCATGGGAATAGTTACTGACTGCGCCATCTATTAGCATTATTGTGAAGCTATGTTGATGCTATATGAATTACTGACGCCCATTAAAAATTAAATAATCTCGTTTCTTTATAATATTCATATAATTTTAGTATTTGTTGTTTAAGTACAGGATATAAGTGACCTAAAAACATAAAATCAGTTTGAAAATCCATAGCGGATTTTTCTAGAGAGCGTCTTCAAGCGAGCGTATAAAATCGCCACTTTGAAAGCCCCCCATTTCGTCAATTTTAAGGGAAAAATTAAAAAAAATATATTTTTGTACTCAGTTCAAAATTATCTTTAAAATGATACGTAACAATTTTATGTAACGCGATTTTTTTTTTTTTACTTCGCATTCGCTTCTATGAGAGCCCCCCTGAAATAAAGATTTTTATAACTTTTTAAGCCATTTTCAGCTGGAGGCCATCGGTTTACATATTATATCTAAATTTGAAGTAATTACGTTCAGTAATTCAAAAGTTATAAGGCTCTGACAGACGGACGGACGGACGGACGGACGGACGGACGGACAAGTGCAAATCGCCCTAGTTAACTCAAAGACCTTCGCTTCGCTCGGTCGATAAAGACAACCTATCTCCTATTTAAATACTTTTATTCAATAATATGCTGATGCATTTTATTTGTCATTAGTGGATTTGTGAAATTTTAAAATATTTTCAAAAATGTTTTACCGTAACCGTGTTTTGCATTTAGAGACGTGTTTTTGGAAATATCTTGAAGTTTCTAGACATTCAAATATTTTAACTTTCTAAGCACACTTTCTAGATTCACTAGAACATTCTACGGTTAAACACGGATACAAAAGAACTGGATTTTTGACTCGTAACAAATGAAAAGATTCTAATTTGAACATAAATTAACCCTAATCCGCGAACGGGTTGAGTATTATCAGATAAGTTAATAACTCAGCACGTTACCCTAAATCGCTAATTAGAGTTGAAATACTGCATCTTGCAGGGGCGGGTATCCGGGACCGGGCTTGCAGTTAACCCTTTCCTTCATAATCACAGGGGGTGCATTAAGCCCAAACGGTTCACTCTATCTAAAACCGGGTTCGAGAGTGCCTCTCTACAGAGAGATAACTTCGTCAGTAATGTAATTAAGTTATTCATCCTATTTTTAACTTAAGTCAGTTTTTATCTAAATCAGATCAGATTCCGGTTTCAAATTTAAGGCCCTTATGACATCTTTGCAAGAGTGTAGGTAGCAACATGGTAGCAACGGGATGACATGCAGTCTACGTAGAAAAAACTTAAACAAACTTGAAGCGTAGGTTCATGGAGAAACTGCCTGTTGAACGCAGACATTTGACTATAAAATAGAATCTATGCAAAT
Organism: Oeneis ivallda; assembly: GCA_029955525.1. Classification (NCBI taxonomy): domain Eukaryota; kingdom Metazoa; phylum Arthropoda; class Insecta; order Lepidoptera; family Nymphalidae; genus Oeneis; species Oeneis ivallda. The sequence goes on along the minus strand of JARPMR010000011.1, from coordinate 5,572,909 downwards.
TCTATGAAAGCTATGAATACCTACTTATTGATACGACTTTAGAGCATAATATTCTAAATTCGAACCTGGGTCTTAATATGAAAGTGATAAGAGTTGAACGCGATAATGTTTCTTTTTTTTCGATTTGGCTCATTATTTTCTAGTGGAAGTAACGAGAATAGGGCCAGGATGTGTATGTAATAGACTATGCATGAATGAATCAGGCTGTCGACCAGCTGAGAGATATGGCGGTCGCGTCAGAGTCAAAAGGGTAAGAGTGCCCTCTCTTGGTTACGAAGAAAATATTCATCTAACCGCATTTTTTTATTAAAAAAAAAAAAACAAAAAAAAAATGAACCGCATAGGAAGGGTTAGAACTTAGAATATTGAGATGAGCTAATGATATAGTGCAATAAAGTCAGGTTAAATC